>CM064877.1:66601645-66806207 GCA_003313485.2 Penstemon barbatus | reverse complement strand
TCAATAAGGGTACCTAAAACAATTTTATTTTTGTTTTGTAGGATAGGATTAGGAGTAGGAGTAAAGTAGAGAAGATTTGGTACTTGGACAGTGGATGTTCAAGACACATGTGTGGAAACATACATGAGCTGACAGATGCAGTTGCTGTGGATGGTCCAAAGGTTACTTTTGGGGACAGCAAAGAAGGCAAGATTAAAGCTAAAGGAAGATTAATCAGAGGAAACATAGAGATATCTGACGTCTCTTATGTCAAAGGCCTCAAATATAATCTGCTGAGCATAAGTCAATTTTGTGACAAGGGATATTCAGTCATCTTCTCAACAGATAAGTGCTATGTTGAACAGATTGGTACAAAGAAGGTAATTTTATCTGGAAGACGACAAGGAAATATCTACATAGTCGACTGGAATTCTGCTGACAAGAATTCAAACGTTTGTTTGGTGGCATCAACACCAAGTGAAGTTAGTTGGCTGTGGCACAAGAGAATGAATCATTTAAACTTCAAGACCATCAACAGATTGATCAAAAATGATTTGGTAGAAGGGATTCCTAAAACAGTCATGAGCAAAGATAAGCTCTGTGACGCCTGTCAGAAGGGTAAACAAATCAAGTCGTCGTTCAAAAGCAAGAAGCACCAATCTTCTGGAAGGATATTGGAGCTGCTACATATGGACTTATTTGGACCCATTGATCCAGTCAGCAATGGTGGAAAGAAATACTGCCTAGCTGTTGTGGATGATTATTCAAGATATACTTGGGTGATTTTCATGAAGAAGAAAAGTGAAACCAAGGAACATCTTACAAATCTGATGGCACTGATCCAGAATGAGAAGAGTATCAAAATATTGAAGATCAGATCAGATAGAGGGACAGAGTTCACAAACTCTACTGTTGAAGAGTATTGTAATATCAAAGGAATACATCATGAGTACTCTGCTGCCAGAACCCCTCAACAGAATGGTGTTGCTGAAAGGAGAAACAGAACACTGAAGGAAGCTGTCAGAACCATGATAGCTGAAGCAAAGCTGCCACAAAGATTTTGGGCAGAAGCAACAAATACAGCATGTTTTACCCAAAACAGATGCATGATCAACAAGCACCAAAACAAGACTCCATATGAAGTTTGGAACAATAGGAAGCCAAAGATTCATTACTTTAAGATTTTTGGTTGTAAATGCTATGTTTTAAATAATGGTAAAAATCACCTTACTGCATTTGCAGAAAAGGCTGATGAAGCTGTCTTTGTAGGATACTCATCTGTTAGTAAGGCTTATAGAGTTTTCAATAAAAGAACATTACTAATAGAAGAATCCATTCATGTAGTATTTGATGAGCCAAATCAATCTTCTGAAAAGAATCAAAATGTTAATCAAGATCTGTCTACTGATTTACAGAAGATGAATGTTGGAAGGAATGAAGAATATGTACCCATCATACTACCTGATCTCAACTCAGCTGATAACTCAAGTGCTGTTCAAAATCACAGAGCTGATTGTCTAACAGACGAGTTGCTAACAGCTGATAGACCAGAGACTGTTCAACAGACAACAAATGTTCAACAGACTACTACTGTATCTCCAACAGTAGTGTTGCAAGATCAAGACAAAGGACAACATTATGATTTGCAACCTGATCTCAGATGGCTCAGAAATCACCCACCAGAGTTAGTGATTGGTGATCCTTTAGACAGAGTGAAAACAAGAAGAGCTGCTGCACAAGATGCTATGTTTGCTAGTTTTATATCTCAAATTGAGCCTAAACAGATTGAAGAAGCTCTCAGTGACTCCAACTGGATTGAAGCTATGCAGGAGGAGCTAAATCAATTTGAAAGGAATGAAGTCTGGTACTTAGTTCCTAGACCAAGTCATCAAAGAGTCATTGGCACTAAGTGGGTATTCAGGAATAAAATGAATGAAGATGGTGAAGTCACCAGAAACAAAGCAAGACTAGTGGCCAAAGGTTACTGCCAAGAAGAAGGCATTGACTTTGATGAAACATTTGCACCAGTAGCAAGACTAGAGGCAATCAGACTCTTTCTTGCCTACGCTGCTCACAAGAATTTCACAGTCTATCAGATGGATGTGAAATCAGCTTTTCTCAATGGAGAATTGCAAGAAGAAGTTTATGTTGAACAACCTCCTGGATTTGAAGTTTATCAAGAAGAGGACAAAGTATATCGTCTGAAGAAAGCTCTTTATGGACTGAAACAGGCTCCAAGAGCATGGTATGATACTTTATCTGACTTTCTTTTAATTAAAGGATTTCGCAAAGGTAAAGTTGACAAGACCTTGTTCACTATTGAATGGGAAGAACATATTTTGCTTGTGCAAATTTATGTGGACGATATTATTTTTGGTTCAACTAATCAACAGATGTGTGATAAGTTCTCAAAGCTGATGCAGAACAAGTTTGAAATGAGCATGATGGGAGAACTTAACTATTTTCTTGGTTTGCAAGTTAGACAGTTGCCTGATGGAATTTTTATTAGCCAAGCAAAATACACAAAGGATCTGTTCAAGAAATTTGGTATGGAAACTAGCTCTACTGCTACAATTCCAATGTCTACAAGTCTTCGTTTGGATAAAGATGAAGATGGCAAATCAGTAGACATAACCAAATACAGAGGCATTATTGGGTCACTGTTATATCTAACAGCCAGCAGACCTGATATCATGTACTCTGTTGGGGTCTGTGCAAGATTCCAGTCAAACCCCAAAGAATCTCATCTCTTAGCTGCCAAGAGAATATTGAAATATATCAAGGGCACTCAAGAATTGGGATTGTGGTACCCTAGAGAGTCTGGATTTGAGCTTATTGGATATTCAGATTCTGACCTTGCAGGCTGCAAGATTGACAGAAAAAGCACAACAGGTGCCTGTCAGTTCTTAGGTAGTCGTCTGATCTCATGGATGAGTAAGAAACAGACTTCAGTTTCTATATCTACTGCTGAAGCTGAATATATAGCTGCTGGAGCTTGCTGTGCACAAATCTTATGGTTGAAACATCAACTAGAAGACTACAATATCAAAATCAGTGGAATACCAATCTACTGTGACAATACAAGTGCAATCAGTCTCACTCAGAATACTACAAGTCATTCAAGGACTAAACATATTGAGATCAAACATCATTTTATTAGAGATCATGTGGAGAAAGGAAATGTCATGATAGAATATGTGTTTACTGAAAATCAGATTGTTGACATCTTCACAAAACCTCTAAGTGAGACAAGGTTTTCAACTCTAAGAGCTGAACTGGGATTATTAAAATTAGATGCATAAGCTGAGGGGGAACTCATCAGAAGACTAGAGTTCAACAGCTTACTCATCTTACTTATCTTCAAGGATTAACTTTCAACAGACTAGTTAACTTATGAATTCTTAAACTCAGGGGGAACGTGTAAGACTAGCGGTACTTCTGAATTAAAGATGAAATTTGTTAATGACAGTTAGTTGAAGTTATGTTTTCAACAGAAGACTCAACTATCGAAGATCAAGACTATTTTATCTAGCTGGATTGACAAACAGCTGAGGAAGGTTATCAGCTATTGGCATTCTCTGATAACAGCATTGTCATCAGGACAGTAGTCCATCAGATAAGTGTTTATTATACTCATCTGATTACTTAAATAAAAGCGAGCTATTTAAAAACGTTTTATTCAAAACACGCTTTTATAAGTAACTGTCGGGCGGTACATATTCCCGCTCTTCAGTAAAATATCTTTTGAATTTGAAAGGTCGTAACTGAAGCCACACGATCAGCACTGACAGAAAAACGGATCTAACGGTTGGCGGATATCACGGAAACCGACATACCCCAACTCTATAAATTCTCATCTGATCAGTCGAGTCGTTCTTTACGCACCCTAAATTTTCAAAAGTACTTGTGAGAATTTTGAGCAATTTTTCTGCAAAAACTTTCTTCGTTTTTCTTTCTAACTCCTACAGATCTGAAATGGCTGCTGAAGGGATGTATCTCGTGTATGGTTCCTACTACCAATCCGGTACGGATCTGATGAAAGAACTGCTCGAAAAGTTCAAAGCTGCTTCGCTGGTGAAATTCATGGAATACCACGAAGGAGTTATCTGGACTGACCAAGTGATGGAGTACTACAACACAGCGAAAGCTGACTACAACTCACTGGAGATTAAGGCTACAGTGGGAGACAAATCTATCACCATCACTCCTGCTGTTCTTCATGAGAAGTTTGGGCTTCCTAACAGTGGAAGACATGACGTCACTATACTGACAGAAGACAAGCACCAACAGTTCTGGGCGATCTGCGCCAAAGAGGGAGAAGTGTTTTCTGGAAACATAAGAAAGAAGCAACTGAGGGATGAATATCAGCGGATGGCTGATATGGTGTCAAAACTGATTGAAAATTGCACTTTTTCTCTGGATGCTGTTACGATGAAGAGATTCAGCATCATGGCTGCCATTTACTATGGAATGGAAGTAAACTGGTCCATCATAGTATGGTACATCTTAGCTGATTTCCTGGATGACAAGAAAGGAAAGGGTCCTCACACCAACCACAGGATTACGATCAGTTATCTGCTATCCAAACTGGGGTGTATTATGACGAATGGCAAAGAGATTCACAAGTCTAAGGCCATGAACAAATATCTGCCGGTTCTGAAGAGGAAGGCTGATGAGCCAGAGGAAGCTGATGATGAGGGACAGAAGGAAGTCCTTGCCAAAAGACAACGAAGATTAGTCAAAACAGCTAACCTGGCTGTTGAGACTAAAAAGAAG
Organism: Penstemon barbatus; assembly: GCA_003313485.2. Classification (NCBI taxonomy): domain Eukaryota; kingdom Viridiplantae; phylum Streptophyta; class Magnoliopsida; order Lamiales; family Plantaginaceae; genus Penstemon; species Penstemon barbatus. The sequence continues at coordinate 66,801,452 of CM064877.1, read as the reverse complement.
AAGGCTGCTGATGAGCCTAAAAAGAAAGAAGCTAAGCAGATGGAGAAAGTGACTTCTGCTACTGAAGCCACTAAGATCATTGAAAACATAATCGTTGATGTAAGGACTGGATCCCCTGCATCACCATCAAGAACTCCATCAGCAGAGAAGCCTGCTGAAGGTATCTCTAAGAGAACAAGGAGCCAACAGAGAGATACATCTGCTTCTAACTACCGTGAAGGAAGAACCAAGAAGTCTGCAAGGAAGCAGATGACCTTCATAGAGAAAGAGACTGAGTTGGTGGACTTGGTGAGATCAAGTCCAGAATCTGCTGAAAGACCAGTTGAAGCCGTTGAAGCTTCTACTGCTGACAAAGCGGATGATCAACAGATTACTCAATCTGCACCAACTGCTGAGGCTGCTCAACCTCAAGAAGATCCAGATGTTCAAATCATACATCCTATAGCTGCTGATCCCATATCATCTGTTGGACCAGCCCCTGCTGATAAAGGCAAAAGAAAAATTGTGCTAAGGAAAAAGAAAGTTTCCAAAGCTGACAAGAAAGCAAGGGAGGAGGCTGAACAAAGGAAACAGGATGAATTGGAAGAAAGGAAAACCCTAGAGCTAAGTAAGGCTCAAGCTGAAAAGGATGAGGCCAGGAGAAGAATGTCTGAAGCAGAGAGAAAAGCTGCTGAGGATGCTGAACTGGCTATGGTGATTGAAAAGAGCAAGACTGATGCCTATGGACCTGTCCATGGAGGTGGCATCAAGATTGGAGAAGGCAAGGACGAAGAAGAAGACAAGAAAAAGATCTTACAGCCTGCCCCCAAAGTCAAGTCCAAGGATAAATTTGAAGTCAGAAAAGCCTTTGAGATAGTATATGCTGATAAGGAGCTTTTCAAGAAGTTTGAGAAGTCCTTAGCTTACTATGATCAAAAGCTCATGTTAAGGACTCTGTTCAACCAGGAGAAACCAAGATACATCAGTTGGAGAGACAACAGGTTGAATAAGTCAATAACAGAACTTCAAAGCATGAAGGAGTTAGCTGATGAAGAACGTTGGGTTCTGACTTGGCTGAAGACAAACTCTATTCAAAAGGCCCTAGATCCCAGCTATGTAAGAGATGTCATGCATAGTTATGCAAAAGGCTTTGCATTGGAGGAGGCCAAGAAGATTAAAAGCACCCTGCCTGATAAGAAGAAAAAGTCTGAAGATGCTGAAGAAAGGGCAATTAAGTTTGCTGTTATGGCTGCCCTGAAGAGATGGGCTAAAAAGTCAAAGTATCAACAAGGCTGTTCAAGTGACTTGCCACTGCTGCCAAGTATCCAGCAAATCATTTTTGGCAAGGAAGTGCAACCATTCTATGAAGTGCCAAAGGGGAATAATGTTTTTGTTAACCCCTGGATCATTGTGAGGCAAATCAGACAAACTACTTGCTTCAATGATGATGGCACCATCACCAACTTGGTCTATGATGATGTAACTGATGAACATAAAGCTGCGGACAAGCCTGAAGTTAAGTCTGCTGATCGGATTGAAGACAAGTCTGCTGATCAACCTGCTGACAAGCCTGCTGATCAAACTGCTGATAAGTCTGCTGATCAGACTGAAGACAAGTCTGCTGAAAAGGCTACTGATGAACCCTTAGCCATTGAGTGGAATGCTAAGGATTCTGAAGATCATCAAGACGAAAATATGGAAGATATTCCTGTCCACCAGGAAATTGAAGAAAGGGATGAAGCTGCTGCTTCTGCTTCATCAGGTGATGAACACTCATCACTGATGGAAGCTTTCCAGATGTTGATGGAAAATTCTATAAAGGAACTGGAAGAGAAGCATCAACAGCAGCTGATGAAGGTTAAAGAGGAGCTGAAGACAGAGCTAAAGGAAGAATTGATAGTATCAAATAGACTTCAGCTGGAAACTGTGCAACAGTCTACAGAAAAGATCATCAAGATTGAAATCACAAGTATTCCTATTCCTCAAGATCATTCTTTGCAGTTAGTGAACAGCTTAAATGAAATGAACAGAAATGTGGAGGATGTGAAGAGTGATGTAAATCATCTTCATGCTGCACTTACAAGAGCTGAACACAAGATCGCTGATCTGACTGCAACCTTCATCAAAGTCAGTGAAGAGGAGAAGGCAGTCAATTTAGGAATGTTGCATGAAGTAGGAAGTGTTGTACAGGCTGTTCAAGAAGAAATTGCAACTGTAAACCTGAATATTGACTACTTCAATGACAAGACTGACATCATCAGCACTGATATTCATAATCTTACAGCTAGTCACGATGTTGTCAATCAGAATCTAAAGGCTTTGTGTGCTGGAGTGAAGATTCCAACAGTTGCGCTCAACCCTGCTGTTGCACCTTCTGATGTCATCAAAACTGATGATGACAAAAAGGGGGAAGATAAAAGGGAAGAAACAGCTAAGGAACCTGCTGCTGAAGAAACAGCTAAGGAACCTGCTGCTGAAGAAACAGCTAAGGAAACTGCTGCTGCAACTATTGAAGCCAAGGAGACTGAAGACACTGCTGACAAGACTGAAGAAAATCTTGGAAAGGTAGAAGAAGAAGAAAAGATTGAAAAAGAAACTACCAAGTACAAGGAGACTGAATCTGCCAAGAAAGCAATGGAGCTGATTAAAGAGCAGCAACTCAAAGAGAAGATGGAAGCTGCCAAAGCAATCTTGGAAGAAGAAGCTGATGAAGAAGAAGAAGATGACGAAGAGTCATCTTATGAGTATGTAGAAGAGCTTGAAGGATCAGATGAAGAAGCTGATAGTTAGAAATTATAAATTCATTGTAAACAGTTTACTTCTATCTATTCTTCAGAAATCTCATCTGATGAACTTGTACCTTGTAACTCTTTTTCAATATTAATGAAAAGTCAAGTTCAATCCAATAAACTTTTTCTATCTCAGAAAATTTTGAGGATTACACTCTTTAGCTTAGGTATTTAACAGGTACTTAGCTGAAGTTTTGTCATCATCAAAAAGGGGGAAATTGTTGGATAAGGATGAAGATGAAGGCTCTGAAGACAATTTGTAAAGGGAGGTTTTGAAGGAATCCAAAACTTCAAGATTGGCTAAGTATGGAGTAACTTAGTTGAGGATCCCTTAGAAGAAATTTTGACTAAGTAAAGAAGACACCAGAAGAGTCAAAGTTTCAAGGTCCAAGACTTCTGATCTGCTGAAGTAAAGTTATCAGACTGATGAAGATCAGCCGACTCAAATCAGATTTGTTCAAGTTTGAGATCAGCCGAGTCCGCCATCAGACTTGTACTTTCGTCAGCCAAGTGAAGAAGATCATGAAGTGTTCCCAACGGTAATAAATGCCCATTGGAGTAATAAATGCTGAAGTACAAGGTTATTAAAGACAAATGATTGAAGAAATGCTTCGCATCAGCTGGGTGCATTTAATGCTGCCTGCAGAATAGTACTGTTCATAGTACGGACAGACTGCAAAAGAGCCGTTCGCGGATTTTAAGGACCAGTACTCGAGGAATTTGAAACTTGTCTCTCTTCAACGGACATTTTTCTATCCTCTAGTATAAATAGCTGAAAGAGACGAAGAAGAAAAAAGCAACACACTTTCTGAGAGAAATTTCCGAAGCAAAATTCTTTAAGTCTCAAGAACAGATCACTCATCAGCTGAGTCATTTGTTGACGAAAGCAGAGTTGAAGAATCAAGAAAAATACATCTTCTGAGTGATTTTGTAAACAAGAGTGTTGTGCGGAGTTGTGATCCATCTTTGTGAGTGATCAAACTTCAGAGAATAGGTCTTCTGTGTGATTTCCTATTGCGAACTTGTGGTCGTTTCATTTGTTGTTCGACGCAAGCAGAGTATACTGTAAACTTTGTGATTATAGTATAACCCAAGATCTGTGTGACTTGGAAGAGTGGACTAAAGGATATTCAAATCCATATAACCACTATAAAAATTACTTGTGTTTTTACATTGCCTTTAAATCTGCATACTTTCTGTTTGCATAAAAACACATTTAAGTTAACTGTTTGAAAAAGAGTTAAAAAGGAGTTTATAAAACTGGGGAAACATTTTTTTCAAACTACTAAGATTACTTGTGAAAAACACTTTGAAAATCCGCTGCAAGTACTCTAAGTATTAAAACTGATTTTAGCAAAATCAGCTAAGTAATAATCAGACGAGTGGTCAACAAGGCTGTTCAAAGATTTGTTCGCGAACAGAACTGTAACTAACTAATCTGATCAGCTTAGTCTGTTCAGTTAAGAGTTAAAGTTTTAAAGTTAAATTTGAAGAAAATTTTTAAAGAGGTTTATTCACACCCCCCCCCCCCCTCTAAACCTCTTCTGACCACTTGGGACCAACATCTACAAAGCATGAAATTCTAAAGTTTTTATAAACAAGATCAAGATAACAAAAAATCCTAATATGCATAATCTAGATCTTTTAAACTTAATCAACAAAACTTAAGAAGCAAATCCAGATTTTCATAGATCATAAACATAAGTTTATGAAAATCTCATGCAATCGAACATGGGTGGCTCTGATACCACTTGTTGGATCTAAATCGAATACATAAACATAATGATCATTAGATCTAATTCGATTTAATACCGAAAACCTTATTGCCTAACCATGTCGATTGTCAAGAGATTAAAAGTAGATCTGAAACTTTAATGCAGCGGAAACTTACCTTGATTCATGCCAGCAATCTTGATGTTATTGATGATTTAGTGATGATGGGTTTTATGATCTTCCACTTGATACACACCTTAGAACCTTAATACTCACGCAGAAAGGGATTGCAGAGAATATGAGTTATGTAACTCTATATTTTTGTTGTTGTGTTGTGTACAAGTGGGGATCATAACCCCTTATATATAATAACCTACTAGGGTTAGTATATCTTCCATTATTTTCAATTCGGCCCTTCATCAAATTGAAAATCACAAACTGGTATCTACACTTTTATTCCATGATAAACTTAATACCCATAGTCCAAAAGTTAACATAATTAGACTACATAATTATGGGCTTTACTTTATAATAGCAATACTCACTAAATTAACATATTAGGCCCACATAACCATTGGAATTTTCCAACAGTCAAATGAAGACCATATTTTTTTAAAATTACTCGTCGAAAAATTTACTCATATTTTCTATTTTTAATGTGTCAAAATAAGACCCTATTTTCTATAATGACATTATTAGACGAAATATACTCGTCGAAAAACTAATGATCCGACACCACTAATACTAATTGAATAATACTTTAGAGACATAACGTATATATAAGAATTTACTCATATTTCCTATTTTTTATTTTTCAAAAATCTTTTCTATAATGACATTATTTTACTTAATATTTGTGTCAAATAAACTATTAATTTGATACTAATAATATTACATAAATACTTTTAGAGACATAAATGTAAATATATTAAAAATATCACTTTTATTTATTTATTTAAAACTCCGTGACAAACCTCTCTCAATTAATATCATACATGAGAGAATTTAGTTATTAGATAACAAAATAAAATTTAAATTTATATCATGTCCTCGGCATATGCTACATACATTTACAATAGCATAAATTGTGAAAAGACGATATTACCCTTGGGGGAATAATGCACGTGTCTGGGGGTTGCTCGTGAGATGGGACCAGTTGCAGAGTTTTCGCAGTATCCACGTTGGAGATCATGGAGCCTGTTTCTTGTTCATTAAACAAAGGTAATGGCTAGTAGGAAATAATAGCCATTCATATATAGCCACGTGTCATGAAGGAATTTATCACGTGCGTCAACCCCACCTTATGGCCAGCTTCATGGGGCAATCACGTGCCCTTATTCAGTCATATATGCTAATTCCACCAACTTTTGGGATTTTAACATTTTTGAAACAATCATAGATTGTGATTCAATTTAGAAGGTTGAACTAATTTTACTTCATTTATTTTATATGATTTAGTGTTTTTCTTCTCACAAAATATAGAAATTACATTTGAGTTTTGTTTGATTTCTTATATACGAATAAGTTGAACGAGCTTACATCGAGTCTAATAATTATATGAGCTCGAATTCGAGCATCTTGAAAATTACATAAAAAATCACTTTTTGTTTATCTAATCGAACCGAACTCGAGTCTTGTGTTTCAAAAACAATGAATTATTCAACTTATTTTGTTATATATATGACTCTACTAAGACGATTATTTATTGCTTAATTTGAATGAATTATATACTAGATTGAAAATCTCATTAAAGTCTCCATTTGTAATTAACAATCAAAGATTTGAAAAATGACTAATTATTTTTTTCGATTGATGATTTGTTGAATAGTTATTATCTGATCGAATTTGATTAACAATAGATCGACCGGCCAAATTACAAAATTCAACAAAGAATATGAAATGAAGCCTGAATGATTCATTACTTGATTTTGAAAATATGCTTCAAATTTAATTTTTTTCTTTGGAAAAAAAAAAAAAAACCTCTAATTTTAATCTATTATTTTTAGAGCCTGCAACTCAGACAAGTTTAAATTTTAGTGATCTGGGTTTGGCAGGAATAACAACTTCCACCGAAATTTAGGAGAATATTTGTCATATTTCCAGGACAGCATAGGAACTACTTAAAAAGGACAATATAAGTAAAACTTGATTTTAATTAAATAATCAAAATGGTAAATGATCAATGTGAATATAACACCATTATTCTTTAATTAATTGGAAACCCCCGATAAATCATAGTTTCTTTAAAAAAATAATTTTATCAAGAATTTCTTTTATTTTTCTCCATAAAATTTCCTGCCAAATCTTTCAATTTCCAGTGTAAAAGTGTGAAACTATCTCTTCCTCTTGGTTTTCCAACTAGGTACAGGTTTAAATTTTGTAGTGCTGTCCATTTTAGCCTCAAATTCTTAAAATTGCAAAAACCGTCACGTAACTAAGACTTGCCAGCAAAAAAGTCATTTTAAGATTCAGACCAACAAATAAATTGTATAAATATATTAATTTGACAAATTCAGTCATATTTCAACCCCAAAATCGTGATTTCTCCAAATTGAATCACGTGTGGGCCATTTGACTCAATTAACTGAGAATTTTTTAAATGAAAATGATTGGAGGACAAAAGATTTAATTATATTTGAGGAATTAAAATGATGTTCCTTCTATCTTACCCTCCTATATTCCCTTCAATTTTGTCCTTTGTCCTGGCGTTCAATAGCAGGCGGAATCGTCGTGTAGAAAAGGAGGAACGATTGGGTGTCACGCTGCAAAAAGTTCAATTAATTAATTCAAATAACTCGATTCAATTTGGAAAAATCAAGAATTTCAAACTGAAACAAAAATAAAATTTCAGATTAATTTAGTTACAAGACTTAATTGTCAGTCCGAATTTTAAAAGGACTTTTTGCCAGCGAGTCTTAGTTAAAAGATGGTTTTTTGAGATTTTAAGAATTGAGAGCTAAGCTAAAATAGGATTAAACTTACCTATTTAAAAATAAATAAAAAGACACATTAGTAAATTAGTAAAGAACTTTAATTAAATGATGACTTTTGCAATTTTCCCATGTTCTATTTATGGACTGTGAAGCATTTGTCTTGTTCAGACCCTTTCCTATCATAATGGATGTAACAACCCAATCTTGTACAAATAAATAGAGGGTTTCCTCCGGCTAACATAGGTTCGAACCTTGTGTGGCACAAATTTTTTCTCTCCATCAGAACTTTGACATCCGTGCACATTCCTCGATTTACATCCTTCCTGGTGAAGGGACCTCTAACACAGGAGATGAAGTTTCTCTTTCGGGATTAATCTTTTAAAAAAGATAAAAAATAAAAAAAAAAAATAGGGGGGACAATTTGGTAAATTTGGTGGAAGAACTGGGGCAGTTAGTTAAGCAGTCTTTCCCTCACTTCTGTTTCAAGTCCCTTCCCTGCAAAGTGTGCTAAATCTTTACACACACCCACATGCAAACAGTGGAATAGAGAGAGAGAGAGAGAGAGAGAGAGAGAGGCAAAGAATAAAGTAAAGAGAAGGAAAACTCGAGAATAATATGAAAAAAAAAATACAATCTTTTATTTGCTCCAACTGTTTCTCCATGATCTTTCTCAATATTTCTTCATAGACCATACCGAAATTAATTTCTGACCATTTGGGCTTTTAAGTTTCAAAATCCCATTTTGAATATGGGATTTTCTTGAAAAATTACCAAATTTGGGAAATACTAATATTTTGAAAAAAAAATGTCCATGAAAAACAGAGGAGGTGGAGGAGAGCAGGTTTCAAAGAGTAGTGTTATTTCTCAAAAATTGACTCTTTTTCTTTGTATTGGGTGTTTCTGGGCAGGAATTTTCTTCACCAATAGGTAAAAGATTAATACTTTTCAAAATTCAGAGTGTTGAAGTTAAATTGGTTTATTCATCTTGGTTAATTGCCAATTCTGTTTTTGTTAAATATTTTTTCTAAATTGAATCCTTTGAGGGTTTATTCTACTTTTTTTTTTAATTTTTTTTTTTTTTTTTAAAATCATCATTAAATTTGGAATATTGATTTGAATGATGAAATTGTGGTATATATGAGATGATGATTTGTGAAATTATGTAGACTATTATATTAGGATAGTTCAAGTTAGCCATTTGAATTAATTTTGGTTTCATCTTTAGAAAAAAAAAAGGTTTTGAAGAGATATTCTCAACTTGGACTAATTTCAATTTTTCTCACATGTTACTAAAAATATCTAATGAACTTATTTATATTATTGAAAACATTTTGGCAGCAGAATATGGACTGAGCCCGAATCGAAAGGCGTTGTAGCAACGACTGCACCAGAAATCGAGAGATTGAAATTAGTATCCGAAGGTTGCGATCCACGATTTGTAAGTATACATCTCCCTCTTGAGTTTAAATATTTAAAAGTTAACTCAATCTTCTAATCACTTTTGAAATATTATTATTTCACATTTGTTGGTTTCATTAATTTGCAACAGAAGGGTGTAAAGAGGGTGCCAAATGAAATATTTCTTGAAGTATCCAAGACTCAACATGCTGTACAGTGAGTTTTCGAAGATTGTTACAAGATTACTTCAATTTAATTACTCGTTTTCGTTTTATTAATCATGTCCAATTTTATGTTTGACATAGGACATTAGACAAGACAATTTCGAATTTGGAGATGGAGTTAGCTGCTGCAAAGGCAGCACATGACTCGATTATGAGTGGTTCTCCCACATCGGAAACTACTACAAACGTAAAAAGAAAGTATTTCATGGTTATTGGAGTAAATACCGCATTCAGTAGCCGTAAAAGAAGAGACTCGGTCCGTGCTACATGGATGCCTCAAGGTTTGTGGCTTTCGTTATTTCTCAATTGCCTCTTTGTGTGACAATTTCTAAATATAGTGTTTTTGAAATCTTACAATAGGTGAAAAACGAAGAAAGTTGGAGATAGAGAAAGGGATCATTATGCGATTTGTTATTGGTCATAGGTATGGACTTAACTCGTATTGATTTTGTTAAATATCGACTTTTTTAAAGCACTCGTTTTTATTCACTCGAGGACTTTATCTTTTGTTTAACCAGTGCAACATTAGGAGGCATACTAGATAGAGCGATCGAGGCTGAAGATAAGAAGCATGGCGACATTTTGAGGCTGGTAAAATACATTGACTGTATTCTTTACTTATAGTCAATAAATGTTGATTTGGTGTTGTAAAGAGAACGTAACTTGAGTTTCTATTTTCTTCCTCGTATTTCAGGATCATGTTGAGGGCTATCTTGAGTTGTCTGCTAAGACAAAGGCTTATTTTGCTACTGCAGTTTCTTTATGGGATGCAGAGTACTATGTTAAAGTTGACGACGATGTCCATGTCAATATAGGTAAGAAAAAGCTTCGTCTTTGTAGTTTCACAAGCGGTTTATGTTAAAGGAGAAAGAATACAAGAGTGTACATTTCAGTTGATTAGGGGTTCTTTTTTTCTAAATACCCTTTAACCGAGCCTTTCGGTGTATTTCAGTCGGGCCACATTATGTTTTTACAATACAAATTTCAAGATCTATATACTTTACATATCAATTAGGGGTTCTTTTTTGCTAAATTTGTATATTCTTGCAGCAACACTAGGTGAAACTTTGGCAAGACATCGTAAAAAGCCGAGGGTGTACATAGGTTGTATGAAATCTGGTCCAGTCCTTGCACAAAGGTACAACAAACACCATAAACTTTTATCCGGTCATGTCACGATATGTTTCGGACCAGATTTAGATAATTTTTTTTGTTTTGTTACATGGAACAGGGGAGTAAGATATCATGAACCTGAATATTGGAAATTTGGTGAGACTGGAAACAAGTATTTTCGCCATGCGACGGGACAAATATATGCCATCTCAAAAGATTTGGCTTCTTATATTTCAGTAAACCAGTTAAGTTTCATTTCTGGTAAATGAGTGATTAACCAGTATATTTATATCTTATTTTCGTGATGATATAAATCTCGATTTTGACAGGCATGTTCTGCACAAGTACGCTAATGAGGACGTGTCCCTCGGATCTTGGTTCATTGGTCTTGATGTTCGACATATCGATGATCGGAGATTGTGCTGTGGAACCCCGCCAGGTAAAATCCATGCCAAAAACTTTGTGCTTCATATATGTCTTCCTTTCGTAGATATATGTTATAATCCACATACATAGTAACGCATAATGGAGGTACGAACGAAATTATAGAAATGCGTTTGCCGTTAGACGAACATGACTTAAGTAACCACAAACCCTTTTAACACCAAAAAAAAACCAACGAGAGCAAGAAAAAGAAGTGTGTTTAACTCGAATACTAATAGTACTAACCTCGATTTTACACAATGTTCTAAGATAGACTGAAAGATTATTAACATCTTAATAATTAACAAAAATGGGAAAAGTGTCTGTTTGAAGTCCAAATTGGATCATCAAAATCAATAATTGCTCATGTCCAAAGACCATGACTCTTGATCCTTGACCCCTCTTTCCACAGTTGAGCCTGAAGTCAAAGCTCTAACTAATTAGGTCGGGTTAGTTGAAATCATTTAAAGACGCGTGAAAATACTAAGGAAAGTTATACTTGACATTGCATTGATAAAACTTAAAAAAAAAAAAAAGTAAAATGCAAAAGTACCCCTTATACTTTGTCTAATTAGCGGACCCCCCCATGTTATTTTTATTACCAAAAGCCTCATATGCTAATTTTTATTAGAAAAAAAAAAAAAAAAACCGTCCAAGCTAAAATGACTATTAATTATAACACCACAAAAAGATGCAAACACACCCCTATTCATTTTAAAAAATCGATAATAATCTCACTGTTAACTTTAAAAATTTGCTAGAACCCCTCGTTCACTTAAGAAAGCAGCCATAACCTCCCTATGATTTATGAAGGAATTTCGAATGTGATTTTTTGCTAATACAAATAATACAGGTTTTTTTTTTTGGCCAATTAGACAAAGTACAGGGGATATTTTGCATTTAGCTCTGACACAAAAAAGAGCAATTTATTGTTCTATGCCAGTTAAAACCATTGCAAAGTAAACTTCCTCGAACGTGCAGATTGTGAATGGAAGGCGCAGGCGGGCAATGCATGTGTTGCTTCGTTCGACTGGAGTTGTAGTGGAATATGCAGATCAGTCGATAAGTTAAAGGAAGTCCACAAAAGGTGTGGAGAAGGCGAGAATGCGATTTGGAAAACTTCTTTCTAATCAAGCATAATCACACAGCATGGATCGATTACATATATACGAGTACATAATTACATGTTATACGAGAGAGCTCGAGTCCAGAGTCTTTACAAAATGCCGTAAAGAACGCATTCAAGCGACTCCCAAGACCGCTCTTTTTTCCATCATATTTGGTAAGTAGAAGTTGAGTAAGTACAAGAAATTTAGTCATTTTTGGGCCATCTCGGCTGGTTTTGTTGTCGACTATTTGTGACTGAGTTGATAATTAAGCACATTATATTGTTACCCTTCTCCTTAACATAGGGAGTAATTGAATTTCACTTGTATATGTACATATTTTGTTGTACAATTTTTAAGTGCACAACATTTTTATTGAAATCGCAAAAGTTTAACTAGTGGCTGAACTGGTTAGATCGAAGTACTGCATCATAAATAAGTACTACATCAATTATTAATGTAAACACGTAGAATATTGCTTATTACCAGTAAAAAGCAATATATCGGTACACGGTTATACCAGTAAAAAGCAATTATTACTAGAAGAATATTTAACCTACAAATAATGGTGGCGGTTGACAATGTAGGGGTGGGCGTTTGGGTCGGGTATTTTGGGACCCGTCCCGACCCGTTTGGGTATTTCCCGTTTGGGACAAAAAAATGGGTATTTTGACATTCGGGTTCGGGTACCCGAACCCGAAATATATTTTCGGGTAGGGTATTGGGTATTAATTTCACACCCGAACGGGTATTCGGGTACCCGTTCGGGTATTTAAAAAAAAAAAAATTTGAGTAATTTAGTTGGATTTTTAAGCTTGTAGGTGGATATGATTGGTGAAGATCCGAATGATGAGTTAAAATGTGAAATATTATTGAATGTGATTTGTGATTTTATGTCTATTGTAAGTTGTAACTTTCATGCCATGCGATTGTGATATTTAATATTTTGATGCTTTGAGACTTCGAGTTTGATTTGATTGTAATTTATTGAATACTTGAATCTTGAAGGCTTGAGACATTTGTATTGTTTTGTTTTGAAGTTATTGTGTACAATTAATGTTTGAATTCATTTATTTACAATTTTACGTATATATATGTTGAAAAAAATTTCTTGAAAAAAAAAGTGTAAAATTTCGGGTACCCAATACCCAATACCCGAAATACCCGAAAATTTCGGGTACCCGAACTTCGGGTACCCGCCAAATCGGGTAGGGTTTCGGGTATGAAAATTCACTACCCGCCAAGTCGGGTACCCGACCCGAAATACCCAATACCCGAAATACCCTACCCGCGCCCATATTCATGACATGGGTAGGGTTGGGTCTAGGCTGACAAAAAACTAACAAAGATTTCAGATCTTGCCAAATAATTAATTTTGTTTCCTATGAAAAAAAAATATCATACTGAAAAATAGGGTTAATGGCAATTTATCCCATATTCATAATGTTCAATTTATCTCCATGTGATTTGAAAAAGAGCAATGTATTTCCCTGTGAAAATTTTAAAGAAGCAATTTATCCGCTTGAGCCGGAGAGTGTAACTCACTTGCCAAAATTGAGAGTGGACATGATATGTGTTTTGTAACATAGGAAGGTAAATTGTCACATTTATCATAACATAGGGAGTAAATTATCATAACACATAGGGTACATTGTCATATTTGTCATAATACAGGAAATTAGATTGCCGCATTATCACAACACAGTGAGATAAAATGCCAAATATAAAAATATCAAAAAGGCTATGTGAAATTTTCAAATTACAAAAAGGTAAATTGAATATTATGAATATCACCTGAAAAATAATGCATACTAATATAGTCCTTTTTTGTCTATTTGACACTGACTTTGACTTTATCAAATCTCAACTATTTTGAAAAAAAAAAAAAAAAAAAAACATGTATTTTCACCTAATGAATGATTAGCGGATGAGAGTAGCTCCAATGGTAGAGTTGAGGTCCCGATATCTGGAGATTTTGAGTTTGAATACCATCAACTATTTCTTATTTTGATTTAGGGGAGGTGAATGCAATTTATCCTGAAACAAAACTAACAACTTTATGGGAAATTTTTACCTAGATCGAATTTGGTCAAACAAAAAGTAACTATGATAAGTGAAATGCAATTACTTTGGGATTTGATGTAATTCCCAAAAAACTGATTAATCACAAATCAAGTGCAGTACACTTGTTTAATGGTTAGATACACTTGGACAAGAATTTTTCCAAGAGTATGAAACAAGTGCCGGCCGAACCGGGGCGTTGAATGCTGCCAACATATCAACCTCATTACCTTGACAAAAGACCTCTTAATAAGAAGAAAAAAAAAAAAAAGACGCAATTAATGTCAATTTGCACTCTACCCCCAAGCTTTGCCTCTACTTTCAACATTGGGATACGATTTGGTCCCACTATACATAACTCACCCTATACTAGGTCATGTGATTTGACCCTTCTCGTGCATTTCTTTATTTTTCTCTTTCTTTATCTTTTCCTTTACATTTTATAGTAGATATCTCTAATAAACTTCGTCATATGATTCATACTATTTTAATACTTTGACTAATTGAGTTGTTTTTCTTAGTCATGTTGTCTAACTAATGACTTGTATATTTATATCAGGTGTTAAAAATAATCTTCTATAAGACCATATTCGCTATTTAATATGAATATATAAGTTCTAAAGTAAAAATATAAATACAAGTGCAATCTAGAAAATTGCCTTTTTAGTCTCACATTATTTGTGATCTTATAGTTATAAAATTGTACTTTTAATCCCATCAGTCCCTATAAGGATTAAAAGTGTAAAACTTAAACAATTTATGTATGGAAGAAAAAATGCACAATAGTTAAAAAAAAACTTGACCATTAGTGTACTTTTGGAAAGTGTGTAACCAAAAATTTACAACAAATATATAATTTTATGAAGCACAAAATTAACCAAAAGTATGGAGAATCCAATCTTATTTTGACAAAAAATACATATTTGCTAACTTCAATTTCTATGTTATAAATTCATAACTTTGACCTCATCAGGTATGATTTATGACTCTACGTTGCAATTTAAGGAAATATAATGCAAACTAGACAATAACATAATCATTAATGTAAAAGATAGAAATTATAAAGAAGTAGAGAGGAAAATAGACTTTCACTATAAAGCTAAACAAAATCCCATCAATCTCTCTTCAAACAAATCTAGAACCCTTCCCTACCCTAACTTATATATTTTAGTCTTCACTCTCCGAAAATTTCCACTTCGATCCGTCTTGGTCGCACTTACTCAATCACAAAATAAATGTAATTATTTTTATAAGTATTATCCAATCAGAAAACAAATATTTATATTATTACCCGTGTGAATAATTTGACTAAAACCAAACCAAAAAAATAAATATTATATAATTATTCCCATTCTTATATGTTGTTTCAACTTTCCAAAATTATTGCCGAGTCATTTGCTCCTATCTCACAAGACTTGCCATTTCTCTATATATGATCTTTTTTCCTCTTCATAAATGGCCAAAGGAAGTGGACTCTCCTTTGATCCAGACCACATCCAAAACCCATTTCCATAAAACTCAAAGAAAAATCTTTAATCACTTTTTTTTTTTTAATCAATGGAGGATCAACCATCATCACCACCACCACCAACCACTATTCAGTTCCCTGTGAATCTCATGAAGGACAAAAGGAAAGTTATCGACGAAATGGACTTCTTTTCCGACAAGAAAGATGGTGGTGCCTCCACGGAAGAAGCCAACACGGCGGTGCATTTTAGTGAACCCAATTCAATGTTGAATTTTAATGTGAACGTAAGAATATTCTAAGAAGTGTAATTTTTTTGTTTTTTTGGTTTGTTAAGGTTATCCAGGTTTTAGACCTGACTTAATTCATTTAGAGACGCGTCCAGCATAGTAAGTAGTGTAAAATTATTATTACAATTTTTGTTAGTTGAACGTAAGAATATTTTAAGTAGTGTAATTTTTTTTTATAAAAGGGTATTCAGGTTTTAGAGCTGACTAAATTCATTTCAAGACGCGTCGAGCATATTAAGTCATGTAAAATTATTATTACAATTTTTGATAGTTTTCTAAGTTTTGTTTGTGATTGATAATTACACAGACGGGACTGCATCTGTTGACTGCAGCGAACACTGATCAGTCCATTGTGGAAGATGGAGTATCTTCAAATTCAGAGGGGAAAAGAGCTAAAAGTGAGGTAAGAATAAATTAATTTGACACAAATTAACTAGTACTATGTTGGTTGTGTCAAATTGACATAAACTAATTTCGTTAATTATATGATTTGATATATATTTTAATAAGTACACAAGTGTTATATATAGTGTAATTTTTGTTCAAATCGAACTTAGAAACTAGTTAGATGAAAAGTGATAAATAAATTGCACTTGCTTTGAGATTGAATAACATTCAATTAATGATAAAGCGGGTGTATATCTTTACTTGACTTCTGGTCAAACCAAATTTATGTGATAATTTCTTGTATATATTGGCTGATAGCACTTGTTCAATTATTTTTTGGTTTCTCAAAGATTTTTATATCTTTCGAGGCGCGTCAGACACATTAAGTGGAAACCTCTCCCAACAGGATTCGAAATTGGTTCGCTACTTTGTAGTGAATAGTCACTTCCACTAGACCAATCACTTGTTGGTTACTTGTTCATCGAAATGTAATAATTAGACCCGTTTGTTTGTTTTTTTTGTTTCCCAAGGGTTTAATCCCTTTCGGGACGGGTTGGGCACATTAAGCGAGTATCTCTCCCAACAGGGATTCGAACTTGATATATCATACATATGACATTTGTTTATTAAGTGTCATGTCCATACAACTAATTACAGCTGATGATCTACCATTTCTTGTTATTTTTTGGTTTTCCAAGGGTTTAATCCCTTTTGAGGCGGGTCGGACACATTAAGTGGGTATCTCTCTCAACAGGAATTCGAATCTGAGTCCGCTACTTTGTAGTGACTAGTCCCTTCCACTAGATCAATCACTTGTTGGTTACCATTTCTTGTTATAAATGACATTTATTGTGTTAATGTTAATGCAATTAAGTTTATTTGAGTATAATAACACGCCCAACACTAAGATAAACATAAATTACCAATTAGTTTCTCCTTCAAATATGCATAATTTTACTTGTTTTTTCCTTACCAGATTATTTGCAATATAATGAAATAAGGTAACATTTTTTATACTTACAAATAGAAACTCACTTATTTTATTGAATTTTAAGTATTTGTTAGCGGGTAATTTGCTTCATTTTAATTAGCACGCGAGGGTATATGTAAATAAAAATAATGCATGAGTGCATTTGTTATTTAGAATGAAGATAGGGGTGCATGTAACCAAAATCTTATTTCTACATTTAGAATTTAATACTGGTTCATAAATATAATGAATGAATTTGTTTTTTGGTCCTTTAATTTTTCAGCTAGTGGTACTGCAAGCTGAATTGGAAAGAATGAATTCAGAAAATCGTGGTTTAAGAGAATCACTGAATCAGGCGACAAACAATATCAACAACCTTCAGATGCATTTGATGACACTCATGCAGCAACAACAACAACAACAAAATGATCACGATTCGGAAGAACACAAAAATGTTAATGGGAACGGATTGATGGTGCCCCGACAATTCATGGATCTTGGCTTGGCGGCCGTGGGCGAAGCCGACGAGGCTTCATTGTCCACATCCGACGGACGAAGTGATCAGGATCAAAGTCCGGAGAACAAGGTTCCTAAAGTTGGTCACTCTCCTAAAAGTACTGACGCAACTACTGACGCTACAATGAGAAAGGCTCGTGTTTCTGTTCGTGCCCGATCCGAAGCTCCCATGGTTTGTATGCAATGTCAAGTTTATTTTTCGATCCTACACGCGTATGTTCAAGATTTATACTCGTATTTATGAAACTTTTTTTAATGATCATACGTAGATTACGGATGGATGCCAATGGCGAAAATATGGGCAAAAGATGGCTAAGGGAAATCCATGTCCTCGTGCATACTATCGTTGCACTATGGCCGCGGGTTGCCCTGTTCGCAAACAGGTATGATCTAAGGAAATAAATTACTCATTTAAAAATATCACAGGGGATAAATTGATAATTACAAGAGAATAAATTGTCATTAACCCATTCTTTTAATAAGTAATTTCATTGAGTATATTCTCCAAAAAAAAAAAAAAAAACCTTCATTGAGTATGCACCTATCGATTTTTACCTTTGTTTAGAGAAGACATGGTTGCTTAATATTCTAGTTTTTCCATAACATAATTCCTATAAATGCACAGTTTAGTATATCAAAAATAAATAATAAGTTCTCTTAATATTTATTTTAATATAGTCAATCATATATAAAATTTTATTAATTTAAATTTGAAAATTTCTTTCAGTTGAAACAACTGCAAAAGAAAAAATTACATTGCATCTTACTTAAAATAAAATAAAAAATCTCACAACCTTTGGTATTGAAACAATTAATGCTTACAATATTCTTTTTTTACAATATTCAAGTACTAAGTTTAACACATAAATTATGTAATAAATGAAGGTTCAAAGATGTGCAGAGGACAAAACAATCCTCATAACAACATATGAAGGCAATCACAACCACCCTTTGCCTCCGGCCGCCATGGCGATGGCCTCGACTACATCCTCAGCCGCAAGAATGCTACTATCGGGCTCAATGCCAAGTGCCGATGGCCTAATGAACTCGAATTTCCTAGCACGGACCCTTCTCCCATGCTCCTCGAGCATGGCCACAATTTCCGCCTCTGCCCCTTTCCCTACCGTTACATTAGACCTCACACAATCACCCAACCCTTTACAATTCCCGAGACCATCGAATCAATTTTCGATGCCCTTTGGTAATACGCCTCAAAATATTGCTGCCGCATTGCCACAAATCTTTGGCCAGGCATTGTACAATCAGTCCAAGTTTTCGGGCCTACAAATGTCGCAAGATATGCATCAGGGGCAAAATAGTCAACTGACTGACACGGTGAACGCTTTAGCGACTAATCCGAATTTCACGGCTGCATTAGCTGCAGCGATTACTTCACTTATCGGCGGTGGATCGAGTCCAAATAATGTGAGTGATAATAACAATACCGATGTGGGAACCACGACGAGCAATGGTAGCGGGAATCATAAACTCAATAGTAGTAGTCCAAGTAAACTTTGGAATTAATTAAGTCTTTTTTTTTATTTAATTTATTTCAATTTTTACTTCGAAGTAGACAAAAAAAAAAAAAAAAAAAAAAAAAAAAAAGAAAATCATACAAATGTTTATTTTTTGATCATTCGAATAATGTAATCCGAATTGATGTAGACAAAATAGAAAAAAATATAGGAAAGAGAGTTTTGTTTTTGTACGGCTGGATATTGAATTTTGAGGTTAATTAATTAAATTTTAAAGTGTTCTTTTAGTATAATTTTGTCAATTATTTTTTGTATTATTCCCCATGTCAAAGCAAAAAGCAAAAGTTAGAAAGAAATAAGGCAATAATTGTATGAGAGTCAAGAAAGGAGTCAATTATATTGGCTCGAAATTAAAGTTGACATGGGATGCACGACTTGGTGCAGCCAAAAGTACCTTAAGTCGGTCACACGGCAAGCAATTTATTTAGGCCATGTTCGAATGTCTTGATTAGGCCTCAATTGGTTGAATCGGTCCAGACAAAAAGGAGCAATTTTGTGTTCGGCTGGCCCGATAAAAACTTGGATAGACCGTAGTTATCAGGTGAATTGGTGGGTCACCCCATCGAATTGGCCCGATTACAATATTTGGGTTGGATCAGATATTAATTAATTGGGTCAGATATCAAATAAATGAGACAAAACTGCCCCTAGATTTTGAACTTATTACATTAAAATTGCCACTAAAATAATCTGATGGATTAAAAGAAAGTCTTCTTCTTCATCTTCGTTTCCCACCTCCATTTTCATTTTCCCTCCATCCTAGTTCATGGTGAGAACCCTAAAAATTAAAATATTTTCTTTTTCTTTTTTATTTTTGTCTCTATTATTGTTTACTCTTTTGTTAAGAAGAACTAAGAATTAATTCTTGACTACTCAAGGTTTCAAATCTATTTTAATTTGTTCCATTTTTTTTTTTTGGTTAACATATATAGCTTAAGGTTAAAGGCACTTGAACAAGTTGAAGAAGGATAAGAAATAGGGTAAGAACACATTACCCGTTTACTTCCTATGTTTTGTATTGATTTTATCTTGATTGTAATGTAATTTTTTTTTTCTACTGCTGCTGTTGCCGTTTTGTTTTTTTGTTTTTTTTTTCAATTAACTGTTTATAGTTGTAGTGCTGCTGTTGTCGTTTTGTTTGTTTGTTTTTTTTTTTTTTTCAATTATGTGGTTATAGTTGTAGTGTGGTACTAGAGAATGATATATGGTGTCTTACATATTTTATTTGATCCAATGGTCGAGAATGAGATAGCAAATGAAGGGCCAGATTTAAATTAACATAAGGGCCAAATGATAATCTCAGTCAAATCGAATAAACCGAACACAATATTAAATAATTGGGCCAAGGTCCAATAAACACAAATTAATCTGCCAAATTGGTCATTAAATAGTTGGCCCAAATTGTTTTATCAGACCAAACTAGATATTGGCCCGATTGTCATCAGGCCAAACAAACGGGCCTTATTATATTAACTTAAAGATTAATTTGCAACATACTTCCTCGGTTTTTTTTCGCTTCCATGAAAAAAATATATTTACTTTAATTTATCGTTTTATGAGTTTAATGTAGAATTAATTTATTTCTATTAGTTTCGCGCTTCTTGTTGTTTAACTACTGTCGTGACGGTGACTATTTGATAAAAGGGTATTTGAGATTTTTACTTTTAGAAAATAACTATTTAATACATTTACTAATGTATATGTAATCCTCTCTTAAACGAAAAATTTTAAAAATGGAGGGAGTAAATATGTTTATAATATAGAGCATAGTAATTAGATACCTATGATGTACGTCAAAATTTTATTGGAAAGATAATATACTTCATTTAATTTATTGTTCCACTTAGACAATTGGTGTGTTGATGGCAATTTATTTCCATGTGATATTTATAATATTCAATTTATTTTTCTGTGATTTAAAAAATAGCAATTTAATTCCTTATAAAAAATTTAAAGAAGTAATTTATTTCTTTCAGTTAGATAGTTTAACTCACTTGCTGAACTTAAGAGTGAGCATGAAAAATATTTAAGTAACATAAGGAGATAAATTGTCACATTTATCATAACACAGAGGGTAAAGTGTCATATATAAAAATTTCAAGGAGACGGTGTAAAATTTTTATAAAATTGAAATTCAGTGGCACAACTAATTGTTTTACTAATTTTTATTTGATTAATCACTTTGATGGGCCTAAAGGTACTGAAGGTCCAACTCAGTGAAATTAAAAATTCATTTTATTAATTAAGTTTTAATCTTTTTTTTTTAGAACAAAACTAAGTTATAATTTGTATCTAAACAAGCATGTCTCTTAATAAATTCAAATTTGGAATAAAAACTTTCTTTTTGTTATTATTTTCACTAATAAAAAACCAACTATAGTCTGCAAATTTTGTATAATCTTTCAGAATTTCAGTTATCATTGAAACCATATCACAATTCACAACAATATAATTTACCCGAACTCGACCCGGCTTGGGTTTGTGAAAAGCGGGAAATTCCTGGACAAACACTCAAATTTGAATATATTACAAGATTTGAATTTTAAGAAACTTTTGCATTAAAGTTGAAATTGTAAAATTACTTTAAAAAACATCTCATATTAAATTTAACTACTTAAATAACTTAAACTTTATAAGCTTAAACAAACTGGGTTGATAGGAAATACATAAACAACTTCACTACTTAAACTCAAATTTCTTCGAAATTAAATCCCTCGATCTATATACGCGCAGACTTGAGCTTGTATGCAGATAATATTGTGAGCAAAAGCAAGCAAATGACAGCAATGAAGGTTAATACAATCGCCGCAGTAGTTTTGTGACAATATTTTGAAACCCGATCGCATATCATAATCCAACCTATTTTTTGCTCTCCGAATTGAGCCACGTACCCGATTGCCAACGCCGATGAACATCCTGATAGTAATAGAAGCAGACTCGCCTGCCAAAAATTAAATTTTCATTTTTCTGATTTGTTTGTTCAATTAAAACATATTAACATTTCAGAAAATGTTCAAAAAATATATGAAAAAAGTATTACCAAATCACTCAAGAACAAGTAGAAGTAATTCTTGGGATTTGATTTAGTACGATTCAGTACAATAAGAATAACCACTGACAATACAGAGACGCCGCACACTATAGCATCTGCCACAACTTTGTACCTGAAATTAAAAAAAAAAACCATGATATAATAATTTTTTATTTTTGAAAAAAGAGGTAAATTAAATTACTAATGATTAAATTAATCACCTGAAAGCAGCTGAGTAGGTGTATTTAGCATCCATAACAATTCCAAAAACAGTAATGGATTCATAGGCGGTGGTCGTAATTATCGCCCCGGCTAGTGAAAACGCAATTACGATAACTCTGAGGATGTATTGTGCAATTATGAAAAGAAACCCGTTTGCACTTTGGGTGGATGTAGTAAAGGTAGCATTCTGTTTTTGCTTCTCAAAATCCATAATTTTTTTTTCTTTCTAAAATAAAGTGTGTTCTTGTGTGATTAGTGATGAATGTGAGAAGCCATGGTTCACTATTTATTTATAATTAATTTAGTTATTAAAATTTAAAACAGTGGGTTCTGTCACATTTACTGAAATTTGTCAAATTAAGTAGAATGAGTTGTCACATATCCCATTTTACATAAATATGGAAAGCATTAAACAATGGGACAAATTTCATATTGACTGAAATTTTGGGCTTATTTGTTAAATAAATTCTTTAGAAGGAATTAAACAAAACCATTGGTTGTATTGGGTGAACTTGGACATGGTATCAATTAATGCAGAAGAATAGCAGTAATTAATAGTTTTGCATTTTTAGTAATTCTCTAACGTTCTTTCCTTTTAATTTTCGAGTAAACTTTTATGGACCAAGAGAAGTAATTAAGTGATTTACTTCTTCCTAATCTCTCAAGTTTAGTCTGTTTGTCCAATGGGTTAATGGCAATTTACCCTCTGTGATTTAAAAAGGAGTAATTTAACCCCTGTGAAAATTTTAAAGAAACAATTTACCTCATTCAGTCGAATAGTGTAACTCACTTGCTGAAATTGAGATTAGGCATAAAAAGTATTTTGTAACATAGGGAGATAAATTGTCATATTAACATAGGCAGGGGCGGACCTATAGGGGGTGCGAGTGGGGGCGCCCGCACCCCAGCAAAAAAAAAATTAGTAGCGGTGCATATCTATTATTATTATTATAGTAATATTTTATGTATTCTTGTTAGTACCTTTAAATTCCTAAAAGAAAGAATCTTGTGAATCAAAAATATTTGTCTACTTTAATTAAATGTGTGGTCAGATCTTAGAGAATAGAGTCCCACTGATAGAGTTGCCTAGCTTAAGTAGAATTTGATAAGGAAAATATTCTTTAACACTTAATATAATTCTCTTTTAATAAGGAAAAACAAAACAACGTTGAATTTTGAATTCCAATTTCTTCTCAAATTAACTTTTCGTCAACTCTTCTTCACCAAGTTATATCGGGGTTTTCTTCACAAATCGGCTGAATCACTCAACGCCATTATCAAAAGGTACTTTTTTAAAAACTTTTATGAATATTTAAATTTATTTATAAAGTTTTTGATTTTTCATCACTAAAATTATTAGAACTGGTTGTTTTTGCATATTATATATTTTTTATTATCTTATTTGATTAGATATATTATCAAAACCAAGTACCATAAGACTTATCGTCATATTAAAAATAAATTTTGATAATCATAATTTTTTGAATAATTTAATTATATACTTTCCATTTTAATTTCGCCCCCCGCGACTAAAATTTCTGGGTCCGCCCCTGAACATAGGGGTAAATTGTCATATTTATTATAACACGGGAGGACGGGAGTAAACTGCCATATTATCATAGCACCAGGGGTAAAGTTCCATATATAAAAAAGACAGGGAGACGGTGTGAAACTTTTATAAAATTACAAGGGTGTAAAATACTCTTTTTTAAATAACATGGAAGTGAATTCAACATTATGAATATCAGGGGAGTAAATTGTCATTAACTCGACGATTGGTACAGTGGCCTCCAATGAACTTGCCGATTGCGCGCTTTGCATGCATGCATCTTGTGTTTTCAGCTTATTTGAAAGAAAATTTCCTTGCTTTTTAAATTCAAGGGAAGAGTGCAATTCATCCTAGTTCCATGTTTTTACATTTTACCACCCCTAAAATATAAGTACTTTACCCCCTAAAATTATTAAAACCTGTTCAAGTTCCCCCTTCAAATGATTTGAAATTATTTTGGTTTTGCCGAAAAATACACAGGTGTGTCTCCCTTGTAAAAGTAAAGTAGATACAACACATTTTATTTGCTAACAAATTTAACTCAAGCGCTTTTTCTCTTCTTTTTATGATTGAAATTTCTTTCTATTTTATTTAGGTGGATGACAAAGTGTGTTGACTAGGATTTTGGCAGCAATTGTCACATGACGGAGGCAGGGCCGACCTTAGACATTCGGGGGTCCTAGGCGAATTACAAATTTGAGGCCCTTTGTTATAAAAAATATATAGTCAATTTATTTTTTTAAAGACAAAAATATTAATTAAATATTGACATATTATATTCTCTAACATATTATTTTTTAGATGGATAATTAAATTTAACATATTAATTTTTAGATAGATAATTAAATAACAAACTTATTTAACTTTTAAAAGATTTAACTATGAATTTTTTTGTATAAGTTTTACTATTAAAAATATTATTTTAGCCGAAACAACTTTTGCAAGTATATGTACATCCTTAACTCTATTTTATTCTTTTACAAATATCATAAGTTTCTTGATTTTATTTCATTTCGTGACATTCTTAACTCTATTAATTATATACTATTAATCATGTATAGAAAAAGTTATACATCATTTATAAAAAGATACACATACATATAAAAATATGGATGGAGCTAGACCAATTTTATTGTGGGTGAAATTCTTTTTTACAATGTACTAAGTGAGAAAATAATAAGCAGAAAAATCATATTATAAAGAAAAAATTTGTATTCTTTTATATTAATTAAGAAAGAATATTTTTTAAAGCACTTAATAAGGAAAAAATTGACAAGAAATCATTAAGTAAGAAAAGGGATTAAAAGAATAATTACTATGAATGGGAAATAAAAAAGACGAACATTATTAAAAAAAAAAGTTAAATAACATAAAACAATCAAAACATAAGAAAAAAAATTCAATATTGGGATTGAACCCTAGACCTCCCACTAATCAAGAGAAAGTCTTACCATGTAGGCCAAGATACATTTTTTGTACATAAAATTAATAAAATTAAAAATATTTAATTTTTTAAATTTTCCTAAGGTCTAAATATAAATTTTAGGGCCCTCCGAACCGGGAGCCCTAGGCGGCGGCCCAAGTTGCCTAGCACTTGGGTCGGCCCTGGACGGAGGCCATGGTTAAGTCATAGTCAATCCCGTGGACACTTGTGTGTGAATGCATATAAAGTTAGGATATACATATTTTCTAACACCAATTCATTTTAGGACAACTGATAGCGACTAAGATCTTACAAGTTCAAAACATGTAACTTCGGAGAGTGATATACAATATAGACGTTCGATGATGTAGTGTTGGACTTTCCCGCTTATATAATTACACTTTTCCTACAATCAAATTAGATGAGGTTGATAATTCAATAAATTCATGAAAAGTATAATTCAACCGACATTAAAGCGCCTTAAGACTTTGTTTTGTCCTGATTTCGCCAAACTACGAAACTAGGTCATAATCAGTCAGATGGATATTTAAATGATACTCAAGTGAGTCCTTACTTAAAACCAAATGAAATTTATTAAAATCTACAACTTATTTTTTCATTTTAAACTTCACAAAAAGATATTGATTTGACAAATATTATTTACGTTTTCTCATCTCAAATTCTATAAATACCATTAATTTAACATCTATCAACTATTTTTCCATCAAAATTAAGATTTAAATTTAATTCAAATCACATCTCTAGTTTTCAAAACTCACAAAACCCAACATTCGAAATCCAAATCGCGTTCTATTGAAACCACTCCATCCAATATTGTGAAAGAAAAACTCACGATTGAGACCAAGTTAAACCGGAGCCATAAATTTAATTAAACAATTAAAAAGAAAAGGAAATGTAATGAATAGACAAAAACTAAACAAAGAGATATATGACATGTTTGTTTGGCATTTCCCAAAAAAAATTCGTGTTTGGGAAATGCCAAACAAACATGTTTTTTATTTTCTGAAATAAATTTTTCATCTCTCAATTTTCTCAAACTACTCTCTCAAAACTCAAACAAACAACAATTTTTCTTTTTTTTTTATCTCTAAACAATTCATATACAATATCTACTCTGATTTGACATAAAATAACATATCTTTCATACAATTTATCTCACAACAAACATGATTTGACACAAAGTCTTACAAATATTACACTTATAACCTAATTAACTCTTCTGAAAAAACCTATACCTATTTTGTTTCTCAAACCTCTCTCTCAAAACTCAAACAAACAACATTACGTAAATCGAGATTATTTCACAAACCTCCACTACTCTCACAAACTACTTTTCCAAACACCAAACAAACATACCCGATATATTTGGATAGCATTTAATAAATTATCACTTATTAAAAAACCTAAACAAATGCCACCTTCGTGCTAAACTAAATTTAGAATAAACTTGGGAGAATTAGTGAATTGATTAACAAATGAGATTGACGTAATTTTTCTACTGCATGGACATTTCCATTATTAGTCACATCTTCGAGGGTAATGTTATAAGGTCAAAATTCCTAATGAAATAACCACAAAAAAGGGAGAAATCAGTGAAATAACAGGTTAAATTAACAAAAAACGAAATGGTAAACTTAGTGTAAAATCGTGTGAAATCGATATGTCTTTTGAAAATTCTTAAGAAATTATTACTTATTAAAGAACCTCAAATATATTGTAGAACATCAAAAACTAAAATTATGCCACCTTCGTGCTATATGAATAAAATAAAGCAATATTTAGATAACTTAAAAACTTATAAATGGCTAGAGCCAAAAAAAAGTCAAATCATAGAAATGGTTAAAACCGATGAAAAAAAGGGCAAAATTCGATTATAAAATATATGATAAAAATGGTAAAATTAATGGAAAAATGATTTAGATGGAAGTAAAATGAATTAAAGCAATAAAAAAATGGTGCATCGATAAAACAACGAGGTAAACCGGAAAAAGCCGGTAAAAAAATCAATATTTGCTAAAAACTAGATAAAAAAAAGGATCAAATCGATGAAATAACAAGAACAAAAAAATGAATTAAATCGGTAAATAATGTAAATGTGTTAAATCAGCAAGGAATAAGTAAAATCGACTAAAACTGGATTAAATCGGAGAGAATGGGTAAATTGATTAAAAAATGACATAACAAAGAAAATGGATGAAATGGGTGAAAGATCGAGTTAAAATGAAAAATGGTAAGCTCAATTTAAAAGAGGATGAAATCGATGAAATAACATGTTAAGATAACAAAAAACTAAATGTAAACTTAGTGTAAAAGTGGGTTAAGTCGATAAAATAGGTTCAATTAGCAAAATTGAGAAAAATTGAAAACGAGTCAATTGTTTAAAAAATGGATTAAACATGTAATTGAAAATGGATGAACTCAGTAAAATACATGTATAACCGGTAAAACTGGTGAAATCGATAATTAAAAAAGGAGTTAAACCTTTGAAAATGATTTAGATGAAAATATCAAGATCAAGAAATAAAAGAATTGATGTTGTCCATTCGTTCAAATGGTAGGTTTAGAATAATATGTATCTAAACATGTAGTCTTAGGTTAGAAATACTTAGTAATTATAGTTCGTTTTTAATTTTCAAGTTTTTGTTTTAGGTATTTATGATCTCAACTCTAATTTCTTGATAACAACATAATAATTTAGTCAAAAAATTATGTAATATGTCATTAATATGTCATTAAGATAATTGCATCATAAAATAAAATAGAAAGTACTTTATGGTAACAAGTTTTACTTAGAATAATTTTAAAACTACATTATTTTTAATAAATTTAGTTATAAATATTTAATTTTTTCCTTTTTAGTCTTCAAACAACTTCATTCCACAAATGAACTGAAAAACTAGTCCCACAAAATAAAGAAAAGAATAACACTCCTCCCCTTCCTAATAAAAAAAGAAAAGAAGAGAGAAAAATGGGAAACAATAAAAATGATCCAACCAATTTAAGTTTTTTGGCCAATCAGGAAGCTAGGTTATGAGCTAGATAATAATACAATATGATGTATAGGTTTTAAGTAGGTTTTTTGAACTACTTTTAATTACTGATATATATGAATCTATTTATAGGGTTTGAATATAATTATTTTTTAATTGTAGGTTTGAATAATTTACATTAAGATTTTATTTGACCCATTTAAGAACCTATATTTGGTTTCCTCTAAATCTTTACGAAAAGTCAATTTTGAAGAATTATTTTTGGTTATAAATCAACAATATGGTATGAATGGTATGAACAATCACATTAACTATTCTTTGTGTAAAACACGACAACCTCACATAATTAATGAATCAGTCTAAATCATAACATGATTTAAATGAAATTACATCGATATGCTTACATATTATGTGTAATGTAGGAGACATTTATATTTTTTTTCCCTTTTCCCCCAGGGAATCTTTAGAATTCCCACTGACCAAATACTTGTAATACGACATTTTAATTCAACAACCACTATTAATGAAATCAAATCCCATCATTTCAAATATATATATGATTCTCTCTCTCTCTCTCTCTCTCTCTCTCTCTCTCTCTCTCTCTCTCTATATATATATATATATATATATATTATATATACGTGCGCGTGTGCATATGTGTGTGTGAATGCATTGAATATTTTTCGTTTGTGCCTTCAATATTTTAACTTATTAAGAAAACTTCAAATTATATTAAAGTGGAGTCAATACCAAGGCGATAAGGCAAGCACATTTGTTAGCAACTCTTCAGAGACACCTCATATAACACGATTTGAACATGATTTCTATTTTAATCTTTAATTTTATTTCATGTTACAACTTCATTTCTTACAAACTTCAATAAAACCGAATTTACTCTTAGTTTTAAGTTGCTTTATTGCAGTGTTGAAGTTTAATACATTAATTTTCTAGAATTTTTTCCTTACAAATCAGAAACTCATCATGAACAATCACAAATTCACGGTAATTTTACTTGATTAAATAATAATTACTTGATTTTTAGAAAGTACTAGGTGTTGAAGTAATTCAAAATGTTGGACCTCTGCGTCGCTCGTGTCTTCCAACTGACCCGAGAACTCGGCCACCACTCCAATGGAGCAACCATCGAATGGCTCATCCGTCAAGCTGAGCCAACCATCATTGCCGTCACTGGGACTAGGTCTACCCATGTTGGGTCCATCTCCACCAGCTATGGCACTCTTTAGTTGTCTTTCCCTTCCGCCACCTTCCATGCACCGGTAATGGGGAGTGGATATGGAGGTAGCATGTATATGGTGCCACCGAGTATGATGGTTTCGCTATCGAATTTATTTATGGCTTTGTTGATTCATGCGACGGTGCCGTCGGGGAATGAGTTTGAGCAGATGTGGAAGGGTACGGAGAGTGTGCAAGTGGACCAGCAGCAGTAGATAGATTTGAGGCTATCTACCTAGCTAAGAGAATTGAGAATAAATTTGCTAGGGCAATCTGGTTGTGGAGGGTCAAGGCTTTTATGAAAAAATTTAAAAATTATTAATAATAACGTGTTGGGGTTTGGGAGGGGGGGGGGGAAATTAAAGATTTTAAGAATGTACTAGGTGTTATTGTCATCTCATCTCTTTTTAATTACTTCATTCACAAATCCTTAACATAAAAAGAGATGAGATGATAATAACACCCAATACATTCTTAAATTTTTAATCCCCCCTCCCCAACCCCAACACGTTATTATTAATGATTTTTAAATTTTTCAATAAAATATTTGACCGTCCACAACCAGATTATCCTAGCAAATTTATTCCCAAACCTTTAGCTAGGTAGATAGACTTAAATCTATCTACTGCTGCTGGTCCACCTGCATCCTCTCCGTACCCTTCCACGTCTGCTCAAACTCATCCTCCGGCGACACCGTCGCATGAATCAACAAAGTTATAAATGAATTTGACGGCGGAACCATCATACTCGGCTGCACCATATACATGCTACCTCCATATCCAATCCCCATTACCGGTGCATAGATGGTGGCAGAAGAGAAGGGCAACTGAAGAGTGCCACAACTGGAAGAGATGGGTGCAACATAGGTCGACCCAGTCACGGTGACGACGATGATGGTTGGCTCGGCTTGACAGATGAGCCATTAAATGGTTTCTCCATTGGAGCGGTGGCCGAGTTCTCGGGTTAGTTGGAAAATAAGGGCGGCGCAGAGGGTCGACAGGAGATCCGACGGCCGCGTCCGTTCACTTTGGTGTGGCAATATTTGGAGGATTAACTTTTTGTGACATCCAATTTTGATTATGAAGTTTTAGCAGTGGTGGCGGTTTTGGTGTTGGTGGCGGTGGAGTAGGGGAGTGGAGGGGTGGTGACATTAAAGGAGTATGGGAGTGGATAGGTGGTGTCAGTGGAGGAGTAGGGGAGTGATTGGTTGGTGGTGGTGAAGTAGTTGAGTTGATGGTTGGTGGCGGCAGAGTAGGGGACTAGAGGGATGGAAGATTAGGGATGTGGATGGGTGGCGGAGTAGAGGAGTGGAGGAGTAGGGAATTGAGGGGTGGTGGTGGCGGAGAAAAGAGTGGGTGGCAATGATATGGAAAATACGTTATTTTCTAGGAAGAGCGGGTGAAGGGGTGTTTTAGTAATTATCTCTCTGTTGAAGGAGGCTAGAATTTAACTTACTAGCTAAGCTATACTGTGAGGTGAGTGTGATAATGAGAGCCGGAGCGGGGGCACATTTTTATAATGGGAAAAAGCAGATTTGGATAACGTAGATGATATTTGTCAATTTGAAATTTGTGGGCCTATTTAGGTATTTTGTGGACCTTTGAAGATTTTTCTATTTATAGCCCCGTGGTGGGTCCCAATCCCCTCTCCCCTGAATTTTTTGCATAGGCTAAATCGCTGCTCTTTCTTCAGGGGGCATATTTGGATTATATTTTTAGTTCCATTAGATTTCTTAAATTATGTATTATAATTATAGGTTCGTATTTTTGCTTGATAGTTAGACTTAATTTCATTATATTCGGCCTTATTTTTATACCAATCTGGACCTAGAAATTTAAAATACAATGAAAGAAAAAAGGTCAAATTGGGATGAAAATCTTGACACATTTATATGACCCCTGAATCATGATTCATGTGAAAGGATGGATATACACAAACACCCTTCACATTTTTCTTCCATATCAAATAAAAAAATAATAAAAAACAATTTTTTCCCCAACATATAAAAAATAATAAAATAACCAAAATAAAAAAATATATATATAATTTTTTTTTAATTTCTAATCAACGTAACAAGACCATCTTCAATATAAACACTTCAAAATACGACACATATATAAACATAAGATATAAACTCACGCCAAAGAGGACGTTGAATTATAAGTATAGTTTAATTAGGACAATAGACGTTGAAAGTATTAGGGCAATACATACGATAAGAGAAGTATAAATAGAATTAATTAAAAAAAATTCTAAACCTCTTAATGAAATCAAGAAAACAATACAGTTATCATCAATTACTGAATACAAAATCAGGTTTTTAGATTAATTTTTCTCTATATTTTATATTTGGTCCTTTTTTAAAATAGGTTAAACCGGAGATAATGGGTGCATTGATTAAAAAATTTGGATAAAATCGACAAAAGTTGGGTCTGACCGGGGAGAATGTGATTTAATTAATAATTGAGATAATTCACAAAAACTGGTGAAACTGGTGAAAGAACGGGTTAAAATAACAAAAAAATGATAAACTTAGTATAAAGTAGGTGAGATCGACATGGGTCTGTTTGTTTGGCGTTTTTCAAAAAAACTTCGTGTTTGGAAAATGCCAAACAAACATGTTTTCTATTTTCTGAAATAAATTTTTCATCTCTCAATTTTCTCAAACTACTCTCTCAAAACTCAAATAAACAACAATTTTTTTTATCTCTAAACAAATCATATACAATATCTACTCTGATTTGACATAAGGTAATATATCTTTTACACAATTTATTTCACAACAAACATAATTTGACATAAAGTCTTACAAATCTTACACCTACAACCTAACTCTTCCAAAAAAACCTATACCTATTTTATTTCTCAAACCTCTCTCTCAAAACCTAAATAAACAACACTACGCAAATCGAGATTATTTCACGAACCTCCACTACTCTATCAAACTTCTTTCTCAAACACCAAACAAACGGCCCATAATAATTGAAAGACTAATTTAAAACTTGAGAGAAAACAAAATGAATTTGTGGTCTGTTGCCAACTTGCCGGGTTGAGCTAGATTTTACTTCTATAAACATTATTATGATATGGTGATTATTTTGATAATTTCTGGTAGTTGTTGGGCCAAAATCCCGATCGAATAAGTTGGCTGGGCCCTATCTTATTAGCCCAATTAATATGACCCAATTACCCATGAATCTTATCTTCTTTTGATTGCTCTTCTCTAGAAATAATGGGGCTCGAATTAATTCCGAGGTATTTACTGTTTACATCTAAATCAAATATTAAATAGGAGAAGAATTTGAGTCAAAATAATAAAGGTAAAACCAAGACTTAAATCTTCCCTCATAATTTAAAATAGGTTCTGTAATTCAAGTAGTTGAGTTGAATCGAGTCGCATATAATACCATTCAAGATTAGTCTTATTGGGTCGAAATATATAAGTAAAATCACATATTTGATTCTAGCGTTGGACATGTTCAGAAACTATCAGACATGAAGAATTCAAATTCAGATTTAAAGGTTGGAGAAGAAGAAGTGGATAATGAAATAAACGGGGAGAAATTGATTTAGGCTTTATTTAGGGTTATTTTTATTATTTGTAATTTAGTTTATTGATTAATATATAATTAGTCATCTGTTAGTTAGTTTAGTCAGTTTAGTCAACAATAGTTAGGTTTCAGGCGGTTATAGTAAAGTTACTTTTTTGCCCTTCTATTCCTAGCTATTTAAACTGGCTCCTGCTATGTATTTGTACACATTATTCATATCTATCAGATTACAAGTTTAATTTCGTTCTCTCTCAAATATCAATTCATATACAAATATTCATATACATAAATCAAGATAGTGGGATTTACATGGTATCAGTAGTTTAATAGATATATTAAACTTCCGCTGCAAAATTCTTTCATTTTTCCTTGTTATTCACCATCATCTTCTCCTTCTCAATTCAATACTATTTCTGGTTTTCTTTTCTCCAAACTCATCAAGATTCATCAAGTTCCCACATTTAGACGATATCTGCATTCAATCAGCTTCAGAATTCAAGAACTGCCATTGATCTTCGAAGATTCTTCATCATTCCTGCATCAGATCATCCATCAGTACCAGTTTTTCATCTTTACAGTCAGTTTACATAAAATCTTTCCTTTACATCTCCATCAGGTACTGTTTTTGTTTCTAAATTCATCTCATTTTATTCAAAACAGTATGTCTTCTTCATCTTTACATTCAGATTCTACAATATCATCATCCTCCACTTCAAGAACTAGACCTGAAATAGAGGATCCATCTAGCCCTTATTACTTACATCCAGCAGATGGTCCTGGCTCCATTCTTGTTTCTGAAAAACTCACCCCCACAAACTACCAAACATGGTCTAAAGCCATGACCCGTTCCCTCAAAGTTAAAAATAAATTGGGTTTTATTGATGGCTCTATTCCTCAACCCTTAGAAAATTCACCCCTCTACAACTACTGGGACAGGAACAACACCATAGTTGTTGCATGGATCCTAAATTCTTTATCCCCCACCATCAACCACACTGTACAATATCACACTATTGCCACCATATTATGGACAGAACTTCAAACAAGATTTCAGCAGGCAAATGGCCCTAGAATGTTTTCTTTACATCGTGATTTACTAAATTTACAACAACAAACTTTAAGTGTCAATGACTACTACTCCAAACTCAAAATAATCTGGGATGAAATTTGTAATTTCAGACCCAAATGTGAGTGTGGTAAACTGGATCAATTCTTTGAACATCAATACCTAATGATTTTTCTCATGGGACTCCAAGATTCCCTTTCCCATACAAGGAGTCAATTACTTTTAATGGAACCTTTACCTGAAGTCACCAAGGCCTATGCCCTGGTCTCTCAAGAAGAAACCCAAAGAGCTGTCAACTCCCAATCATCACATACTGACCCTTTAAACACAATGGCCTTTTCAACTCAGAAATCTACCCAAAACCAATCAAGAAACTCCCCTACTATTTACACTTCCCAACCTGGTCAATCTCCTTACAGAAACCCATCCCCAAACAATTTCAGACCACAATTTAGACCACAATTTAACCCCAACTTTCCCAGACCAGGAAGACCTTATTGTACCAACTGTCAGATGCCTGGTCACACAATCACCACCTGTTTCAAGTTACATGGATACCCACCAGGTTACAGAGCCCCTAATCCCAGAAATTCAACCCAATCTTCGCCTCAGCTAAATAACATTACCACTGAATTTGCTCCCTCAGACTCATCATCATCTTTTCAGACTTTCATACACAAACTCTCTCCAGAACAGTACACTGAACTATCAAATTTGTTCACTGCTAAACTCACTACAACTTCAGATACCTCATCTAATCAAGATAACATTGCATCTACCAACACTTGTACTCTGAATACTCCTACAGGTAAGTGTTTTTCAACTATATCTCCTAATTTTTCTTCCAAAGACTCTTGGATCATTGACTCAGGAGCCTCCAATCATATTTGTAATAATCTTCAATTTTTTACTCAATTATTACCTATTTCTAACACTACTATTACATTACCTAATAAAATCACTGTTCCTGTTTTCTTTCAAGGCTCTGTAATCCTCAATCACCATATTATTTTGCATAATGTATTATTTGTGCCTCATTTTCAATTCAACTTACTTTCAGTAAGTGCTCTTTTAAATTCATCTAATCTTAGTATAGTATTTGAACCCAATCATTTTATCATTCAGGACAAGATATCTTTGAAGAGGATTGGCAAGGGTGATTTATACAATGGCCTATACATATTACAGCACCTACCTCCTCCTAAGAACTTTGATTGTAATAAAATTTCAGTGGAAACATGGCATAGTAGGTTAGGACACCCTGCCATGGATAGGTTACACTTACTTCATTCTGTATTAGATTTACCATCTCTTAATAGTCTACATAAACATGTATGTGAAATATGTCATTTAGCTAAACAGAAAACTCTACCTTTTCCTATTAGTTCTACTGTTTCTTCACATTGTTTTGACTTAATACATTGTGATGTTTGGGGACCATTTAAACATACTTCTCATAACAATTTTAGATATTTTCTCACTCTTGTTGATGACTTTTCAAGGTTTACATGGGTTTTTCTTATGCAATTCAAATCTGATGTTCATTTCCTTATTCCTAGATTCATAAAAATGATTTCTACCCAGTTTAACATTACTATTAAAATGTTTAGAAATGATAATGCAAAAGAATTAGTTTTTTCCAAATTATTTTCTGAATTAGGTATCTTGCAACAGTTTTCATGTGTTGAGACCCCTCAACAGAATGCTAAAGTTGAGAGGAAGCATCAACACATTCTAAATATTGCTAGAGCTCTCATGTTTCAATCTAATTTGCCTATTCAATATTGGGATGAAAGTGTTCTTACCTCTGTCTACCTTATGAATAGAACACCCACCCCCCTTTTAAATAATGTCAGTCCTTTTTCCAAATTATTTCAAAAACCTGTTGATTATTCATTTTTAAAAATATTTGGTTGTCTTGCCTTTGCTTCTACTCTAAAGGAACATAGAACAAAATTTGACCCAAGAGCAGTTAAATGTGTTTTTATAGGCTATTCTTCTAGTATTAAAGGTTATAAGCTTCTTAATTTACTCACCCATACCATATTTTTCTCCAGAAATGTAGTTTTTTATGAAAACATATTCCCCTTCAAAGACACAACATTATATGATCAATTTACCATCAATTTTCCACATGAACCTCCTATTACCCAGGATTTTTACACTCTTGAACCATTAGATACTAATCCTGAAACTTCTACCCTGATATCTCCATCCCCTTCACATACTTCTACTCCTCTTCAAGAAGTTAGAAGACCTTCCAGAATCATTAGACCTCCATCATACCTAAAGGACTATCACTGCAACTTATCTACAACCAACCCCCCTAAATATCCTTTAGCTTCTGTTTTAGATTATTCTTCAGTATCTACCACTCACCAAGCATTCATATCAAATATCTCAACAATTACAGAACCACATACATACAAGCAAGCAATTAAAGACCCTTCATGGGTTAAAGCTATTTCAGAAGAATTAAATGCAATGGAATCAAATAAAACTTGGACTGTTCAACACTTACCTTCTAATAAAAGCCCTATTGGGTGTAAATGGATCTTTAAAATAAAAAGACATTCAGATGGTTCTGTTGAACGGTTTAAAGCAAGGTTGGTGGCCCAAGGTTTCACCCAACAGGAGGGAGTGGACTACACTGCCACTTTTTCTCCTGTTGCAAAATTGGTTTCTGTCAGGGTATTGCTGGCCTTAGCAATGGCAAAACAATGGGATTTGCATCAGCTGGACATCACTAATGCATTCCTCAATGGGGATCTTGAGGAAGAGGTGTACATGACTCTACCTAAAGGGTACAATCCTCCACATCCACAAACAGGTATATCTACTCCCTTAGTATGTAAGTTGCAAAAATCAATCTATGGCCTCAAACAGGCCAGTAGACAATGGAATTACAAGCTTACAGAGGTTCTACAGGCTCTTAACTTTAAACAATCAAGGTCAGACTACTCATTATTTACTTATGGTGAAGATTCAAATTTTTTAGCTATTTTAGTATATGTAGATGACATTCTAATTGCTGGCCCAAGTACTCAACTTATTAATGATATAAAACTTAAACTTGCTTCTGTTTTTAAGTTGAGAGACTTAGGCAGGCTAAAATATTTTTTAGGGATTGAACTTGCTTACTCTCCTACTGGTCTTTTTCTCTCACAAAGACAATACACACTTCAAATTTTAGAAGATACAGGTTATCTTGCAAGTAAGCCTAATTTCATCCCTATGAATCCTAAAAACAACCTACAATCCAATCTAACTGACCTATTGCCTGATCCTTCCCCTTTTAGGAGATTAATTGGTAGGCTAATATACCTAACTATAACTAGACCAGATATCTCTTTCACTGTACATAAACTAAGTCAGTTTCTATCCCAACCTACACATGAGCATTTGGCTGCTACTCATTATCTACTCAGGTATTTAAAACATACCCCTGGACAAGGGCTTTTTTATCCTAAAAGTTCTAATCTTCTCCTATCTGGCTTTTGTGACTCAGATTGGGGCTCTTGCAAAGATACAAGGAAATCCACAACAGGCTATTGTACGTTCTTAGGAAATGCATTAATATCATGGCGTGCAAAAAGGCAAAATACAGTGTCTAAATCTAGTGCAGAGGCGGAATATAGAGCTATGGCATCTATCACTAGTGAAATTCGTTGGTTAACACAGTTATTACAGGAATTAAAGGTTCAATTGCACTTACCTCCAGTGGTCTTCTGCGACAATTCCTCAGCAATTCATCTTGCCCATAACCCCATCTATCATGATCGAACGAAGCATATAGAGATTGATATTCACTTCGTTCGAGAGCACATTTCCAGAAATCATTTAAAAATTCTTCCAATTTCATCTGCTTCTCAATTAGCGGACATATTTACCAAGCCCTTACCAAGACCTCAGTTTGCCCTAATTCTTTCCAAGATGGGCGTACAAAATATATACGCACCATCTTGTGGGGGGGTATCAGACATGAAGAATTCAAATTCAGATTTAAAGGTTGGAGAAGAAGAAGTGGATAATGAAATAAACGGGGAGAAATTGATTTAGGCTTTATTTAGGGTTATTTTTATTATTTGTAATTTAGTTTATTGATTAATATATAATTAGTCATCTGTTAGTTAGTTTAGTCAGTTTAGTCAACAATAGTTAGGTTTCAGGCGGTTATAGTAAAGTTACTTTTTTGCCCTTCTATTCCTAGCTATTTAAACTGGCTCCTGCTATGTATTTGTACACATTATTCATATCTATCAGATTACAAGTTTAATTTCGTTCTCTCTCAAATATCAATTCATATACAAATATTCATATACATAAATCAAGATAGTGGGATTTACAGAAACTTTTATTATAATTGTAAAGTACATAATTTGGGACATATATTTGATAATAATATTTTTAACATTTATTATTTTTTATTTTTTATGAAAGGTGACGAGGAAAACCATGATTATTTAAGTCCTAAAAAAAGAAAAAGAAAAAAAAAAGGATCCAAGGTATCCCAAAAAATCGAGGCAAAAATAAAAACAAAAAAAGACAATGAAGTAAAGAGATCACACAAGGCCAAAATAACTAGCTAATACCCTGACAAAAGACCATGCAATGTCAAAGTAAAAACCCCAATAAATAAACCGCCTACGCAGAGACAAAGTAAACGACCTACATAGAGGCAAATGAAGAAGGCCAACAAACGGCAAAGGCCATACAAGGCCAATCTCTATCAACCAAGATCAACCATCCAAAGTCAAGAGTCATAGAAAACTCCTACACAAGTACTCTCCTACACAAGTACTATATAGTATGAATAAGACTACACAATGAAGTTAATAATCGCAAGCTCAAGAAACACTGATGATAACCCATCTCACACACCTCAATCCACCCAGGCCACTCAAAAGATATCAGAAATGTAAAATAGAAAACCAGAGCAAAAAAAGATATGCATGTGATAACAATCAAGAGATCACACAAGTCCAAACAATCAACCGCAAAGAAAGAAACAAGTAATCATACACGTGAGAGGACCAAATTACAAACACCCCTTATAAAAACCGGAGGTAGAGCAGTATAGCAAGACCTAAACACTAAGTGGGCCAGTAGATACTCACTCTATCTATATGGCATAACTTAATAAAAATATTGTTCTTTCTTTTTTTAGTGAAGGGTTGCAAGAATAATTTCATTCTATTAAGCTAAAATTGCAAAATTCGTTCCAAATTAATCATTTATTTTGGATTTTCGTCCCAAACTATTTAACTTGGCGAATTTCGTCCCGTAATTTAATATTTTTTTGGAATATCGTCCCACCATAATTATAAGACGGAATTGCGCATTTGCCGATGAATTATCACATGGATGCTTAAGTGTCATGACATGGTAAATTTTAACATGAATAATTATATAATATTGCAGAGTTCTCCCAAATTAATTACAAGATTGAACGTCATTTTCATTAAATTATAAATTTAATATTGGGACTAAATTCATACAAAATGGTAAATTATGGGACGAAATTTGGCGAGTTGATATAGTTTGTGACGAAAAATCAAAATTAGTAATTAGTTTGGGACGATATTCCAAAAAAATATAAAATTACGGGACTAAATTCGCCAAATTAAATAGTTCGGGACGAAAATCCAAAATCAATAATTAGTTTGTGACGTTTTCTGCAATTTTACCTTCTATTAATAATAAAAATTACACAAGCTAGTAGTTATGAAAGAAAGTTGAATGCTCTTTTTACATTTTTCTTTGTTTCTTTTGATAACTTAAAGAACGCATTTTTTTATTACAAATTACATTATATTAAACCAATCATCAAATTAGAGATATTTAAGTACAACTAAATTATAATGAAAAGTAATTATCAAATAGTATTTTTTTTTTAATATTACCAAAACAATTAAGGGTGTGTGTGAGACCGAGCCAAAACCCATCCAAATGAGTTTTCGTCAAATTCATAAAACCATCAAAACCTATTTAAAAACTAACACTCAAACTCTTCAAACCTATACAACATTGATTTGACACCTACCACCTACTTTTTCCCCCAAATTTCACTAAAAAAGACATTGATTTGACACATATCACCTACTTTTTCCCCTAAACCCCAACATCCAAACCCAATCCAAGTGGGGTTTCAACTTATTCAAACCACAAAACCCAAAAGCCAAAACCCATCCAAATGAAGTCTCAAAGGTTTCATCGAAATCACCCTAACCAATTTTTTTAAACCGAGACCCGCGAAATCGAGTCAAAACCCATCCAAATACACCCTCCTATTAAAACTCAAAAGAAAGTTGAATGATGATAGTAGTAGGAAATTCAAAATATCTGCTACTTTTTTAGATTAAAATATATTATTCTGACACTCGCGAACTGCATATATATTTGTCCAAACCAATTACTTTTTTTTGTCTCGATTTGCTCAGTCATCTTCTCCGGTAAGTTTAAGGTGTATACTTTTTAATATTCCTGCAAAATATTCATCCTTTAATCTCTACTTACAATCTTATGTGAAAGAAATATTCTTGTTTGGATCCTTATATTTCGCTGATGAATATCAAAATCGTAGACTTCTAGGAACAAGGAAAAATAATCATCAAAAAAAAAAAAATCGATATTTAAAGCTTATTTCAAGAATCCCATTTGAAGTAAAGTACAAAATATTCAAACTCCATTACTTGCCCTCAATTTCTTTTCTTGATTACTGTAATTTTTAGAGCAAATTTGAGTCAACGCACAAGGGTTAAAGCTAAAAGTAGACTTTTTGACTTCTTACACATCTATTATTTATTTGCTTGCAGTTTGTAACAATGGGTAAAAGATCAAGTCTTGGTGCAATTGTGCTGTTGTTTGTGTTATTTGCTTCATCAATTTCTGCCATTGATGAGAATGGGTTGTTGAGAATAGGGCTAAAGAAGAGGAAATTGAATCAGATTAATCGGATTGCTGAAAGTACTGATTCTAAAAAGCAGGGGGTTTCCGGAAAAGATTATCTGAAGTTTAAAGGTGTTAATGATGATTCGAGTACCGATATTATTGGTCTAAAGAACTATTTGGATGCTCAATATTTTGGTGAGATTGGTATTGGAACTCCTCCACAGAAATTCACTGTGATTTTCGACACTGGAAGTTCTAATCTTTGGGTTCCATCAGCAAAGTGCTATTTTTCTGTGAGTTTTAGAAATCAATTAAAACCCGCTCTTCGTATGTGTGTGTGGGGTTTGTAATTATGTGTGTTTGGTAATTTATGCAGGTTGCTTGTTTTTTCCATGCAAAGTATAAGTCAGCTCATTCAAGTACCTACAAGAAAAATGGTACTCTTAACCCTTCCACTTTTTTGTTCACCTTGTATGCTGACTCGATTGATAATGTAATTTGGAATTTGTTTACCGTCATTCTATTTTATAGTTAGGAAAACTTTTCCTG
This sequence comes from Penstemon barbatus, assembly GCA_003313485.2. Classification (NCBI taxonomy): domain Eukaryota; kingdom Viridiplantae; phylum Streptophyta; class Magnoliopsida; order Lamiales; family Plantaginaceae; genus Penstemon; species Penstemon barbatus. The sequence continues at coordinate 66,760,024 of CM064877.1, read as the reverse complement.
TTTGAGGTTTAGGATTTTTTTTATTATGAATATTTTTAAACTCGATGTTGTTAAGAAGATGTTATATGTCTTTGAAATCAAGAAACTCAACATGTATGGTGGCTTTTCTTGTTGCCATGGTTAAGTTATTGTGGCTTTCACTTTATGGCCTTGTCTGCAAAAGCTTTTGGCATGTAAATTTAGCCTTTTGGGCCCTGAAGAGAAATTTGTGAATTTTTACTATGGGTGTTTTAGCTTGTGCTAGAGGAAAAAAAGATTATAAGTTTAGTAATTCCCATAAGCTATAAGCAATCTGTGGAGGGGGATGATTTTGACTTGTAACGAAATATTGTTGCAATGTGGATTCTACTTTTACACCAAACATCAATTTTATCTTTATTCCAATTTCCCACAATATCTGCAAATAAATTTCAACTTTTTCATTTTTTTTCAACTTCTCCAAAACATCTTTCTATTGCACTTATCTTTTTAAGCAGAAGTGTTCACGAACAAGTTCTATAGTTGGTTCATGATAAATCTGTTGTTGTTACATATTATTAGTGTCTAAAATATTTTCACTGAGAAAGCTTTGAGGATGTTTACGCAATTGAACATACTAACTCGCGAAGAAAAAAAACTTAAATACTTATTCAAGTATGATCCTTAGTAGAGTTTCATACTGTGTGGTCAATTTTTAGTTAGTTTGAGATTTTGACGAGTCCATTCTTTCTGAAGGCAAATCTGCTGCAATACATTATGGAACTGGATCCATCTCCGGGTTTTTCAGCCAAGACCATATTCAACTAGGCAGCTTAGTCGTGAAGGAGCAGGTATATCTCATGAACATAGAAAAATATTAATCATTTTCAGTTTTCTCTCTACAACAAACTTCTAAAACTTTTTCTCATTAGGAATTCATCGAAGCGACTAAAGAGCCTGGCATCACATTCTTGGCAGCCAAGTTTGATGGCATTCTGGGACTTGGATTTCAAGAAATTTCTGTTGGGAATGCTGTTCCTGTCTGGTATACAATTTTTACTGCATTACCAGCCTCGTTTCAATCGTTCCTTCAATATATGGTTTCTGACTTTTTTTACGGGGCACAGTAATAAAATCTGTTTTATATGTTAGGCTACTTAAGAGACTTACGACCCATATGGATCCTTGTTGGCTCGGTTTCACTTGACCATTTCATCTAAAAGCTTAAGCTATTAGAGAGTAGAGATATTATTCTAGTGCAATAAATTAGACTAGTTTAAATGTATAACAAGTGAAATAAAAACTTTGTACCAGGTAATAAGAACTATTTTAATAAAAATACAACATCTTATGTAATAAAAAAAAAAAGTAGTAGAAAGATTATTTTAATGCTGCCATGGAATCCTCTTATATGGCCCAATCTTAAGCATATTACAAGCCTTCCGAATTATAAAGTCGTTCTCTAACAATTTAACTTATTCCTACATCGTAATTCTATTATTCATCTCAAGTTTGTTAATTTAAAGGTACAATATGGTAAACCAAGGTCTTGTGAAAGATCCAGTATTTTCATTTTGGTTAAATCGCAAAGGCAACGAGGATGATGGTGGTGAACTTGTATTCGGTGGGGTTGATTCTAACCATTTTAAGGGTGAACACACGTATGTTCCTGTTACTCAAAAGGGCTACTGGCAGGTTAATTGTCATTCCTTAATCTTGCTTGTACAATTTTTCATGCCTGCAATCGTTTTCTCGGACTTTGCACTAATCTGAACCAACTTCTTTTTATTCTCAGTTCGACATGGGTGAAGTTCTAATTGGCGGAGATACAACCGGTGATTTATGGGCGCCTTTAATTTAATTCCTTGCTTCATACATTTTCGATGATTTGTTAAAGAGTGAAATGCAAAAATACCCCCTATGCTAACCCCTGTGTTATTTTTCTTATAAAAAACCCCCCTATGGTAATTTAATTCCTTGCTTCATACATATTTTGCAGGTAAAATGACAATCATACCCCCACACCCCTATTTACCTGAACATTGAACAATAAACCCTCTGTTAACTTTGAAAATTGACAATAACCCTCTGTTTACTCAAACTATTGAAATAACCTCCCTATTTGTGAAGGAATTTCAAATGGTTTTTTTTTTCTAATAAAAAAAGAACAAGTGGGTTTTTCTTTGCTATTAAAAAAAAAACACAGGGGGACTCTTACCAATTAGGCAAAGCTCAGGGGGTATATATGCATTTAGCTCTTTTTTAATTATTGGCTCGTCTTTCAGTTGGAAAGCTTTTCAGAACTAATGTATTTATTCTCCAGGATTTTGTTCCGGTGGTTGCTCAGCTATTGCCGATTCTGGTACCTCTTTGTTGGCTGGACCAACCGTAAGTAACCCTAATAGTATTTCAAAATGATATCGCATTTAAGATGATTATCACATATATGTAATATATTCGACTATTTGAGACGGTTAACTTGTGTTAGTACTTATTTTACGTCTCTGTGCATATAGCTATATTCATACTTAATCGAATTTATGAAATATGTTATTTTCAGACTATTGTTACGCAAATTAATCACGCGATTGGAGCTTCTGGGGTTATAAGCCAAGAATGCAAGTCTGTTGTTTCCCAATATGGGAAAACCATATTGGAATTGTTGTTAGCTGAGGTACACGAGATAAAGTTTCCGAATATCGTAACTATGTTACTCGAGTTTATTCTCTGCTATATTTTGATTTAGTACCTGAATTCCGCTTTACATGTTGTGTTTACAGACAGAACCTTCGAGAATCTGCTCCAAAATCGGTTTATGCTCTTCTGATGGTACTAGAGATGTCAGGTCAGGTTCAGTTTTTTTTTTTTTTAAAAAACTTTTTATGGAATATATTGATATAACTAAGATCAAAGTAGGGGTGTCAGCAGTTCCGTTAACTAGCCAAACCGGACAAGATCGAAATTTTTGGTGCAAATTGAAGAAACTCAGTTAGGTTTTGGCCTGTTAATGGACCGAGCCAGAAATCAAAAATTTAAAAAAAAAAATTGTACAAAATGCAAAAATACTCCGTGTGCTTTGCCTAATTGGCAAAAACCCCCCCGTGTTATTCTTATTAGCAAAACTGCTTTTCTGATGGTACTCGAGATGTTTGGTCAGTTTCTATTTGTATTATTGATAATTTACTTTGGAATATGACACCTTAAACCGAAGATGTTCATTCATCACATCCCGATGTCCTCTTTACTGCTTTGAGATTTTTAGCATTTTTTCCGTAAATCATATTTATATTATCTTCATTTTGTCAGCTCGAGTTGGTGAGTGACTTGGTTAATTTTGACTTGGTTTTCAGTATGATTATCAAGAGTGTGGTGGACAAGGAAAACAACAAACATGGTCTGAATGACGAAATGTGCACTGCTTGTCAAATGGCCGTTGTCTGGATGCAAAATCAAGTCAGAAAGAATCAAACAGAAGAGAAGATTCTCGACTATATTAACGAGGTAAATTAAACGAGATCTTCTACAGATGTTTTTTTTTTCTTTCCCTTTTCTCTTTTCTGATGAGGTCTTATTTTCGATTGCAGCTCTGCAACAAGCTTCCGAGTCCAATGGGAGAATCAGCAGTTGAATGCAACTCATTTTCTTCCATGCCTAATGTATCCTTTACCATAGGCGGAAAATCTTTTGACCTTACCCCTGAGCAGGTATTCTGAATTTTTTGTTTTGTATTTGCGAAGAAATAGACTACGATTCTTTATATTCATTTTGTTATATTGACAATCCCATTTGAGATGAGTTAATGACAATTTACCCCCACCCCCACCCCCCCATGATATTCATTATGTCCAATTACCTCCTTGTGATCTAAAAAAGTGCAGTTTACCTCCCTATATTCTTATAAAATACTTAAACTGACTCCCTGATATTTTTAAACCAAAAAAAGAACACGATTTGACAAAAATACCCTCATTTATAAACTACATATTTAGACCATTTTAAACTTGAAAAAAAACGAAGCAGTTTATACCCTATTATTTTGTATGTTTCAGTTTACGCTTGTGTTATTATATATGTGGTACTTTATCCCTGTATTTTAAGTGGAGAAGGGTAATTTTATCTTTTTATGCTACACTTTTCACCCCTACATACAATTTCGAGCGAGTGAGTCACACTCTCCAATGGAAGGAGGTAAATGCTCTTTTCAAAATCACAAGGGATAAATTGAGCAATTTGAATATCAGAAGGGGGTCAATGGGCATTAACCCCATAAAAAATATATTTGCTCTCTCGATTTAAGACTTGATGAAGTCCGATTTTTTCCTATGTAATTATTCTTCATTTGTATATGGTTTTATCAGTATGTCCTTAAAGTTGGGGAGGGTGATGCAGCTCAGTGCATTAGTGGATTCACAGCCTTAGATGTTCCTCCTCCTCGAGGCCCTCTTTGGTAATTTTCCTTCCTTTATTTCGATCTCCATTAGTCAATAATCATATTTCATAAACAAATTTTGGACTTCTCTCATCAAGTTTAGTTACTAAAAAAAGCACTTTCTTTAATACTTTATTGATGCGGTTTTGTTGTAAAAATTCTTCAATGATTTACGGGTGCCGGTTTTACGTGTTTGATGCAGGATCTTGGGAGATGTTTTCATGGGGCAGTATCATACTGTGTTTGATTACGGGAATTTGAGGGTTGGATTTGCTGAAGCTGCTTGAGTATTAGTACTTATCTTTCTTTATTGAATAATCTTCAGTTTCTGTGTTGCTACAAACATCAGAAATAAACTAACTTATTCCCATGTTTGAAGTTATTTTGTTGAAGGTCAAGGAATGTATGTTAACAATATTTATAAATGGTGACTAAAAACTTCCTCGTTCTGTTTCTTCTTCTTAAATTCATAATCACTACATGAACAAATCCATTTATTTATCCTTTACATGTTATGTGGTGATTTTTATTGTCATCACGCGTTAAAAAGTTAAAAAGTTAAGGGTGGTTTATGATCGGACCTCCTAACGTTTAAGAAATTACAAGGGAACTCTCTTTGGTTTAGACTATATATCAAAACACTTATGGAGTGTTCTTGTAATTTTTGAAATTATAGGTGGTTTTTTGTGATTACAGTAAACTTCAGGGGGTTGAGTGTAGATCATCCAAAAATTAATAAGATTTTTTTATTTTTTTATTATGTAATTGGTTGGCCACGAGGCCATGCGTAGTTCGTATTAGCTGGGAAATGTATAGTTCATGGATTACAGTTTCATTTTATTGGTAAATTTTGTTGGTTAAATATTAAAATTTTTGCGACATTGTCTAAATAAATTCTAAACATTTAAATAAATTGTATAACTACTTTATAGTTCCAAAGTAATAGTAGAAATTTTTCGATATATTGGATGTGTATTTATGAAATTATCAATCAATGGTTTAGTCAACGATAATGTCAAATTGGGGACGTCGACAGTTCCTCATAGTCGTATTTGAGGAACCGTATATTGTCACTATATTCCAATTAGAGGCTGACACGTTGCATAACTAAGAAATGGTGTACGACATTCTTTATTCAGGAAAATAGGAGTGAGAGTTCTAAAATGCCCTCCTAGCTAGTCTTCGTCTTCCCCACTACGTTCTTCCATTGTTTTATGGGTAAGCATAACATTTTTTTTAAGACTGTAAATAGATTAATAAAAAATCCTACAAAAATAACATAATCTTTTGTTATTATTTCGATTTCCCCAATTTTTTTTTTTGTCAAATCTTTATTCTCCTCCTTCACCCTCTTGATCCCAACTCTTCCTCATGCATCAACTAGCTAAAGACAAAAGTCTAATTTCAAAAAGACCAGAGAATGTTTGAAATTGCCGGCTATGGGATTTTCGATCATAACCTCCTACAATCATTAGTAAATAAAAACAAACTTAAAAGCAGAAAACACAATTTAAAAACTCTTTATTGCATAGAAGTAGAACGCGTCGATGCAGGGAATTTAAATTACCGATACTTCAATCCAATATTCATTTTATCGATTTTGGAAATTCGGTTGGATTTCAAAAGTAAAACTGAAACTTTAAAAATTATTGAAACTCGGTTTAGGAGCGATGATTGGGAGAGCTTAATGGTTTTAGGTTGACCGTGCCAGGGTGCCATGGGTGAAAGATCCTTGAAATGAGAAGGGTTGATTTTGGAACTTTTTGGTTTATTAATTTAGGGATTTAATAGTCATTTGAAGGTGTACAATGCAACATTATAGAAAGTATGATAGGAACATTTATGTTATACACAATAGTTTGTAATAGCTGACCCCAGTACACTATTGTACAATACTGAATGGCTAGGATTAGAGATTTTAAATTTTGAGTGGATGTGATCATGAGTGAAACGATTCCTCAAGAATGACCTTGAGGAATTATAGACAACCTCTAGTTTGTAATAGCTGACCCCAATACACTATTGTACAATACTGAATGGCTAGGATTAGAGATTTTAAATTTTAAGTGGATGTGATCATGAATGAAACGATTCCTCAAGAATGACCTCGATGAATTATAAACAGCCCCTAGTTACTTCTTTATCATCATTTATGTGCAAAACTATGGTAGCTAGTAAATCAGTAATATTCCACTCAATTTTTAATCGAAAATGTAAAAGTGTCCGAAGTTTTGAAATTGTGGTATGAAATGTAAAAAAATAAGTGTTTTTCCCTCGTTTAAGTTTGGTTTGATACTTACAATGAATCAAACCACTCAAGCTGAATCGCAAAGAATTTGTTTTATATGTGTCGAAAATAGACTTATAATTAAGTAATTGGAAATATAATAATTAAAATTGATCCATAGCATATGAACACATATTCTAGATCTGCAGCTCTTGATCATGTTGCATAAAGTAAATAAAAATGAACATGGACGTCAATGGCAAACAAGAGATCGGGGAAACTGAGAGATACTTTCATTATGATATAATGAGATTTTGAAGTGGATTTATATATTTCCAAATACGATAAAAGAAAATTAATAGTGTATTGAGAAATCTAGTTGCAATAATTACCAACATAGTAATGATGGGTATCATGGGAACTAAAAAGTTTAGCATTTACCTCCCTTAGTTAAAGAAAAATATTAGGAGTTACTAAAGTTTATTTCAAATTCTTAGAACAATATTTTTTCTTTCTGGAGAACGTGTCACTTTTCAATCGTTCTACATTAAGCTTTAATCTCTTGGAAGGAAATGAGTTCCTTCCCCAATCGTCTTTCCGTAACAACCGCTTGATAGTTCTTGGGTGCGGTGGCGCCACCGTCCTTGGCGGAGACGAGAAGCCTGTATTTCGATCCGAAAATCAATTGGCTCTCTCCAATTTGGCGCTCTCCCTTCACCACTGTTATAAACACCAACGCCGTCTTAGCCTCTTTATTATGCTCCGCTACCGCAAACTTTGCGATTTCCACCACATGAGGGTCGTTTGGGTTCTGCAGTGGCAACCAAGCTATGAGGCTAGTCCCTTTTAAGCCATCAAACGTGGCGATAGCCAAAATTGATACAAGCACAAAGACTAGAAGAGAGTGATATTTGAATGCCATGTTTTGTTGTTAATGTTTTCTATATGAAACTTGTCTGGTTGGTGGTTTAATTTATAGTGGAACATGCGTTTGACTAATGTGAATTGGAGATCAGTATCTTTATTAATTTTGATTTCATATTAATGATATTATTATTGATGTGATTAAATACTTTGAGAATTACTACTGTTTATAGCTAGTATTACATTATAATTGGAATCAATCTGATTACATACAATCATCCTCAATTTAAAATTATAGATTACTAGAACTTTCTTTTATTAAATGCATGATTTAGCAAATCCTTTATATATCTATCTATCTATCTATCTACTTCTACTTATCTACTTATAAATATATTTCAGATCAGGCTATAACTGCTTTAAGATTATTTTGACTAAATACTATTTTTATAGAATTTAGAATTATTTTATAATTCATAAAATTATTAGTGGAGAAGTTAAGATTTGAAAGAGTTGGGAAGAGGAAAATAACTCCCCGCTCAAACCTAAAGCAGTTTCATGGTATTTGAATTGGTGGACAGAAGGTTTGGTTGGAACCGTTGTACTCCTATCCTAATTGTTTCATCTGAAAGACTCCAATTCCAAATCTATTTTTCTTTCATTGTATATGGACGGACATACATATAGATTTCTTCGTGATGTCTCTCACCGGAAAGGAAAAATCAGTGGAAGGAGAAAAACTACGTCATTGCTAATGCCTCGCTATCCTACTTGATGTTCGATAAAATGTCCCAATGAAGAAACAGTGAGGAGAAAATCAGTTTAGCTTAAAATTGCAATGGAGAAGGGGGGCCAGGGTTCATCGTGATTCTTTCTATGGCCCAAATTCAAGGCCTTCTTATGTTACCACTGGAAGTACTTTGAGGCTGCTTTGAGGGAGTATGATTTGTGGTTTCGTTTAAATATCTAGACTGAATGCCTGATAATTTCTTTGAGTTATTCCAAATTACTATTGTTGTCTCACTTTTCTATTTTTCCACCAGGAATATGCTTGGTTGTGGGAGAAAATGACATTACATAAAAGATTGATATTTTACTCAGGATGAAAGTAATTATGTGTTTGGCAAGTCCATCTTATGAATAAGATGCTAGATATTGGTAAGTCCAACTTACACGTTATACTTACCGTGAATTATGAGGGTAACCTGTTTTGGTGGATTTGTAAGTCCATTTAGTTGTTAGATTTTGACAAAAATAGAAAATCCAGATTTATGTTGATTGTAATTAAATTAATGCAGCCCCTATATTCCACGCTTCATGTCCCTATTGCTGTCCTTTGTCCATTTAGTCATATTTGCTCCCAAATTCACGAGTTATATTTGAGGGATGAGCCAAAGCGTGGAAGGAGACGAAGTTTGTCAAATCTTTAATTATGAGAAGACCTGGTGGTACTATTAATACAAGGAGGATACCACTTGTCTATAATTTTGTTGTGTTAATAACACTTGAGTACCAAGAGAATGACATCAACTCATTTGAAGGTATTCTTTTGCTTATTTAATCCAAAATAGTTTATTGAATTCCCTTCCTTTTTTCTTTTCATGGATTAATTCATAATTATATCAATTAATCTGTATTTGTATTTTTCCCCATTTTTTTATTATATATTTTACAACTTGATCCGTTAATCTTTTTGAAGAACGCTATACAAAAGGCATTTGATATGCGTTTGTGCATAATACTCTTTTTTTTTTTTTTTTTTTTTTTTTTTCATTTTTGCACAAAACTAAATATATGTGAACTTTTGCATCATACATTCTTTTGTTGAAGACTCATAAAAGTTATTCATTCATCTCTCTATCACCTTTGTTTGAGTTTGTTAATTTGTCAACCTTTTATTCATCATATTTCTTATTTTTTTGGTTTAGTTTTCTATGCCCAATATCTTCAATTTAGTGTAATTTATTTATTAGTGTAATTTTCTTAATTTTCACAGAACTTATTTTTGTTTTAATTTTTAACATGTTTATAATTGAAGAAGATTAATTTATTTTCCTCTTGATATACATTGGAGTACCATTATGTATTCAAAGTCCAACTTCAACTATTAGTTCAAATTAGGACTTTTGGTATTATTTAAAACAATCAAATATGATGATGGTGATAAATAAATATACATGACGATGTTTGCTTATAAGGCGCATTGAAATAACAATTTGTGTACATATGCTCCATTTGCATTTTGTTTAACCATTATAATGGTTGTTTTCAACAACTATTCTTAAGTCTGCACTTAAATTTTATATGAATTACTTTGTTCAAAAAATCATTATGTCAAAGCTCAATGCAAGTATAGTATTATGGACATAGCTAAAAAAAAATTGTATCTCATTTAGATAATAAGAATGGTCTTTTGACTGAATGTTATTTTTCGGTAATTTTGAATTTTTTTTATTATTTTAAGTATATATAATTGGTTATCCAACTTACTATTATTTCAAGGGTGCCTTTTGGTCAAAATTCTTAGTTTTGACTCAAATTCTCTTTTCTTAGAATTTACAATTATTTTTAAAAAATAAATAGGATTTACAATTACTAATTATTTCAAAAATCAAACTTTGAAACTCCCCACTTCTCGGAAATAACTTCTCCACTTTCACACTTGTTGGTCCCAAGTGGTCAGATGAGGTCTAGAGGGGGGGGGGGTGAATAGACCTCTAAAGTTTTTACAATTTTTAACTTTAAAACCTTTTTGTTAACTTAAACAGACTAAACTGTTATCAACAGTAAGTTCCTCGGCTGATCGCGAACGAATCTTTGAACAGCTTCGTAGACCACTAAACTGATAGTCACTTAGCTGATTTTGTAAAAATAAGTTTTAATACTTAGAGTACTTGCAACGGATTTATAAAGTATTTTTCACAAGTAATCTTAGCAGTTTGAAAGTTTGTTCCCCAGTTTTACAAAACTTCTTTTCTTAGAAAACTTTTCAAACAGTTAACTTAAAGTGTTTTTATACAATCTGAAAATATGCAACTTTAAAAGCAATGAACAAAAACACAAGCAATTTTTATAGTGGTTATATGGATTTAAATCCTTTAGTCCACTCTTCCAAGTCACTTAGATCTTGGGTTATACTAGAAACACAAAGTAACCAGTACACTCTGCTTACGCCTAGCAACAAATGAACAGGCCGTAAGTGCGCAGTAAGAAATCACAAAGAAATCCTACTCTCTGAAGTAATATCACTCACTAAGATGGATATCTACTTCTCACAACAGTCAGTTTTACAAATTCACTCAGAAGATGTGTTTAGCTTTGTTCTTCAACTTCGCTTTTCGTCAACAAATGACTAAGCTGATGAGTGAGCTGTTCTTGAGACTTGAAGAATTCTGCTTCGAAAATTTCTCAGAGATTGTGTTGTTGTTTTCTCTTCTTCTCTTTCAGCTATTTATACTTGAGGTTTGAAAAATGTCCGTTGAAGAGAGACAAGATTCAAATTCCTCGAGTATTGGTCCTTAATTTCCGCAAACGGCTCTTTTGCAGTCTGTCCGTACTGTCAACAGTACTATTCTGCAGGCAGCATTAAATGCACCCAGCTGATGCGAAACATTTCTTCAATCATTTGTCTTTAATAACCTTGTACTTCAGCATTTATTACTCCCAGGGGCATTTATTACCGTTGGGAAGACTTTATGATCCTTTCCACTTGGCTGACGAAAGTGCAAGTCTGATGGCGAACTAAGCTGATCTCAAACTTGAACAAATCTGATTTGAGTCGGTTGATCTTCATTAGTCTGATATATTTCCTTCAGCAGATCACAAGTCTTTGGACCTTGATTTTCGACTCTTCTGATGTCTTCTTTACTTAGTAAAAAATTCTTCACAAGGGACCATCAGCTAAGTTAATCCATACTTAGCCAATTTTGAAGTTTTGGAATGCATCAAAACCTCCCTTATAAAAATGTCTTCAGTGTTCTTCATCTTCATCCTTATCCAACAATTTCCCCATTTTTGATGATGACAAAACTTCAGCTAAGTACCTGTTAAAACCTATGCTAAAGATTGTAATCCTCAAAAATTTTCTGAGATAGAAAATAATATGTTGGAAAAACTTGACTTTTATAGATAATGCAAATATTACAAGTACAAGTTTTCAGATAAGATGTCTGAAGAATAAATGAAGTAAACTGATTACAGGGATTTATAATTTCTAACTATCAGCTTCTTCATCAGATCCTTCTAACACTTCTTCATATTCATAAGAAGACTCTTCATCGTCTTCTTCTTCTTCTTCATCATCAGCTTCCTCATCCAGGAGAATGTTTGCTTTGGCAACATCCATCTTTTCTTTAAGTAGCTGGCCCTTTAAAAGCTCCATTGCCTTCCTGGCTGATTCAGTGTTCTTGTACTTGGTAGGTTCTTCTTCAGTCTTCTCTTTTTCTTTTACCTTTCCAAGTTCTTCAGTCTTGTCAGTAGTTTCTTCAGTCTCTTTAGCTTCATCAGCAGCAGCATTTTCCTTAGCTGATTCTTCCCTTTTATCTTCCCCCTTTTTGTCATCATCAGTTTTGATGACATTAGAAGGTTCAGCAGCAGGGTTGAGAGCAACTGTAGGAATCTTCATCTCGGCACATAAAGCTTTCAGATTCTGATTAACTACATCATGACTTGCAGTTAAGTGATGAATATCAGTGCTGATGGTGTCAGTTTTGTCATTGCAGCAGTCAATGTTGAGTTGCATGGTTGAAAGTTCTTCATGAATAACATCTCCAGCTTTCTGAAGTTCCTGCAACAAGCCAACATTTATAGACTTCTCTTCTTCACTGATCTTGATGAAGGTTGCAGTTAAGTCAGCTATCTTGTGCTCAGCTCTTGTTAATGCAGTATGAAGGTGATTTACATCAGCCTTCACATCTTCCACATTTCTGTTCATGTCATTTAGGCTATGCACTAACTGCAAGGAATTGTCTTGAGGTATAGGAAAACTGTCAATTTCAGTCTTGATAATCTTGGCAGTTGATTGTTGCACAGTTTCCAGCTGGAGTTTGTTGGACTCTGCCAACTCTGCTTTGAGTTCTTCCTTCAGCTCCTCTTTCAGCTTTGTCAGTTGCTGGCTATGCTTCTCTTTCAGTTCCTTTACTGAATTCTCCATCAGCATCTGGAAAGCTTCCATCAGTGATGAGTGTTCATCACCTGATGAAGCAGAAGCAGCAGCTTCCTTTTCTTCAGTCTCCTGGTGGACAGGGACATCTTTCATTTCAGTCTCCTGATCAGCTTTGGTATCCTTAGCATTCCACTCAAGTGCTAAGGGTTCATCAGCTTTCTTTTGCTCATCAGTGACATCATCATAGAACTTATTAGTGATTGTGCCATCATCATTGAAGCAGGTTGTTTGACGTATCTGCCTGACAATGATCCAAGGATTCACAACAGCATTGTTTCCCTTGTGCACTTCACTATATTCCTTCACTTCCTTGCCAAAAATTATTTGCTGAATACTTGGCAGCTGAGACAAGTCGCTTGAGCATCCCTGCTGATATCTTGACCTTTTTGCCCATCTCTTCAAGGCGGTCATAACAGCAGTGTTTATGGCCCTTTCTTCAGCATTATCAGACTTCCTCCTTTTGGCAGGCAAGGTGTTCTGAATAGTTTTGGCCTCCTCCAGTGCAAAGTCTTTTGCATATTGATGCATGACATCTCTGACATAACTGGGATCCGAAGCCTTCTGAATGGAGTTTGTCTTTAACCAATTTAGAACCCATTGTTCTTCATCAGCTAACTCCCTGTTGGTCCCAAGTGGTCAGATGAGGTCTAGAGGGGGGGGGGGGGGGTGAATAGACCTCTGAAAATTTTTGAACTTAAAAACTTTTCAGTCTTCTGTCAGCAGACTAAGCTGAAGAAGAACAGTAAGCAGACTCAGCTGATCGTGAACAAATCTTGATCAGTAGACTGACCACTCTTCTTACGAATACTTAGCTGTTTTTCAGCAAAACAGTTTTTCAAGAGTATACTTGCAGCGGATTGTTTTAAAGTGTTTATCACAAGTAGACTAAGTTCTTAAAAGATTTTATCCCCAGTTTTACAAACTCCTTTTAAAAATCTTTTAGATAATTCAAAGTGTTTAAATATGCAAACTTTAAATATGCAAGAAAACTTGAATGCAAGATAACACAAATAATTTTTATAGTGGTTATATGGATAAAAATCCTTTAGTCCACTCTTCCAGATCACTCAGATTCTGGGTTATACTATAATCGCAAAGATTACAATATTTCTCCACTTATACCTAGACAACTAATGAAAAGGCTATAAGCTCACAATAGGAATTCACAAAGAAAACCTATCCTCTAAAGTAGAATCACTCACAAAGATGGATTCTCACTTCGCACAACACTCAACTATTGCAAAATCACTCAGATAATGTTTTTCTGTTTTCTTCAACTGGGATTCTGTCAACAGATGACTTCCACCAGACGAGTGAGCTGTTCGAGCTTTTGAGACTTAGAAAAATTTCTGCTTCAAAATCGAAATCTCTGATTGTTGTTGTGTCTCTCTCTTCGAACTTTGCTCTATTTATACTTGGATTTGAATTTATGACCGTTGAAGCAAATCAAGTCTTCAAATCCATCCTTCAGCTCTTTTGAAACGGCTCCCTGCAGCAATCCGTACACTGTACAGTACTTTTCTGTCCATCACATTTAATGCTGCATTAAATGCACTCTGCTGATACGAGGATATCTTCAATCATTTGCCATTACTACCCTTCTCTTCCAGCATTTATTACACCAAGTGCATTTATTACCGTTGAACTGATCTCATGATCTCTTCCACTCTGCTGATCGAAGCAACCCTTCTGATAGGTACTCTGCTGATCAAATACTGAACTAATCTGATTTGACTCGGCTGATGACCTACCCTTCTGTTTGCTGTTTCAGCAAGAGATCACTAGTCTTCTGGTCTTTGAACCCTTCTGATATCTTCTTTACTTGTTCAAAGATCCTTCCAAGGGAACTAAGCTTTCCATACTTAGCTGATTATGATGTTTTGGAAATCATCAAAACCTTCCCTTAATTTCTGACTTCTTTTATCTTCATCTTCATCCAACAATTTCCCCCTTTTTGATGATGACAAAACTTCAGCTAAGTACCTGTACCTAAACTAAAGTTTTGATCCTCAAAAATTTCTGAGATAGAAATAGTCTGTTGGATTAAAACTTGCAATTTTATAGATATTGAACTGATTACATATTACAAGTTTGTTCAGATGAGTTGTAAAGAAAATTACAAGGAGATACATAGGTAAATTAAAGCAATACTAATCTATTTGCTTGTCTTCTTTATCTTCCTTGCTCTCTTTTTCTTCTTCAGCAGGTTTGGAAGTTTCATCTTCCAAACTTTGCTTCAACAGCTCTAACTTCTTTCTTTTAACATCAGGGTCAAGCTGTTCTTCAGCTGAGTCCTTAGCAGCAGCTATCTCCTTATCAGACTTAGCCTTTGCTTCAGCTTCAGTTTCTTCAGCAGCTTCACCTTCTTCTTCTGTGATCTTTTCATCTGTTGATCTGCTTGTGCCTTCATTTGCTGCATCATTCTTATCATCATCATCAGCAGACTCTTCTAACACTTCTGTTCCTTCAGCATCATCTTCAGCTTCCAATACAAGAGAGGTTCCAACTCTTTTCTGTCCAAATATCCTCTCTTCCCCCTTTTTGTCATCATCAGCAGGGTTGATTTGATAATTTGGTAAGATTGGGGTAATCAGAAGTGAATCACAGAGAAGCTTGATATTATCTTCCATGGCAGTTATTTGAGCTTGTTGTTTGAGTTGATTGGCCTTAACAGTTTTGAATTCCTTGAGCAAATCTTCTCCTTGATCACCTAATTGAATTTGAGTTCCCACAATCCAATTTGATGAAGCAGTGAAGTCTTTCATCAAATTTCCCATGACTTCATCTTCTGCTTGGAGGGCCGTTTCAACTGTTTGTTCAATCTGTCTCCAACCTTCAGTAGTGCTCTGAGTCCGTCTTCTAAGTATATCCATATCTTGACAGATGGATTTGACATTCTGAGCAGTGTCTTCTATCAGATCGGTTGGGACAGCAGTAGCTTTCTGATTTGGTTGTTTGACAGCAGCTAACACTTCTGCAGCTAACTCTTCCTTCATATCCTTCAAAGATTTGATGATCAGTTGTTGGATGGAGTCCAACAGATTTGTCTGAGCACCTTGAGAAGTTGAAGGCATATTTGTTGTAGCAGGAAGTGTTTCTTTGATAAGTTGCTCTGTTGGTTGAGTTATTAATGCAAGGGACTGATCTGCTGGACTACCAGCAATGCTTGGAGTGCTTTCCTTCTCCTTAGCTTGATCATCTCCTTCAGCAGCAACTTCTTTGTCCTTGATCTGATCTGCTGGAATATCTTCTTCTTTCTTTGAGTCATCAGCAGCATCAGACTTATCACCCTGTGCTTTGTTATGATCAGATGGGTCTGATGTACCCTCCTTTTGCTCTGGTTGATCAGAAGACTTTGCTTTTTCTTTATCAGCAGGGGATATAATCTTCTTGACAGTCTCAACTGTCTTCATCATTCCTTCATTGTCCACAGCTGACCTGTTAGAAATCCAAGTAAAATTGTCAAGAGGAATAAAAGTGGATGAGGGTTCCTCAGGCAGCTCTTCATAAGGTTTGATATTTGGCCCGTAGACAATGTGTTTGATGTTTGGAAGAGGGACCAATGAGCTTGGTTGCACCCTTAACTTCCTTGATTTCTTTGCCCAAAGCTCCATTGCTTGAGCAATAGCCAACTTTATAGATCTTTCCTTGAGGTCTTCTGATTCATCATAATTCTCAGGAACAGAATCAAGGATCTTCTTTGCTTCGGCCTTGACTGTGTGACTTATCCTTAGCCTCAACCTGTCCAGAAAGAATTCTGAATCAAGTGCTTGAATTAAAGATCCAGTCTCTAGCCACTTCAATACCCAGGCTTCTTCAGCAGTGAAGCCTTTCCACTTGGCCATCTCAGCAGGGCTCTTTGTCAGTCTGAATTCTCTCCATCTGTTGTATCTGATCTTTTCAGTATGGAAGAGTGTCAGACGGTTGATTCTTTCATTTTCAGCATCTAGCCTCTTGAGGAATTCTTCAAAGATAGCAGTATCATCCCTGACAATCTCTAAAGCTAATCTGATTTCCTCTCTTCTCTTTGGCTTTATCTTAGGTGCAGGCATAGCTGGTATTGGTTTGTTTGGATCCCTCTGTTCACCAATACTTAGCCCACCAGTATGCTGATTTCCATGAGCGTCCTTGATGCTTGCTTCAATAACAGCAGCCAGTTCTGCTGCCTCAACAACATCTCTCTGATCTTGAGTCATCTTGCTGGCCTCTTCTTCCAGCCTTTTTAACTCTAGGCTTTTCAGCCTATCTTCTTCTGCCTTTTCTGCAGCTAATCTTTGCTTTTCAGCAGCATCTTGTCTTTTCTTTTCTGCAGCAGTCAAATAAGTTGCAATTTTCCCAGTCCTTTTTCTCCTTGATTCAGGACTTTCAATTGCTTGAAGAGGGGTTGCAGCAACGGGAGTAGGGTGCAACAGGAGTGCACTTCCTTCAACTTTTGAACTTGTCTGCTGTGTTTCTTTAATTTCAGCAGATAGTGCAGCTGATGAGTCTTCTGTTGACACTCCAACTTTAGAAACAACTTCAGCTTCAGCAGCAGCAACTTCAGCAGCTTTGACAGCAGGTTCTTCAATGATTAATGGCCTTTCTGCTTCTGCTGTTGTTTCTCTAACAGTTGCAACAGGCTCTTCAGAGAAGGTGACCTTTCTCTTAGCCTTTGACTTTTTAATCCTTTTGGCAGGAGGGTTGGCAGCAGGAGGTCCCCTTGCCTCACTTCTTTTTCTCAACCTTTTTAACCTCTGAAGAGGAATTCCTTCCTCAGACTCTGTTCTTTCAGGAGAGGAGTCAGTCCTCATCTGCTCAATCTCCTTAGTAAAATCTTCAATCTCTTTTTCTGAAACTTCATCCTCAGGAAGTGCTGAAACAGCCTCAACAGTAGACTGTGCTGTTGGCTCAGCAGGTTGACTAGTCTGACCTTCCTTCTTGCTTTTCTTAGAAGGGGTCTTTTTGGATTTTCCAGTGGCCTTTATTTTTGGTTGAGCCACCAGTTGTTTTACTGGTTCATACAGTTTAAACTCCTTGCTTGCATGAGTAGTCTTTCCACCACCCATAGGGCATTGCAAGGATGTAAACAGATTACTGAGTAAGATGGCATGAGATAGCCTTTTATCACTCAGCAGCTCATAGACGTGAGCAGCCCAGTTAACTTTCAGACCATAGTATATGCAGACCATGGTGTAGTACCTTCTTCTGGGTAACCCATCTAGTGAGCTTGTGTAGCTTTCCAGTACCTTCGCAATGATGTCTGCGAACCTTTGATACTCATCCTTCAACTGAGTTTTCATTAGGGTTCCAGTCATCTCTTCTCCCTTTTTCGCACAAATTGCCCAAAATTCATCTTCTTTTTCCGACCCTAAGCTGGTCACATCTCCTCCCTTATCTGATAGCTTGTAAATTTCACTAAGAACAGCAGCAGAGATAGCAATTTTCTTACCACCGATGACAGCAGTCATCACAGTTTCATCATCGTTGAATTCCCTGGTCGTATAGAAGTGATAAACGTCTTCTAAGTAGACCCTTTCTTCATGTGCTTCCAGGACTGGAACAAGTGATACCTCTTGGATTTTCTTCAGAAGAGAGCGCATCAGATCAGTACCCGAAAAGTGAAATTTGCTGTAATTTAGGTATCTTCCATCAATAATCTTGTCCATCTCTGAGATTAGTGAGCAGGAATCTGCAAAAGCAATATACTTTCGAAGCAGGAGAGTTTGAAAGTTAGAGAGTTTGAGAGCATTTGGGTGCGTAAGACGACTATACTGTTTTAGATCGGACTTTATACGTTTCTATTATTTGGGTTATCGTGATTAATCTGAAACGTTGATCTAATCTGACAGTTTATTAATCGTGTGGATGGGAGTTGCGGATTTCAATTTTATTATTTTAATGTCAGATGGGCGGGAAACTCTATCGACACTAATCTGTTACTTGTAAAAGCGCGTTTCTTAAGATACGATTTAAGGCCATGCTTATATAAGATATCAGATGAGTAGAGTTTAACTTATCTGACAGACGAGTGATCTGTTATCTGATATTACTAGAGAATGCCAATAGATAGTAATCTTCCTCTGCTGTTTGTCAATCCAGCAAGATAAAATAATCTTCAGTTTTCAAGAATTAAGAACAGATCTTCAGATAATATAACTTCCACTAACTGACATTAACAAATTTCATCTTTAGAACAGAAGTACCGCTAGTCTTACACGTTCCCCCTGTCTTTAAGAATCCATAAGCTAACTAGTCTGTTGAAAGTTAATCCTTGAATAAAATAGTGAATGACCAAGCTGTTGAACTTCAGTCTTCTGATGAGTTCCCCCTCAGCTTATGCATCCAAATTAAGTAGTCCTAACTCAGCTCTTAGAGTTGAGAACCTTGCTTCACTTAGAGGTTTAGTGAAGATGTCAGCAATCTGATTATCAGTATGAACATACTCTATCATAACATTGCCTTTTTCCACATGATCTCTAATGAAGTGATGCTTGATCTCTATATGTTTAGTCCTTGAATGACTTGTAGTGTTCTGAGTAAGTGAAATTGCACTTGTATTGTCACAGTAGATTGGAATTCCACTGATCTTGATGTTGTAGTCTTCTAGTTGATGCTTCAACCAAAGTATCTGTGCACAGCAAGCTCCAGCAGCTATATATTCAGCCTCAGCAGTAGATATAGAGACTGAAGTCTGTTTCTTACTCATCCATGAGATCAGACGACTACCTAAGAACTGACAAGCACCTGTTGTGCTTTTTCTGTCAATCTTGCAGCCAGCAAGGTCTGAATCTGAATAACCAATAAGCTCAAATCCAGATTCTCTAGGATACCATAATCCCAATTCTTGAGTGCCTTTAACATATTTCAGTATCCTCTTGGCAGCTAAGAGATGAGATTCCTTGGGGTTTGATTGAAATCTTGCACAGACTCCAACTGAATACATTATGTCAGGTCTGCTTGCTGTTAGATATAACAGTGACCCTATAATGCCTCTATATTTGGTTATGTCCACTGATTTGCCATCTTCATCTTTATCCAAGCGAAGACTTGTAGACATAGGAATTGTAGCAGTAGAGCTAGTTTCCATACCAAACTTCTTGAACAGATCTCTTGTGTATTTAGCTTGGCTGATGAATATTCCATCAGGCAACTGTCTAACTTGCAATCCAAGAAAATAATTAAGTTCACCCATCATGCTCATTTCAAACTTATTCTGCATCAGCTTGGAGAACTTATCACACATCTGTTGATTAGTTGAACCAAAAATAATATCGTCCACATATATTTGCACAAGTAATATATGATTTTCCCATTCAATTGTGAACAAGGTTTTATCTACCTTACCTTTTCGAAATCCTTTAATTAAAAGAAAATCAGATAGGGTATCATACCATGCTCTTGGAGCCTGTTTCAGTCCATAGAGGGCTTTCTTCAGACGATATACCTTGTCCTCTTCTTGATAGACTTCAAATCCAGGAGGTTGTTCAACATATACCTCTTCTTGCAGTTCTCCATTGAGAAAAGCAGACTTCACATCCATCTGATAGACAGTGAAGTTCTTGTAAGCAGCATAGGCAAGAAACAATCTGATTGCTTCAAGTCTTGCTACTGGTGCAAAAGTCTCATCAAAGTCAATTCCTTCTTCTTGACAATAACCCTTGGCCACTAGTCTTGCTTTGTTTCTGGTAACAATACCATCTTCATTCATCTTATTTCTGAAAACCCACTTAGTGCCAATTACCCTTTGATGACTTGGTCTAGGAACTAAGTACCAGACTTCATTCCTTTCAAATTGATTCAACTCTTCTTGCATAGCTTCTATCCAGAAGGAATCATTGAGAGCTTCTTCAATTTGCTTAGGCTCTATTTGAGATAGAAAAGTGACAAACATAGCATCTTGTGCAGCAGCTCTTCTTGTTTTCACTCTATCTAATGGATCACCAATCACCAACTCTGGTGGATGATTTCTGAGCCATCTGAGATCAGGTTGCAGGTCTGAATGTTGTCCTCTGTTTTGATCTTGCAACACTACTGTTTGAGTTGCAGTAGTAGTCTGTTGAACATTTGCAGTCTGTTGAACAGTCTCTGGTCTGTCAGCCGTTTGCAACTCGTCTGTTAGACAATCAGCACTGTGATTTTGAACATCACATGAGTTATCAGCTGAATTTAGATTAGGTAGTATGATGGGAACATATTCTTCTTTTCTTCCAATGTCTAACTTCTGTAAATCAGTAGACAGATCTTGGTTAACACTTTGATTCTTTTCAGAAGATTGACTTGGCTCATCAAATACTACATGGATAGATTCTTCTATTAGTAATGTTCTTTTATTGAAAACTCTATAAGCCTTACTAACAGATGAGTATCCTACAAAAACAGCTTCATCAGCCTTTTCTGCAAATGCAGTAAGGTGATTTTTCCCATTGTTCAATACAAAACATTTACAACCAAAAATCTTAAAGTAATGAATGTTTGGTTTCCTGTTGTTCCAAACTTCATATGGAGTCTTGTTCTGATTTTTGTTGATCATACATCTGTTCTGGGTAAAGCATGCTGTATTTGTTGCTTCTGCCCAAAATCTTTGTGGTAGCTTAGCTTCAGCTATCATGGTTCTGACAGCTTCCTTCAGTGTTCTGTTTCTCCTTTCAGCAACACCATTCTGTTGAGGGGTTCTGGCAGCAGAGTACTCATGATGTATTCCTTTGATATTACAATACTCTTCAACAGTAGAGTTTGTAAACTCTGTCCCTCTATCTGATCTGATCTTCAATATTTTAATACTCTTCTCATTCTGGATCAGTTCCATCAGATTAGTAAGATGTTCCTTGGTTTCACTTTTCTTCTTCATGAAAATCACCCAAGTATATCTTGAATAATCATCCACAACAGCTAGGCAGTATTTCTTTCCACCATTGCTGACTGGATCAATGGGTCCAAATAAGTCCATGTGTAGCAGCTCCAAGATTCTCTCAGAAGATTGGTGCTTCTTGCTTTTGAATGATGACTTGATTTGTTTACCCTTCTGACAGGCGTCACAGAGCTTGTCTTTGCTCATGACTGTTTTTGGAATTCCTTCTACCAAATCATTCTTGATTAATCTGTTAATGGTCTTGAAGTTTAAGTGATTCATCCTTTTGTGCCATAGCCAACTAACTTCACTTGGTGCGGATGCTACCAAACAAATACTTGAATTCTTGTCAGCTGAATTCCAGTCGACTATGTAGACATTCCCTTGTCGTCTTCCAGATAAAATTACCTTCTTTGTACCAATCTGTTCAACAAAGCACTTATCTGTTGAGAAGATGACTGAATATCCCTTGTCACAAAATTGACTTATGCTTAGCAGATTATATTTGAGGCCTTTGACATATGAGACGTCAGATATCTCTATGTTTCCTCTGATTAACATTCCTTTAGCTTTAATCTTGCCTTCTTTGCTGTCTCCAAATGTAACACTTGGACCATCCACAGCAACTGCATCAGTCAGCTCATGTATGTTTCCACACATGTGTCTTGAACATCCACTGTCCAAGTACCAAATCTTCTCTACTTTACTCCTACTCCTAATCCTATCCTACAAAACAAAAATAAAATTGTTTTAGGTACCCTTATTGAGAGGGTCCTGAAGGATTAGTTCCACCTTTGACAACCCAAGATGTTGATGTCTTAGGCTTCTTAGGTTTCTGAGTTTTGACAGGAGCATGAACAGTTCTATTTTCATCATAATTATCAGATAAGTCATGTTGATGATCAGTATGATAAGAATAATGTTCATAAGCAGGGTAAGGTGCATGATAAGCAGGATATGCATGCATTGGATGAGCAGGATAAGGTGCATAGTAACTAGGAAATTGAGGTGCATGATACATAGGATGATATGCAGCAGGTTGCACATAATATGACTCATTTCCATACCAAGCATTTTGATTTTTCTTGTTCTTATGCTTCTTTGGTTTACTAACAGTTTGCTCATTAACAGACGACTTAGTTTTCTCACTAGTCTGATTAGTCTTAACCTTATCAGAAGACTTCCTAGGACTCTTCTGTTTGGGTTTACTAGCCTGTTTTCCTACACTAGGCTCTTTGCTCTTTTTAGCCTTAGGAGATTTCTTCTCCTTTAATACTTTCTCAGATGAGGTAGGTTTAGAAGTTTGAACATACAGAATGACCTTACTATTGTCAGCAGAAATGAATTTTTCAGTATGGTTCAATTCTAGTTTATCCTTTTCTAAAGGTGTCTCCTGTTTACTAGATGTAGGCATGGATGCAACAGTTGACTTATCATGAGACTCGATGATTTTCTCAAGTTCCATGATTTTTCCTTTATAGACCTCACATTCAGCTTTCAGAGATTCATGCTCTTGCTCAAGCTGTTTATACTCAGCTGATTCTTTAGGCTTTTTAGCTTTAAGTTTCAGTGAGTTATTTTGCTCTTTTAGCAAGCTCATCTCTTCCTTAAGCTTAACAAATTCTCCAGCAATAGTAGTATTATTTAACATCATTTGCTCTAGAGAATCAAACAGTTCATTATTTGGAGGAGTTACCACATCCTCAGAGTCATCAGAGTCCTTTGCCATCAGGCACAGGAGAGCAGGTTTTTCTTCATCAGAAGATTCTTCATCAGATGAGTCTGAATCTGAATCAGATGAGTAGACAGCAGTCAGCTTTTCTGCTTCAGCCATCATTGCTTTTCCTCTCTGATGCTTTCTTTCTTTTCTCACTTTCTTCTCCTATTCAGTGTACTTTTCTGCTTTTGGATATGGGCAGTCTTTGATGAAGTGTCCCAATTTTCTGCAGTTGTAACACATTAGTTTTGATTTATAATCATCTTTATCTTGAGAAGAAAAGTTAGGTTTAGAAGTAGAAGCATTGTTGTATTTGTTCTTCATTTTTCTTTTGTAGAACTTCTTAAAATTATTCATCAACAGTGCAACATCTCCAGCTGTGTACTCCTTCTTGTTGAGTAGAGTGGCTTCATCAGATGAGTCCACTTCTTTGCTTTTCTGTGCTGGTCTTCTGGTGTTTTCAGCAGCAACAAGTGCAGCTGTGGGTCCCGAAGTTGAGGTTTCTTCAATTCCCATTCTAGGCAGTTTATACTCGAATGCCTTGAGTACAGAAAACAGCTCAGTAAGAGAGATTTTTCCCAAATCCCTTGATTCTTCCATTGCTGTAACTTTCATGTTGAACTTTGGGGGTAGGGCCTTTAGTACTCTGACAGTGATATCTTTGTCAGTGAAGGTCTTTCCCAACTTTAAAACTTCATTCAGAGTCCTGGTGAATCTGGTATCCATCTGATCAATGGTTTCTCCAGACTTCATCTTGAAGTTGTCAAGTTTCTCCAAGGCAACAGTGAGCTGATGCTCTTTAATAGCATCATTGCCTTCGCTCATATCTCTGACTTTGTCCCACATCTCCTTTGCAGTTTTGCAATGTTTGACCTTGTCAAACCGATC
Organism: Penstemon barbatus; assembly: GCA_003313485.2. Lineage (NCBI taxonomy): Eukaryota > Viridiplantae > Streptophyta > Magnoliopsida > Lamiales > Plantaginaceae > Penstemon > Penstemon barbatus. Next base: position 66,735,950 of record CM064877.1, on the reverse strand, counting down.
ATTATCCAGGGCTTTAGTCATGATGAATCTCCCAACTTTATCTAGATTGTAAAGCTTTATTTCCTCTGGAGTCATCTCATGAAGGTCTTTTTCCACAACCGTATCCACTTCATTGATCTTTATGGTCTTTGTGAATCTGAATGGACCTTTAATGATACATGTGTACATGTTATCATTATAAGCAGCAAGGAAAATCTCCATTCTGATTTTCCAGTCCTCAAAGGACATACCAGCAATGTGGGGAACATGGCTGATACAATCCATTTTTCAAAAAAGTTTTGATTTTTCAAAAAGGTGTTCTTTTGAAAAAGTTTTGAAAACCTTTGAAAAACACTTGGATCAAGCTCGTTGATCAGGCAGCTGATTCAAATGAACCACCTGCTCTGATACCACTTGTTGGTCCCAAGTGGTCAGATGAGGTCTAGAGGGGGGGGGGGTGAATAGACCTCTGAAAATTTTTGAACTTAAAAACTTTTCAGTCTTCTGTCAGCAGACTAAGCTGAAGAAGAACAGTAAGCAGACTCAGCTGATCGTGAACAAATCTTGATCAGTAGACTGACCACTCTTCTTACGAATACTTAGCTGTTTTTCAGCAAAACAGTTTTTCAAGAGTATACTTGCAGCGGATTGTTTTAAAGTGTTTATCACAAGTAGACTAAGTTCTTAAAAGATTTTATCCCCAGTTTTACAAACTCCTTTTAAAAATCTTTTAGATAATTCAAAGTGTTTAAATATGCAAACTTTAATATGCAAGAAAACTTGAATGCAAGATAACACAAAAATTTTTTATAGTGGTTATATGGATAAAAATCCTTTAGTCCACTCTTCCAGATCACTCAGATTCTGGGTTATACTATAATCACAAAGATTACAATATTTCTCCACTTATACCTAGACAACTAATGAAAAGGCTATAAGCTCACAATAGGAATTCACAAAGAAAACCTATCCTCTAAAGTAGAATCACTCACAAAGATGGATTCTCACTTCGCACAACACTCAGCTATTACAAAATCACTCAGATAATGTTTTTCTGTTTTCTTCAACTGGGTTTCTGTCAACAGATGACTTCCACCAGACGAGTGAGCTGTTCGAGCTTTTGAGACTTAGAAAAATTTCTGCTTCAAAATCGAAATCTCTGATTGTTGTTGTGTCTCTCTCTTCGAACTTTGCTCTATTTATACTTGGATTTGAATTTATGACCGTTGAAGCAAATCAAGTCTTCAAATCCATCCTTCAGCTCTTTTGAAACGGCTCCCTGCAGCAATCCGTACACTGTACAGTACTTTTCTGTCCATCACATTTAATGCTGCATTAAATGCACTCTGCTGATACGAGGATATCTTCAATCATTTGCCATTACTACCCTTCTCTTCCAGCATTTATTACATCAAGTGCATTTATTACCGTTGAACTGATCTCATGATCTCTTCCACTCTGCTGATCGAAGCAACCCTTCTGATAGGTACTCTGCTGATCAAATACTGAACTAATCTGATTTGACTCGGCTGATGACCTACCCTTCTGTTTGCTGTTTCAGCAAGAGATCACTAGTCTTCTGGTCTTTGAACCCTTCTGATATCTTCTTTACTTGTTCAAAGATCCTTCCAAAGGAACTAAGCTTTCCATACTTAGTTGATTATGATGTTTTGGAAATCATCAAAACCTTCCCTTAATTTCTGACTTCTTTTATCTTCATCTTCATCCAACACTCCTTCAGACTTTGAAGTTCTGCAATTGATCTGTTCATTCTGTTGTCTCTCCATCTGATGTATCTGGGCTTTTCTTGGGTGAACAGCGTCTTTAGCATAAGCTTCTGGTCATAGTACGCCAATGACTTCTCAAATCTCTTGAAGAGCTCCTTATCAGCATAGACAATTTCAAAGGCTCTTCTTACTTCATATTTGTCCTTTGGCTTGACCTTTGCAGCAAGCATTTTAGGCTTTTTCTCTTTGTCTTCATCCTTGCATTCACCTATTTTAATGCCTCCTCCATGAACAGTTCCATGAGCATCAGTCTTGCTGAGCTCAATGACCATGGCTAGTTCAGCATCCTCAGCAGCTTTTCTTTCTGCCTCAGACATTTTCCTTCGTGCCTCATCCTTTGCTTCTTGAACTTTGCTCAGTTCAAGTTGCCTTCTTCTTCTCCATCTCATCCTGTTTTCTCTGTTCAGCTTCTTCCCTCTTCTTTTTGTCAGCTTTGGAGACCTTCTTTCTCTTAAGCACAATTTTTCTCTTTCCTTTATCAGCTGAAGCAGGGGCTGGACCAGCAGATGAGATTGGTGCAGCAGCAATTGGATGGATGATCATAACATCTGGATCATCCTGAGGTTTGGCAGCCTCAACTGTTGGTGTAGCTTGAGTCATCTGTTGCTCAGCAGCAGCAGAAGCCTCAACAGCTCCAACAGGTCTTTCAGCAGATGCAGGACTTTGTCTTACTAAGTTTTCCAACTCAGTAGGCTTTTCAATGAATGTCATCTGCTTCCTTGCTGACTTCTTTGATAAACCCTGAATGGGTCTTGAAGCAGCAGTGTCTCTTTGTTGACTCCTTGTCCTGTGAGAGAGACATTCTCAGCAGGCATTTCAGCAGAAGGAGTCCTGGAAGGTGATGCAGGAGACATTCCCCTTACATCAGCAGTGGTCTGACTTATGATTTGATCAACAGCAACGTCAGCCACAATCTTCACTTTCTTAGAAACCTTTTCCTTTGGTTGATCAGCAACCTTATTTTTCTTAGTCTCAACAACTAAGTCAGCTGTTTTGATCAATCTCCTTTGCCTTTTGGCAGGAACCTCCTTTGGTTCCTCATCTTCATCTTCTTCAGGCTCATCAGCCTTTCTCTTCAGAACAGGCAAGTACTTGGCCATTGCCTTAGATTTGTGGATCTCCTTTCCATTCGTCATAACACAGCCCAGTTTTGACAGCAAGTAACTGAGTGTGATCCTGTGGTTGGTTTGAGGAGTTTTCCCTTTCTTGACCTCAAGAAAACCAGCCAAGATGTGCCAGACTATAATGGACCAGTTGACTTCCAGCCCATAGTAAATGGCAGCCATGATGCTGAAACGCTTCATTGGAACAGCATCCAGAGAGAAGGTGCAGTTTTCAATCAGTTTTGCAACCATATCAGCCATCCGCTGATATTCGTCCTTCAGTTGTCTCTTTTTAATGTTGCCAGACAACATTTCTCCCTCTTTGGCGCAGATCGCCCAGAATTGTTGATGTCTGTCTTCCGTCAGCACAGTGACGTCGTGTCGTCCATTGTTAGGAAGCCCAAACGTCTCGTGAAGAACAGCAGGTGTAATGACCACATATTTGTCTCCGGCTGTTGCCTTGATTTCCAAAGTAGAGAAATCAGCAGTAGCGGTTTTGTAATACTCCATTACTTGATCTGTCCAGATTATTCCTTCATTATACTCCATGAAGTTAACCAGCAGGGCAGATTTGAACTTTTCCAGCAGTTCCTTCATCAAGTCCGTTCCAGACTGATAGTACGACTCGTACACTAAGAACATACCTTCAGCGGCCATCATAATCTGTTGAGAGATTTAAAGAAACAAGAGGAATTTTTGCAGAAAAATTGCAAGTATTTTCTCACAAGTGCTTTTGAATATTTAGGGTGCGTAAAGAACTACACGGCTGATCAGATCTGGATTTATAGAGTTAGGGTATCTTGGTTTTCGTTATACCAGCTAACCTTTAGATCCGTTTCTTGTCAGTGCTGATCGTAAGGCGTCAGTTACGACCTTTCAAATTCAAATCGCATTAAATGAGGAGCGGGAATTTATACCGCCCTTCTGTCACTTGTAAAAGCGTGTTTTTAAAATAAAACGTTTTAAACAGTAAGCTTTTACACAAGCGATCAGATGAGTAAAATAAATACTTATCTGATGGACTACTGTCTTGATGACACAGTTGTTATCAGTGAAAGCCAATAGCTGATAACCTTCCTCAGCTGTTTGTCAATCCAGCTAGATAATAATTCTTCATTCTTCAAGACTTTAATCTTCTGTTGAAAACATAACTTCAACTAACTGTCATTAACAGATTTCATCTTTTAATCAGAAGTACCGCTAGTCTTACACGTTCCCCCTGACTTTAAGAATTCATAAGTTAACTAGTCTGTTGAGAGTTAATCCTTGAAGATAAATAAGATGAGTAAGCTGTTGAACTTTAGTCTTCTGATAAGTTCCCCCTCAGCTTATGCATCCAGTTTTAATAAACCTAGTTCAGCTCTTAGAGTTGAAAACCTTGTCTCACTTAGAGGTTTTGTGAAGATGTCAGCAATCTGATTTTCAGTAAACACATATTCTATCATGACATTTCCTTTCTCCACATGATCTCTAATAAAGTGATGCTTGATCTCAATATGCTTAGTCCTTGAATGACTTGTAGTATTCTGAGTAAGACTGATTGCACTTGTATTGTCACAGTAGATTGGTATTCCACTGATTTTGATGTTGTAGTCTTCAAGTTGATGCTTCAACCATAAGATATGTGCACAGCAAGCTCCAACAGCTATGTACTCAGCTTCAGCAGTTGATATGGATACTGAAGTCTGTTTCTTACTCATCCATGAGATCAGACGACTACCTAAGAACTGACAGGCACCAGTTGTGCTTTTTCTGTCAATCTTGCAGCCAGCAAGGTCAGAATCCGAATATCCAATAAGTTCAAATCCAGATTCCCTAGGGTACCACAATCCCAATTCTTGAGTGCCCTTAATATATTTCAGTATTCTCTTGGCAGCTAAGAGATGAGATTCCTTGGGATTTGATTGGAATCTTGCACAGACCCCAACTGAGTACATAATATCAGGTCTGCTAGCTGTTAGATACAACAGTGACCCAATAATGCCTCTGTATTTGGTTATGTCCACTGATTTGCCATTTTCATCTTTATCCAAACGAAGACTTGTAGACATTGGAATAGTAGCAGTAGAGCTAGTTTCCATACCAAATTTCTTGAACAGATCCTTTGTGTATTTTTCTTGGCTGATGAAAATTCCATCAGGCAACTGTCTAACTTGCAAACCAAGAAAATAATTAAGTTCTCCCATCATGCTCATTTCAAACTTGTTCTGCATCAGCTTTGAGAACTTATCACACATCTGTTGATTAGTTGAACCAAAAATAATATCGTCCACATAAATTTGCACAAGCAAAATATGTTCTTCCCATTCAATAGTGAACAAGGTCTTGTCAACTTTACCTTTGCGAAATCCTTTAATTAAAAGAAAGTCAGATAAAGTATCATACCATGCTCTTGGAGCCTGTTTTAGTCCATATAGGGCTTTCTTCAGACGATACACCTTGTCTCCTTCTTGATAGACTTCAAAACCAGGTGGTTGTTCAACATAAACTTCTTCTTGCAATTCTCCATTGAGAAAAACTGATTTCACATCCATCTGATAGACGGTGAAATTCTTGTGAGCAGCATAGGCAAGAAATAGTCTGATTGCCTCTAATCTTGCTACTGGTGCAAACGTTTAATCAAAGTCAATGCCTTCTTCTTGGCAGTAACCCTTGGCCACTAATCTTGCTTTGTTTCTGGTGACCTCACCATCTTCATTCATTTTATTCCTGAATACCCACTTAGTGCCAATGACTCTTTGATGACTTGGTCTAGGAACTAAGTACCAGACTTCATTCCTTTCGAATTGATTTAGCTCTTCTTGCATAGCTTCAATCCAGTTTGAGTCACTAAGAGCTTCTTCAATCTGTTTAGGCTCAACTTGAGACAGGAAGCTGACAAACATTGCTTCACTTGCAACAGCTCTTCTTGTCTTCACTTTATCCAAAGGATCACCAATCACCAATTCTGGTGGGTGATTCTTGAGCCATCTAAGATCAGGTTGCAAATCATAATGTTGTCCTTTGTTTTGATCTTGCAACACTACTGTTGGAGTTCCAGTAGTAGTCTGTTGAACTTCTCTTGTCTGTTGAACAGTCTCTGGTCTATCAGTTGTTTGCAACTCGTCTGTTAGACAATCAACACTGTGATTTTGAACAACACTTGAGTTATCAGCTGGGTTGAGATCAGGTAGTATGATGGGAACATATTCTTCATTCTTTCTAACATTCAACTTCTGTAAATCAGTAGACAGATCTTGATTAGTACTTTGATTCTTTTCAGAAGATTGACTTGGTTCATCAAGTACTACATGAATGGATTCTTCTATTAGTAATGTTCTTTTGTTAAAAACTCTATAAGCTTTACTAACAGTAGAGTATCCTACAAAAACAGCTTCATCAGCCTTTTCTGCAAATGCAGTAAGGTGATTTTTACCATTATTTAAAACATAGCATTTACAACCAAATATCTTAAAATAATGAATGTTTGGCTTCCTGTTGTTCCAAACTTCATATTGAGTCTTGTTTTGGTGCTTGTTGATCATGCATCTGTTTTGGGTAAAACATGCTGTGTTTGTTGCTTCTGCCCAAAATCTTTGAGGCAGCTTAGCTTCAGCTATCATGGTTCTGACAGCTTCCTTCAGTGTTCTGTTTCTCCTTTCAGCAACACCATTCTGTTGAGGGGTTCTAGCAGCTGAATACTCATGATGTATTCCTTTGATATTACAATACTCTTCAACAGTAGAGTTTGTAAACTCTGTCCCTCTTTCTGATCTGATCTTTAATATCTTTATGCTTTTCTCATTCTGGATCAGTTCCATCAGATTGGTAAGATGTTCCTTGGTTTCACTTTTCTTTTTCATGAATATTACCCAAGTATATCTTGAATAATCATCCACAAAAGCTAGGCAGTATTTCTTTCCACCATTGCTGACAGGATCAATGGGTCCAAATAAATCCATGTGTAGCAGCTCCAATATTCTTCCAGAAGATTGATGCTTCTTGCTTTTGAACGATGACTTGATTTGTTTACCCTTCTGACAGGCGTCACAGAGCTTATCCTTGCTCATGACTGTTTTAGGAATCCCTTCTACCAGATCATTCTTTATCAATCTGTTGATGGTCTAGTTTAAATGATTCATCCTTTTGTGCCACAGCCAACTAACTTCACTTGGTGTTGATGCCACCAAACAAATGCTCGAATTCTTGTCAGCAGAATTCCAGTCGACTATGTAGATATTTCCTTGTCGTCTTCCAGATAAAATTACCTTCTTTGTACCAATCTGTTCAACATAGCACTTATCTGTTGAGAAGATGACTGAATATCCTTTGTCACAAAATTGACTTATGCTCAGCAGATTATATTTGAGGCCTTTAACATATGAGACGTCAGATATCTCTATGTTTCCCTTGATTAAACTTCCTTTTGCTACAATCTTGCCTTCTTTACTGTCTCCAAAAGTAACTTTTGGACCATCCACAACAGTAGCATCAGTCAGTTAATGTATGCTTCCACACATGTGTCTTGAACAGCCACTGTCCAAGTACCAGCTTTTCTCTACTTTACTCCTACTCCTAATCCTAACCTACAAAACAAAATAAAATTGTTTTAGGTACCCTTATTGAGAGGGTCCTGAAGGATTAGTTCCACCTTTGACAACCCAAGATGATGAAGTCTTAGGCTTCTTAGGCTTCTGAGTTTCAACAGGAGTATGAACAGCTTTGCCTTTACCACGTTCATCAGATTTGTCATATTGTTGATGATCATCATGATAAGGATAATGTTCAAATGCAGAGTAAGATGCATGATAAGGAGGATATGCATGCATTGGATGAGCAGGATATGGTGCATAGTAAGTTGGAAATTGAGGTGCATGATACATAGGATGATATGTAGCAGGTTGCACATAATAAGACTCATTCCCATACCAAGCATTTTGATTTTTCTTAATTTTATGATTCTTTGGCTTACTAGTTGCTTGCTCATTAACAGACGACTTAGTTTTATCACTAGTCTGATTAGTTTTAGCCTTGTCAGAGGACTTCCTAGGACTCTTCTGTTTAGGCTTACTAGTCTGTTTTTCTACACTAGGCTCTTTGCTCTTTTTAGCCTTAGGAGTTTTCGTCTCCTTTAATACTTTCTCAGGTGAAGCAGGTTTAGTAGTCTGAACATACAGTATGACCTTACTATTGTCAGCTGATATAAATTTTTCAGTATGGTTCAGTTCTAACTTGTCCTGATCTAAAGGTGTCTTCTGTTTACTAGACATATGAGTGGATGCAACAGATGACTTCTCATGAGACTCAATGACTTTCTCAAGCTCAATGATTTTACCCTTATAGACTTCACATTCAGCTTTCAGAGATTCATTTTCTTGCTCAAGCTGTTTATATTCAGCTGATTCTCTTGGCTTTTCAGCTGAGAGTTTCAGTGAACTGTTTTGCTCTTTTAGCAATATCATCTCTTCCTTAAGCTTTTTATATGCTTCAACAATAGTAGTATTGTTAAGCATCATTTGTTCAAATGAATTAAATAATTCATTATCAAGAGGAGTTACCTCTTCCTCAGAGTTATCAGATTCCTTGGCCATCAGGCAGAGAAGAGCAGGGCTCTCTTCATCAGAAGACTCTTCATCAGAAGTGTCTGAATCTGAATCAGATGAGTAGACAGCAGCTAGCTTTTCCGCTTCTGCTACCATCGCCTTTCCTTTCTGATGCTTTCTTTCTTTTCTGATTCTCTTTTCTTCTTCCGTGTACTTCTCAGCTTTAGGATATGGGCAGTCTCTGATGAAATGACCCAGTTTCCTGCAATTATAGCACATCATTTTGGATTTATAAGAATCCTTATCCTGAGAAGAAGAAGTAGGGTTAGAAGTAGAAGTATTGTTATATTTGTTCTTCATTTTTCGTCTGTAGAACTTTTTGAAGTTATTCATCAGCAATGCAACGTCTCTAGCAGTGTACTCCTTTTTGTTGAGTAGTGTGGCTTCATCAAATGAGTCCACATCTTTGCTTTTGTGAGCTGGCCTTCTTGGATTTTCAGCAGCAACCAGTGCAGCTGTGGGACTTGAAGTTGAGGTTTCTTCAACACCCATTCTTGGCAGTTTATACTCATACGCCTTGAGTACGGAGAACAGCTCTGTAAGAGAAATCTTCCCCAGATCTCTTGATTCTTCCATGGTTGTCACCTTCATGTTGAACTTGGGAGGCAGGGCCTTCAGAACTCTGACGGTTATCTCCTTGTCCGTAAAGGTTTTTCCAAGCTTTAACACTTCATTCAATGTCCTTGTAAACCTTGTGTCCATCTGGTCAATGGTTTCCGCAGACTTCATCTTGAAGTTGTCCAGCTTTTCCAGAGCAACACTCAGCTGATGCTCTTTGATGGCGTCGTTTCCTTCGCTCATGTCACGAACCTTGTCCCACATCTCCTTTGCAGTTTTGCAATGTTTGACTTTATCAAACCGATCATTATCCAGGGCTTTGGTCATGATGAAACGGCCAACTTTATCTAGATTGAACAGCTTTATTTCTTCGGATGTCATCTCTGTTAAATCTTTTTCCACCACTAGTTCAGCTTCGTCAACTATTATAGTCTTGGTGAATTTGAATGGACCTTTTATGATACACGTGTACATGTTATCATTATAAGCAGCTAGGAAAATCTCCATCCTGATTTTCCAGTCTTCAAACGACATACCAGCAATGTGGGGGACTTGGCTGATACAGTCCATTTTTCAAAAAGTTTTTATTTTTCAAAAAGATGCTCTTTTGAAAAGTTTTAAAACCTTTGAAAAACACTTGGATCAAGCTCGTTGATCAGGCAGCTGATTCTAATGAACCACCTGCTCTGATACCACTTGTTGGTCCCAAGTGGTCAGATGAGGTCTAGAGGGGGGGGGGGGGTGAATAGACCTCTAAACTTTTTACAATTTTTAACTTTAAAACCTTTTTGTTAACTTAAATAGACTAAGCTGTTATCAACAGTAAGTTCCTCGGCTGATCGCGAACGAATCTTTGAACAACTTCGTAGACCTCTAAACTGATAGTCACTTAGCTGATTTTGTAAAAATCAGTTTTAATACTTAGAGTACTTGCAGCGGATTTATAAAGTGTTTTTCACAAGTAATCTTAGCAGTTTGAAAGTTTGTACCCCAATTTTACAAAACTTCTTTTCTTAGAAAACTTTTCAAACAGTTAACTTAAAGCGTTTTTATGCAATCTGAAAATATGCAAGTTTAAAAGCAATGAACAAAAACACAAGCAATTTTTATAGTGGTTATATGGATTTAAATCCTTTAGTCCACTCTTCCAAGTCACTTAGATCTTGGGTTATACTAGAAACACAAAGTAACCAGTACACTCTGCTTACGCCTAGCAACAAATGAACAGGCCGTAAGTGCGCAGTAAGAAATCACAAAGAAATCCTACTCTCTGAAGTAATATCACTCACTAAGATGGATATCTACTTCTCACAACACTCAGTTTTACAAATTCACTCAGAAGATGTGTTTAGCTTTGTTCTTCAACTTCGCTTTTCGTCAACAAATGACTAAGCTGATGAGTGAGCTGTTCTTGAGACTTGAAGAATTCTGCTTCGAAAATTTCTCAGAGATTGTGTTGTTGTTTTCTCTTCTTCTCTTTCAGCTATTTATACTTGAGGTTTGAAAAATGTCCGTTGAAGAGAGACAAGATTCAAATTCCTCGAGTATTGGTCCTTAATTTTCGCGAACGGTTCTTTTGCAGTCTGTCCGTACTGTCAACAGTACTATTATGCAGGCAGCATTAAATGCAGCATTAAATGCACCCAGCTGATGCGAAGCATTTCTTCAATCATTTGTCTTTAATAACCTTGTACTTCAGCATTTATTACTCCCAGGGGCATTTATTACCGTTGGGAAGACTTTATGATTCTTTCCACTTAGCTGACGAAAGTTCAAGTCTGATGGCGAACTAAGCTGATCTCAAACTTGAACAAATCTGATTTGAGTCGGCTGATCTTCATTAGTCTGATATCTTTCCTTCAGCAGATCACAAGTCTTTGGACCTTGATTTTTGACTCTTCTGATGTCTTCTTTACTTAGTCAAAAATTCTTCACAAGGGACCATCAACTAAGTTAATCCATACTTAGCCAATTTTGAAGTTTTGGAATGCATAAAAACCTCCCTTATAAAAATGTCTTCAGTGTTCTTCATCTTAATCCTTATCCAACAACACTTTTAATCAAACTTTGAAACTCCCCACTTCTTGGAAATAACTTCTCCACTTTCACAATTTTACCTTCGGTTCTCTCACTCCACCAACTTCATTTCCCTCTCTTTTCAACCCTCTTGATTAAATTTTACACTGTCAAATTTTTGTTTTTCATATTCACTTTTATTCTTTCTCAGATCGGTTGCGCGAGAGGGCGACTACAAGGCTGTAAAGTTGGCCACCGTCAGGGGGCAAATTTTTGGTTGAAGCATAGAAGAACTAGCGAGAAACAAAATAAGACTGAAAATTGTGCAATGCCGAGAAGATGACGGTGTGTCAGTGCCAATGTTTTTGTAGCAACTTAAATTCTTTGGGGTTTTTAGTGGCTTCTTTTGAATTGTGAGTTACATTATCCTGCTCTTATTCTCTATTTGATTCAATTTATTTCAATTTCCTATTTATTCTTAATCGTGTAAAATATGATATGCCTAAATTGTATGACTAATGGTGCTTTTAGTTGATATGGTGTTTGTTCGACGTGGTCTCACTGTCTCAAGTATTGTATGGTAATGTCTAATTGTATGATGGATGGAGCATTCTCATGGTATTAGATTCTCCTTTTAGATATGATTATTCATTTGCCTAATTAAATTTTTTATAAATTTTTCTGTCATATTACAATTATTAAAAAAAAAAAAAAAAAAACCTATTGCAACTTCATTCTTATTGACTGAAGATTTCATAATATGTTCACAGTGATGTATTACTTATTTGAAGAGGAAACTGAGGCTTTTTTGTTCACATGATACCCAATGTAGTAGTTTCAAGAACACCAGAACTTGCATATTTATTGCAATCTCTAGATCGAAAATTCGCATTCTCATGGTAAGAAATTTATGTAATGGGCCATTACTCTTCATTTTGCGAGTTCTGTTTTTGTTTTGTTGACGAAAAGAAGGCACTTCATGGATAATGGTTTGTGTTTGAAGATAGAAAGTTCCAAGAAGAAAGTTTGTTCATTTTGTGATGAAATACTCTATTACATCAGCAGGCATACTTATCAAATTTATAGTGGCTTAACTTTTGATGTTATAAGTCTATCAATATTTCAGTTGAATTAATTTGGCCAAAAATAAATTTATTGGTTGGTAATTAACCATCTTCCATACTCTCTTATCACATAACTTTCCCTTATTCAAATTAAAATGCCAATTGTATCCTGATATCTAATTCTATTGTTACTTTTATAGTGTCGTCCTTTTATTCTCTCCATCGCTAATGACCTCTGCAATGTTTCTTTCCACTTCTCTTCTCAGTTTCAACCGTCAATAAGCATTTGTGTTTCAATCACCATACTGGAGAGTAAAGCAAAACTAAAGCCTCATGATTCAATTGCCCTTCTCACTTCTCAAAGAATAAAAATATTCGCAGGTACACACCCAATTGATATATAGTAACAATAGTACATATATATAGATAGATCAATATTATTGAAATTTGGGATATTTCTTGATGTTTCTTTTCTTGGTGGATGTGTGTATTGAAACAGAGGGAGCGAAAAAGGGGTGGTTGTGGGGCACGTTACAGTGGAAGAAGAAAAGGCTAAATGCCACGAAGGAACGAAGTGTCATTGGATCATTAGTTCTATCTCATTCGTTAATAAGGGTTGTAGATAATATTTTTTTTCCATTTTTCTATGTTAGATTACTAATTTGTCATATAATTAATTATACAAAATTATTTAATATAATTCCGTGCATAGCACGGGTTTATGCTAGTATATCATTAATTTATGGTATAGTATATATTTTGAAAGTTTCTCTATATTTTGAAAGTTTCTCTCAGATGTCAATGACTTTCATTATTTTATAACTTAATTTTAGCCTAATTAAATGCTTTAAGGGAATGCATTAAAAAAAGTTGGTTAATTCTAAATTCCTCAATTCAAAAGGAGATTTTTTGAATATTTTCAATGATGATTTAATTCCTTCTTTAATTTAAGCTTGTTCTGGAAGATACCGTATTTAAAATATGAACTGCACACAAATCAAGGCTTGATTATATGATTCTACGCAGTAAAATCATATTATTCCCCTTCCTAGGGCTGTCAATGGGGCGGATTTCAATCCGGATCCGTCCGAATTCGATCCGATTTATTAGGATAATTGTTCGATTAGAGATTCGATGGACCTGATCCGATTATAAAGATCCGAAATCCGAAACCCATGGAGCGAATATGGATTTAGGTCGATCCGATCTGTTAAAGATCCGTATCCGACAACAAATAAAAAGAAAGATATATATACAAAATGATTTATAAAAATAAGTATCATTAATAATATTTCAACGTCAATTTAAGAAGATAATAATTTATAATTCATTTATAAATTTATTTAAACCAATATATTCATTCTACAAATATGAATATAGTAAAGAAACTTAAAATGTGAGCTAAAACTAAATAAAATTGAAAAGATAATAAACTTGTTTTAGTAAAAAAATATTAATTTAACTTTTTAAATACAAATTTACTGGATCCGAAAAGTATCCGATATCCGGCCAAATCCGACCAAGATCCGTCGGATTCAAAAAATCTAGATCCGAGCACTATCCGAGCAAGATCCGAATCCGACAGGATTCGATCCGATATAAATGGAGCCGGATCTGGACGAGCCTGATCCGACCAGAATCCAACCCATTGACAGCCCTACCCCTTCCTATATTTAATGTCTACAATTATATGTTCTAATACATATATCTTTTCCCATCACCACTAAACTATGGCTTCAAATTTCATTTTCCTTTAGTCTACATAGCCAACCCACGGCCACCACTTCCAAATCTCCAACCTTAATTCATTCCCTCTTTTGTAGAGAAATTATAGTAAAGGTACTTAATCACTATGTTTTTATATTGTTGTAATTTGTCAGTTTATTCTATGCATATTTCTTTTTTGTTTTTTTACATTATTTTCATGATCATATATAACTCATTTCCGTTTTCCGAAGTCAAAATGGCCAATGTATTATTGAATGTGTGTATTAAGTTTGAATGTATATGAATTTGAGGTGTTTTAGATTTTGGTTGGGTTTACTTTTTAATGTTTTATAGGATTTGAATGAACGTTAATGATTGACTGCATATTTTATTTATGATGGATTGAATTGGTAATTCTATATTAATCATGCACATAATCTTTCTTTTGTGATTCGAGAAACTTTTGTGAAGCATTTTTTCGACATAATGTTTTGTTGACTATAATTTAGAAGGTAAACTTATGATATTCATTTAAGATTTATTAGTTTCTGTAAATTATTTACATAAAGTTATGATATCTAACATTTTATATTTATCAAATGTGAGTATCAATAGTTATAATCTCACAGGCATGTAAACTGCAATAATGTTCAAAATTCATGGTTTGATTTTTGAACTCATTCGACAGTTCTTTCGGTAATTTCTTTTCTATACTATCATTAATTTGATCACATGCATTTCTTTTCATTGGATTTTGTTAGCTTTAATCTCCATATAATATAGATATTATAAGAGAATTATCAAGTGAATCCTTCCTCTGATTTAAGATAACAGTAGGTTTTTGATTGATTTTTTGCTTTATTTTTCATTTTTTTAACTTTTATGTTCGTAAGAAATTTGAATTGTATATGATTGCTTAAATAATTTATAATTTTTTAAGTTTATTTTTTGTTTCCAAACAATCCGATTTAGGAAATTTTGAAGCAAAATGATGGTTGTAAACTCATAAGGACTGTATAGCTAAAAATTATTTATTTTGTATTGAATTCTTTTGGCTCTTAGAATCTATATTTCTAAAGTTTTATTAAATTTTAATTGTGCATTACTTAATACAAGTAAGCAGAAAGAAGAATGAGCTTTGGAGAATTTTCATCCCAAAACTTGAATCAAGAGACGGAATTTTAATTGCAATGAAACTTTAAGTAAGAGACGGAATCATGATTGTTATGAAAGACATTAAAGCTACTAGTGTTTGAATTATGCACTAGAGATATTGAGAGTTTTCAAGTATTGGCTAAATGATAGAGGTAGAATGTTCTTACTTGAGGATAAATCTTACTTAATGTTTAACTCAACTAAACATGGAATAGTTATTATATATTTGTGTTCTTATAAATTTGAGAGGATTCATCGTCTTTTCTGACATTTTTTGGGAGACAATGAACTTTAGGAGGGAAATTTTACATTGATTGACTTAGACACACAATGTTGCGTATGTAAGAATGCAATTATTTTGTTTTTTTATTTCTTTTTCAAATTTTTACATTTTTTATAACATAATAACTGAAAAATGCATATATCATGGAAGGCAATAATATGCCAAGAAGAAACTCACACATGACAAACTAGCATCATGTGAAATGAACTTAATTAATGAAATAACCTTTAAATATAACTTCATTTTTATCAGTTTTAATTGTATTATTTTTATTCATATTTTTCATTTTTTTAATTCCAAGATTTTATATGATTTCATGATGGATTGCCAATCATTCATAGTTTATATTTCAAGAGGAAGAAATATATAAAATATTGGTTTTGATTAAAACTATAACTTTGCAAATATTTCAAGCATGGTAAATAAAATTGTTCAAGTTGTAATCAAAACCAATATGTTTCCGTCTAGTAAGTATGTAATGATAGTTTCCTTTAAGAAGAAAAGAAAAAGTAAAATTTGTTTGCGTCTAGTAAATAGGGTCTTTCTAGAAGAAAATTTTATAGAACATAAGTGTATATGAGATACCCTATTTCAACCATTAAAAAAAGTCAATAACAAATTTGAACTACAATTTTTGGTCAAAATGTCCGATGATGATGTGGCATCTTACATTTAGAAAAAATAAATATATATTTAATTACATACTAACCCTTTAATTAATATGTTTTAAAAAATCTCTATAATCTCTAGTTAATTTCAGATCTCTTTTTAAAATAAAGGGTTTTTTGCACTTTGCACCCCCGGAACATGAGAAATAGACACTTTGCACCCTCGAAACATAGATTTAACACTTTGCACCCTCAAAATATGAAAAATGCAGCACTTTGCACCCTTTTTTATTTTCAAGCAAAAACTCAAGGGCAAAATAGGTAATTCTATTGTAAATCTTTGGCACTTTGCACCCCAAAATAAAATTAGCACTTAGCACTCCCTGATTAAGAACAAATCAACAACTTGCACCCCCGAAACACAATAAATGAATACTTTGCACCCCAAAACACCAAATTAACACTTAATACCCTCAAATTAAAAAAAAACTCAAACCCCTCGTTTTTCTGGCAAAGTTGACCATTGGAGTGAAATTTTTTTAGGCAAAATAGGTAATTATTTATGGGTCTTTGATATTTTGAAGTAGACAATGGGTCTTCGAGAAGTTTACTTGTACTTTATTTAGTTATTTATGATTATATTGTTGAAAAGAAAGATGGAGAGAGAAATGAGTATTCGTATTTATAATTGTATTTTGCAAAATTTAAGGAAAAAAATGAATTACCTATTTTGCCTTAATTTTTTTTCACTCCGATAGTCAACTTTGACAAAAAAAAAGGGGTTTGAGTTTTTTTATTTTGAAGGTGTTAAGTGTTAATTTTTTTATTTTGGGGTGCAAAGTGCCCATTTATTGTGTTTCGGGGATGAAAGTTGCTGATTTATTCTTAATTAGAGGATCTTAAGTGCAAATTTTATTTTCGGGGTACAAAGTGCGAGGGTGCAAAGTGCCAATACTACCGAATTACCTATTTTGCCCTTGAGTTTTGGTTTAAAAATAAAAGAGGGTGCAAAGTGTTAAATCTAAGTTTCGAGGTTGCATAGTGCCTATTTCCCATGTTTCGAGGGTGCAAAGTACAAAAAACCCTAAAATAAAAATAAAAATCGAAAAAATTGCACTTTTCATGCTAAATTCCTGCCTACTTTATATATTTCATACCAAACTTTTCAAAAAGACACATTTCGTACAAAAGTTGGACAACATATATTTTTTATATTTTATTCAGCTGTTAGTTTTTGAATAAAAAAATGTCACATGCCAAATATATGTCCGTTAAGTCACCATTTTTACCTTTTTAGAAAATATTTACAAGTGAGCACAAAATACCTAAAATTTTGAAAGGGGTAATTGCAATTATTGCAACCCCAATTCCTCTTCATTCACCTCCAGGACCATAACACCGACCCAGCCCCAATTCTTTGTACCCACACAACCCCACTTTCATTTTATGATTAGGAGTTTCTATTTTGGCAATCTCAATTAGTTCTAATGTTTTTACACAAATCAAATTATTTTAATATCTTCTGTATTATAATAAATATTTTGAATTTTACCACCTAAAGGATAATATATGTACATTTGAAATCCGTTGCATTTTTCCCCCTCAAATGATTTTATGCCAATTTCGATCGCCGAAAAACTCATATATGCGCCTCACATGTATTTTAAGAGTAAATTAGTTAAAACATGACGTGCATTTTTTACTTTTACAAATAAAATATTTTTCTACTTCAATTAGGATTTCTGGTTCTTTTACATGAGCAAATTATTTAGACTTGTAAGAAGTGTTGTGACTAACTTTGAAATTTCATGTGAGGGGCACATTTATATTTTTCGTTGAACAAAAATTAAATAAAAGTATTTTAGGCGGTAATTAAGTGATTATTTTGTACATATGGGTGGTAAAGTGCCACAATATGTAACTTTGGGGAACAAGATTTTTGTCAAACTTTTAAAGTGAACTTCATAAATCATATGAAAGTTTTTTATAAATTTTTTTATAATATCAGGGGGTTTATTACAAAATTTTAAAGTTGTGAGGGGTTATTGATAATATTTTAATTTAGGGGGATGTTTTTTCATCATTTAATGGGGTAAAATTGTCATTTTAACTTGAGATGAATATTTTTTGCCAATAATAAAAAAAAGTACAGGGTTTTTTTGCTAATAAAAATAACACGATTTTTTTAAGTTGGACATAGGCCTGAAAACGAGCCCAAACGAGCCGAACAAACATCTGTCCGGATTTGGGCTCGAAAATAGGCCCAGGTGACCGGGCTCGGCTCGAGCTCGAGCTTTTCAGTCAACTTCTTGTTTGAGCTCGGCTCGAGTTTTCACGAATGTGTTCACGAGTACTCGACATGTGATAATTAATACTATTTGAATGACCTTTTCCGAGTAATCTGCAACCAACGTCACTATCTTAGGCCCACAACCCATGATAAAATAATGTAATTTATAGCAAAAAGTAAAAGTCTAGTAATAATATTATTATTTAATTTAAGTAGATCTAGAAAGTGGAAACATCCTTCCTTTCCCTTCTCTTTCCTCTTTATCTTCTCCAACCTATCCGTTTCTTTTTCTTTTAAGAAGCTTTCTGCACTTTCCTCCATTTTCCTCTTTTCATCAATTCAAGAATATATTAAACTAAAGCAATCGCCGTCTCTACCCCACTGCCCTCATGTTCACGAGCTCGGCGAGTCGAACAAGTGAGTGATTGAACTCGACTCGAAAATTCATCCGAGCCTAAAGTATTGTTCAAGCTCGGCTCGGTTAGACATGAAACGAGTTTGAACGAGTCCGTCCCGAGCGAACTTCGAGCCGAGTACCGAGTTACTCGGTTCGGTTTTCACCCCTAGTTGGACAAGACACAAGGGGTGTCGTTGAAATTCACTCATAAAAAAGGGGTAAAGTTGTCTTTGAGAAAATAAATTATTTTAACTTAAATTTTAAAGGGACACGTGTCACCCAGATAAATGTTATCTTATGTGCTTCCAAATCCTCGAAATCTCATTTTAGACGGACCCTAGTAAATATGTTCATTTCTAGAAATATCTCCGCCCCATTTGTTGACTTGGTCCAACCATGTTTTAACCCAATAAACAAAAAGTATATGAATTCTAGTCACATATTAAGGGATTTTTGCACTTTGCACCCTTAAAACATGGGAAATAGGCACTTTGCACCCTCGAAACTTAGATTTAGCACTTTGCACCCTCGAAATATAAAAAATATAGCACTTTGCACCCTCGTTTATTTTCAAGAAAAAATTCAAGGGCAAAATAGGTATTTCAATAGTATTGGCACTTTACACCCTCAAAACTTGAGAATTTCGCACTTTGTACCCCTAAAATAAAATTAGCACTTAACACCCGCTAAATACAATAAATGGGCACTTTGCACCCCAAAACACAAAATTAACACTTAACACCCTCAAATTTAAAAAACCCAAACCCCTCGTTTTTTTGGTCAAAGTTGACTAGCGGAGTAAAAAAATCTAAGGCAATATAGAAAAATTCATTTTTTTACTTAAATTTTGCAAATTACAATTATAAATACTCGAATACTCATTTCTCTCTCCATCTTTCTTTTCAACAATATAATCATAAATAACTAAATAAAATAAAAGTAAACTTCTCGAAGACCCATTGTCTACTTCAACATATCAAAGACCCATAAATAATTACCTATTTTGCCTTAAAAAAATTCACCTTAATGGTCAACTTTGCCGTAAAAAATGAGGGGTTTGAGTTTTTTTTTTTTTTTAATTTGAGGGTGTTAAGTGTTAATTTTATATTTTGGGGTGCAAAGTATCCATTTATTATGTTTCGGGGGTGCAAGTTGTTAATTTGTTCTTAATTAGGGAGTGTTAAGTGCTAATTTTATTTTGAGGGGGGGGGGGGGGGGGGGCAAAGTGCCAAAAATTTACAATAGAATTACCTATTTTGTCCTTGAATTTTTTTATTGAAAATAAATGAGGGTGCAAAGTGCTGCATTTTTCATAGGGTGCAAAGTGCTAAATCTAAGTTTCGGAAGTGCAAAGTGCCTATTTCCCATGTTTCGGGGGTGCAAAGTGCAAAAAACCCCACATATTAATACTATATAATTACCATATTTTGAAAACATAATATATAGAACTATTGAGTTAATGCCAATTTAGGCCCATGCAAAATGCATAATGTACTATTTATCCCCCTGTTAAAAAGAGCACTTTAACCTCTTGTGCAAATTTTGAAGAAATTTACCTCCATGAATCAGAGAATGTAACTCGTCGTGCAATTTTGGTGACCTAACGGATACGTGGTCGTTCCCTTCCAATGAATTGATAGTCAAATGCAAATGTGTCAAATGACCTTCAATTTCGTATTAAATGTGCCTTTTTCGAAGGTTTGGTATCAAAAGTGTATAGTATGTAAAAATATGATATCATAAATGAAATTTTACCCGCTGCACGTGCAAAACCCATGCCACTTAACGGACAATGTATCGTGCACGTGATGAATTCTGTTATATATTTGACAACTAAATGAAATGTATCAAGAGAACCTAAATCATGGTATCGAATGTATTTTTTTTAGGAAGTTTGGTGTCAATTGTGTAATCTGAACAACAATTTGGTATCAAAAGTGATTTTTCCTCCTTTTTAAATATTAATATATATGATGTCATATGTATCAACTTATTAATGAAATATTAATTAAATTATTTGTTATAATGTTTATAAAATTAGTTAAGTTGACCAGTTGATTATTCCAAATGAGAAAAATAAATGGGATGGAGAGAGTACTATATAATAATATTAATTTTATTATTAGGAAAAATTATTTTGTGCAACAATATTGTTTAAAATTACCGAAAAAATTATACTTCATATATTTGATTCAACGGGTAAACACCACTAGTGGTCCTTCTTATCGTTAACTTTTTAAAAAATGATCTCTCTTGTGTTTTTTTTTTTCACGTTAGTCCCCACTATGAATTATTTGTTTCACTTTGGTCATTTACAAGGGGTCTTTTAATTTGCTTATAGTGTTACACTTTAGTATCTCATAAAACTGTTTATTTAACAATTAATTTAATCCATCATAAAACTATTTTGAAACTTTAGTTCACCTTGAACCATCTAAAAACTGTGACCAAAGTAAAACATATAATTCATAGTAGGGACTAACGTAAAAATTACATGTGATTTTTTGTGATTACAATAAATTTCAGGGGGTTCTAGTGTAAATCATCCAAAAATTAATAAGATTTTTTAATTTTTTAATTATGTAATTGGTTCAAAAGAAGGCCACGAGGCCCTGCGTAGTTCGTATTAGCTGGGTAATATATAGTTCATGGACTACATTTTCGTTTTATTGGTAAATTTTGTCGATTTTTTTTTTTTTGAAAAGAAATTCTCTAGATTAAATATTAAATTTTTGCGACATTGTCTAAAAGAACCCTAAACATTTAAATAAATTGTATGAAAACTACTTTATAGTTCCAAAGCAATAGTGGAAATTTTATTTTTCGATATTTAGGACGTGTATTTATGAAAATATTAATCAATGGTTTAGTCAACGACGATGCCAAATAGTTACTTCTTTATGATCAGTTATGTGCAAAACTATGGTAGCTAGTAAATCAGTAATATTCCAATTTCTAATTAAAAATTCAAAAGTGTCCAAAGTTTTGAAATTTTGGTATGAAATGTGAAAAAATAAGTGTTTTACCCTCGTTTAAGTTTGATACTTATATTAATTCAAACCACTCAAGCTGAATAGCGAAGAATTTGGTTTATATGTGTCGAAAATACAGGCCTAATTAAGTAATTGGAGATATAATAATAAAAATTGATCCATAGCATATGAACACATATTCTAGATCTGCAGCTCTTGATCATTTTGCATAATAGTAAATAAAAATGAACATGGACGTCAATGGCAAACAAGAGATCCGGGAAACTAAGAGATACTTTCATTATGATATATTGAGATTTTGAAGTGGATTTATATATTTCCAAATATTATAAAAGAAAATTAATAGTGTATTGGGAAATTTAGTTGCAATAATTACCAACTTACTAATGATGGGTATTATGGGAACTAAAAAGTTTAGCATTTACCTCCCTTAATTAAAAGAAAAAAATTAGGGAGTTACTAAAGTTTATTTCAAATTCTTAGAACAATATTTTTTCTTTCTCGAGAATGTGTCACGTTCCTATCGTTCTACATTAAGCTTTAATCTCTTGAAAGGAAATGAGTTCCTTCCCCAATCGTCTCTCCGAAACAACCGCTTGATAATTCTTGGGTGCGGTGGCGCCACCGTCCTTGGCGGAGACGAGAAGCCTGTATTTCGTTCCGAAAATCAATTGGCTCTCTCCAATTTGGCGCTCTCCCTTCACCACTTTTATAAACACCAACGACGCCTTAGCCTCTTTATTATGCTCCGCTACCGCAAACTTTGCAATTTCCACTACATGAGGGTCGTTTGGGTTCTGCAGTGGCAACCAAGCTATGAGGCTAGTCCCTTTTACGCCATCAAACGTGGCGATAGCCAAAATTGATACAAGTACAAAGACTAGAGGAGAGTGATATTTGAATGCCATGTTTTGCTGTCAATGTTTTCTATATGAAACTTGTTTTGTTGGTGGTTTAATTTATAGTGGAACATGCGTTTGACTAATGTGAATTGGAGATCAGTATCTTTATTAATTTGATTCCATTATAATAATATTATTGATGTGATTAAATACTTTTAATATTACTACACTCCTGTTTATAGCTAGTATTACATCGTAATCGGAATCAATCTGGTTACATACAATCATCCTCAATTAAATTACAGATTACAATCATCCAAATCATAAATTTTTTGACTCAATTCTTTTTTCTTAGAATTTAGATTTTTTTTTTCTGTCAAGGAAATAAATTATTGGTTAATTACATGTCTATAATTAAGTTTGAAATCTTTGAAAATGCATTTAATATACAAACAAATGCCTTAAAAACATGCCCCAAAAATAACTATGAATATAGATGTAAAACCGTCAAAATTCATTTAGCTACTCAATATCTTAATTAATTGATTGACCAACTAAAATAATGGCCCCAAAAATAGCTATTCATAGTTGGTAAAATAGAATAGAAACATATTTATATATATACATGGTTAATTACATGTCTATAATTAAGTTTGAAATCTTTGAAAATGAATTTAATATACAAGCAAATGCCTTAAAAACATTCCCCAAAAATAGCTATGAATATAGATGTAAAACCGTCAAAATTCATTTAGCTACTCAATATTTTAATTAATTGATTGACCAACTAAAATCATGGCCCCCAAAAATAGCTATTCATAGTTGGTAAAATAGAATAGAAATATATCTATATATATACATGGTTAATTACATGTCTATAATTAAGTTTGAAATCTTTGAAAATGAATTTAATATACAAACAAATGCCTTAAAAACATGCCCAAAAAATAGCTATGAATATAGATGTAAAACCGTCAAAATTCATTTAGCTACTCAATATCTTAATTAATTGATTGACCAACTAAAATCATGTCCTCCAATTATAGCTATTCATAGTTGGTAAAATAGAATAGAAATATATTTATATATATACACCCATCGATCACTCATTTCAAAATTTTGTAAAATGTATCGGCCATATTCTATCTCTCAAATTTAGTTTTTCTTTTCTTTTTATTTAATAAGTTGATTTTCATGAATATAAAAGCAAATAACTAATTTCACAATACAATTTATTTTTCTTTTTGTGTTTTTGAGCTCATTGTAATTATATATATATATATATATATATATATATATATATATATATATATATATATATATATATATATATATATAATTACAATGAGCTCAAAAACACAAAAAGAAAAATAAATTGTATTGTGAAATTAGTTATTTGCTTTTATATATATATATTTCCAGTTTAGTATGCCTGGGAGTTCTCATCATAATCTATATTGTATATCAAGTAAGCTACATGTTTTGATTATTTATTTTGTTAATTTTTCAAAATTATTATTAATCTTTCTTTTTCATTTTAACTTTATTTTGTTGTGTTATTGACACTTGAGTATCAAGAGAATGACATCAACTCATTTGAAGGTATTTTCTCATTTACCGATGAGGCCTTAGCCAAGTGGTTAAGGATGAGGTTCCATTTTTAGGAGGTCATAGGCTCAACTCCCACGAATGTGGGTATTTTCTCTAGTTTCATACTAGCATTCTCTAGTTTATTACTAGTTATTAGTTTATTTTGATATCATTGTAAAGTTTCGATTCGATATAGTGTTTGATGTTACAATATATTCACCATCTAAAAAAAAAAGAAAAACTCATTTGAAGGTATTCTTTTGCTTATTTAATCCAAAATAGTTTATTGAATGCCCTTCCTTTTTTCTTTTCAAGGATTAATTCATAATTATATCAATTAATCTGTATTCGTATTTTTCTCCATTTTTCTATTATATATTTTAATGCTTGATCTGTTATGGAATATAATTTTTTTCCCTAAAATTGAGGCTATTTAGTAGGTACCTTAATATGTGTGGAAATATGTAAAAATGACAAATAAATTGGGACAGAGGAAGTAGTATATATTTTGAAAGTTTCTCTCATATGTCAACGACTTTCATTATTTTATAACTTAATTTTAGCCTAAATGCTTTAAGGGAATGCATTAAAAAAAGTTGGCATTTATTTTAAATTCCTCAATTCAAAAGAAGATTTTTTGAATATTGTCAATGATGATTTAATTCCTTCTTTAATTTACAATAAAAAAAATATTATTCCTAGCTTTTGTTCAATTATAAATAAATAAGCACTTTGATGGAGATTTGTAGCACCATTCAAGTAAATACAGATTGGCTAATCCTGGAAGTTAACGTATTTAAAATATGAACTGCACAAAAATCAAGGCTTGATTATATGATTCTACGCAGTAAAATCATATTATTCCCCTTCCTATATTTAATGTCTACATTTATATGTTCTAATACATATATATATCTTTTCCCATCACCACTAAACTATGGCTTCAAATTTCATTTTTCCTTTAGTGTATCTCCAACCTTAATTCATTCCCTCTTTTGTAGGGAAATTATAGTAAAGGTACTTAATCACTATGTTTTTATATTGTTGTAATTTGTCAGTTTATTCTATGCATATTTCTTTTTTGTTTTTTACATTATTTTCATGATCCTATATAACTCATTTCCGTTTTCCGAAGTCAAAATGGCCAATGTATTATTGAATGTGTGTATTAAGTTTGAATGTATATGAATTTGAGGTGTTTTAGATTTTGGTTGGGTTTACTTTTTAATGTTTTATAGGATTTGAATGAACATTAATGATTGACTGCATATTTTATTTATGATGGATTGAATTGGTAATTCCATATTAATCATGCACATATTCTTTCTTTTGTGATTCGAGAAACTTTTGTGAAGCATTTTTTCGACATAATGTTTTGTTGACTCTAATTTAGAAGGTAAACTTATGATATTCATTTAAGATTTATTAGTTTCTGTAAATTATTTACATAAAGTTATGATATCTAACATTTTATATTTATCAAATGTTAATATCAATAGTTTTAAACTCACAGGCATGTAAACTGCAATAATGTTCAAAATTCATGGTTTGATTTTTGCACTCATTCGACAGTTCTTTTGGTAATTTCTTTTCTATACTATCATTAATTTGATCACATGCATTTCTTTTCATTGGATTTTGTTAGTTTTAATCTCCATATAATATAGATATTATAAGAGAATTATCAAGTGAAGGCTTCCTCTGATTTAAGATAACAGTAGATTTTTGATTGATTTTTTGCTTTATTTTTTATTTTTTTAACTTTTATGTTCGTAAGAAATTTGAATTGTATATGATTGCTTAAATAATTTATAATTTTTTAAGTTTATTTTTTGTTTCCAAACAATCCGATTTAGGAAATTTTGATGCAAAATGATGGTTGTAAACTCATAAAGACTGTATAGCTAAAAAATATTTATTTTGTATTGAATTCTTTTGGCTCTTAGAATCTATATTTCTAAAGTTTTATTAAATTTTAATTGTGCATTACTTAATACAAGTAAGCAGAAAGAAGCATGAACTTTGGAGAATTTTCATCCCAAAACTTGAATCAAGAGACGGAATTTTAATTGCAATGAAACTTTAAGTAAGAGACGGAATCATGATTGTTATGAAAGACATTAAAGCTCCTAGTGTTTGAATTATGCACTAGAGATATTGAGAGTTTTCAAGTATTGTCTAAATGATAGTGGTAGAATGTTCTTACTTGAGGATTGTTGGATAAGGATGAAGATGAAGAGCACTGAAGACAATAAGTAAATCGCAAAATAGCATTTTTAGTCCCTTAAGTTTTACTAGTCCGCAAAAATAGGACACTTAAATCTTCGGCAAGCATTTTTGGTCCCATAAGTTTCGTAAGTCTGCGAAATTAGGACATTTAAATCTCCGGCAAGCTTTTTTAGTCCCATAAGTTTCACAAATCCGCAAAAGTAGGACATTTAAATATTCGGCAAGCATTTTTAGTCCCTTAAGTTTCACTTGTCCGCGAAATCAGGACACTTAATTTTTCAGCAAGCATTTTACGTCCCTTAACTTTCACAAGTCGGCAAAATCAGGACACTAAATTTTTCAGGATGCAAGATACGTCCTATAACTTTTCTATACCCGCAAATTTAGTCCACTTGACTGCAATTATAGTCCACAATTTGCCAAAAATTGCATAATTGCCCATTGGACAATTAATTTGAGAATTTTGCCACATTGAACAATTAATTTAGGGATTTTGCCAAACTGGACAATTAATTTGAGTATTTTGCCACATTGAACAATTAATTTAGGGATTTTGCCAAACTGGACAATTAATTCGGGGATTCATGTGCTTTATTTGTAAAATTTAGAGCATCAACTTAGGTAAGTTCTTATTTATAGAATAGTGTTTTTTGTTTTCAATAGTTGTACTATTTAATGTTATGAATGAATTAGAAAGCGGCGTATAGCCATTAAATTGAATTTTTTTTCCAATATAGCCTTTTAGAAAAAAATATTTCCCAAAATGACTCAAACTGAAAAGTATTTTCCAAAATGACTCAAACTGAAAAGTATTTCCCTAAATGTACCTTTTATGAAAAATCGCAGTTGCCAACTGCGATTCTGCATTTTTACGAAATTATGAAAAATAAAATAAAATTTTTTTTACCAAAAATCGCAGTTAGGTAAATTTTTTTATTTTTTTTGGTTTTTTTTATTGTAACGAAATTTCCTTGATAAACTAAAAATCGCACAAATAGGTGAAAGTTAAGTGACGTAAAATGCTTGCTGAAAAAGAAGATATGTGCGACTTTTTATTTTCAATAGTTTTTGCATGGATCGTTACAAACATAGTGCCAGAAAACATCTCAAATAAACATTATTAACACAGAAAAAAAATGGGTCACACTCTAGCAATATAATTATACTCCAATAGCAATACTTGAACAATACATGAATGTCTTGGGCACAAATATATTTTACCTGATTATATATAAACATGCTTGATAAGAATGCATGAGACACTTGATTTATTATTTATAAATATAAGAGATAACACAATGTCATACTTATACTTAAATAGAAGACAAACATTTCATTTAAAATACTATTACTAATATAAATATCAAATAATTACAAAACTCAAGCCATTTTATAAAAAAAAAAACCAAAAAAAAAAAAAAAAAAAATTACCAAAAATCGCAGTTGCTAACTGCGATTTTTGGTAAATTTTTTTTTTTTTTATAATTTTTCATGATTTCGTAAAAATGAAGAATCGCAGTTGGCAACTGCGATTTTTCACAAAAGGTACATTTAGGGAAATACTTTTCAGTTTGAGTCATTTTGGGAAATACTTTTATCTAAAAGGCTATATTGGAAAAAAGTTCAATTTAATGGCTATACGCCACTTTCCAATTCATTCATAACATTAAATAGTACAACTATTGAAAACAAAGAACACTATTCTATAAATAAGAACCTACCTAAGTTGATGCTCTAAATTTTACAAATAAAGCACATGAATCCCCAAATTAATTGTCCAGTTTGGCAAAATCCCAAAATTAATTGTTCAGTGTGGCGAAATTCTCAAATTAATTATCCAGTTTGGCAAAATTCCTAAATTAATTGTTCAATGTGGCAAAATTCTCAAATTAATTGTCCAATGGGCAATTATGCAATTTTTGGCAAATTGTGGACTATAATTGCAGTCAAGTGGACTAAATTTGCGGGTATAGAAAAGTTATAGGACGTATCTTGCATGCTGGAAAATTAAGTGTCCTGATTTTGCCGACTTGTGAAAGTTAAGGGACGTAAAATGCTTGCTGAAAAATTAAGTGCCCTGATTCCGCGGAAAATAAAAATTAAGGGATGTAAAATGCTTTCCGAAAATTTAATTGTCCTGATTTCGCGGACAAGTGAAACTTAAGGGACTAAAAATGCTTGCCGAATATTTAAATGTCCTACTTTCACGGATTTGTGAAACTTATGGGACTAAAAATGCTTGCCGGAGATTTAAATGTCCTAATTTCGCAGACTTACGAAACTTATGGGACTAAAAATGCTAGCCGGAGATTTAAGTGTCCTACTTTCGCGGACTAGTAAAACTTAAGGGACTAAAAATGCTATTTTGCCATAAGTAAAGGAAGGTTTTGATGCATTCCAAAACTTCAAATCTGCTAAGTATTAATTAACTTAGCTGATATCCCTTTGAAGAATTTTTTTGACTAAGTAAAGAAGACATCAGAAGAGTCAAAATTCTAGGTCCAAGACTACTGGTCTGCTGAAGGAAAGAAATCAGACTAGTGAGGATCAACCGACTCAAAACAGTGTTCAACTTTGAGATCAGCTTAGTTCTCCATCAGACTTGTACTTTCGTCAGCCAAGTGGAAAAGATCAAGAAGTCATCCCAACGGTAATAAATGCCCTTGAAAGTAACAAATGCTGAAGTACAAGGTTATTAAAGAAAAATGATTGAAGAATTGCTTCGGATCAGCTTGGTGCATTTAATGCTGCCTGCAGAAAAGTACTGTTGACAGTACGGACAGACTGCAAAGAGCCGTTCGCGGAAATTAAGGACCAGTATCCGAGGATTTTGAAATCT
The DNA here is from genome assembly GCA_003313485.2 of Penstemon barbatus. NCBI lineage: Eukaryota > Viridiplantae > Streptophyta > Magnoliopsida > Lamiales > Plantaginaceae > Penstemon > Penstemon barbatus. The sequence goes on along the minus strand of CM064877.1, from coordinate 66,706,928 downwards.
GTCTCTCTTCAACGGACATTTTTCAAACCTACGAGTATAAATAACTGTAGAGACGAAGAGAAGAGATACAACACAATCTCAGAAAAGAATTTCGAAGCAAAATCTCCTAAGTCTCAAGAACAGCTCACTCATCAGTTTAGTCATTTGTTGACGAAAGCAGAGTTGAAGAACAACGATAAATACATCTTCTGAGTGATTTTGTAATCGTGAGTGTTGTGAGAAGTGTAGATCCGTCTTTGTGAGTGATCTAACTTCAGAGGATAGGTTTTCTTTGTGATTTTCTATTGCGCACTTGTGGCCTTTTCATTTGTCGATTGGTGCAAGCAGAGTATACTGTAAACTTTGTGATTATAGTATAACCCAAGATCTAAGTGACTTGGAAGAGTGGACTAAAGGATTTAAATCCATATAACCACTATAAAATTTCTGTGTCTTTTATTTACATTTTTACTTGCATATTTTCAGTTGCATAAAAACACTCTGATTTAACTCTTTGAAAAGTTTTAAAAGGAAAGAAGTTTTATAAACTGGGGATCAAACATTCAAACTACCAAGTTTACTTGTGAAAAACACTTTACAAATCCGCTGCAAGTACTCTAAGTATTGAAACTGATTTTTGACAAAATCAGCTAAGTAACTATCAGATAAGTTGTCAACGAAGCTGTTCAAAGATTTGTTCGCGATCAGCCAAGTAACTTACTGTTCTGTAACAGCTTAGTCTGTTTAAGTTAGAACAAAAGTTTTAAAGTTAAAAATTGTTAAAAAGTTTAGAGGTCTATTCACCCCCCCCTCTAGACCTCATCTGACCACTTGGGACCAACAAGTGGTATCAGAGCAGGTGGTTCATTAGAATCAGCTGTCTGATCAACGAGCTTGATCCGAGTGTTTTTCAAAGGTTTTCAAACTTTTCAAAGGAGCATATTTTGAAAAATTAAAATTTTTGAAAAATGGATTGTATCAGCCATGTTCCCCACATAGCTGGTATGAGCTTTGAAGACTGGAAAATCAGAATGTATATTTTCCTGGCTGCTTACAATGATAACATGTACATATGTATCATCAAAGGTCCATTCAAATTCACCAAGACTATCACGGTTGATGATGCTGATATAGTGGTGGAAAAAGATCTAACAGAAATGACAGTCGATGAAATAAAGCTGTTCAATCTGGATAAAGTTGGCTGTTTCATCATGACCAAGACCCTTGACAATGATCGATTTGACAAAGTCAAGCACTGCAAGACTGCCAAAGAGATGTGGGATAAGGTTCGTGACATGAGCGAAGGAAACGACGCCATCAAAGAGCATCAGCTGAGTGTTGCTCTGGAAAAGCTGGACAACTTCAAGATGAAGTCTGCGAAAACCATTGATCAGATGGATACAAGGTTTACAAGGACGCTGAATGAAGTGTTAAAGCTTGGAAAAACCTTCACTGATAAGGAGATAACCGTTAGAGTTCTGAAGGCTCTACCTCCGAAGTTCAACATGAAAGTGACAGCCATGGAAGAGTCAAGAGATCTGGGAAAGATTTCATTCACCGAGCTGTTCTCAGTACTCAAGGCGTACGAGTATAAACTGCCAAGAATGGGTGTCGAAGAAACCTCTACTTCAAGTCCCAGAGCTGCACTTGTTGCTGCTGAAAATCCTAGAAGGCCAGCCTACAAAAGCAAAGACGTGGATTCATCTGATGAAGCCACACTACTCAACAAAAGTAGTACACTGCTGGAGATGTTGCATTGCTGATGAACAACTTCAAAAAGTTCTACAGACGAAAAATGAAGAACAAATATTACAATGCTTCTACTTCTAACCCTGCTTCCTCTTCTCAAGATAAGGATTCTTATAAATCCAAAATGATGTGCTATAACTGCAGGAAACTGGGTCATTTCATCAGAGACTGCCCATATCCTAAAGCTGAGAAGTATACAGAAGAGGAAAAGAGAATCAGAAAGGAAAGAAAGCATCAGAAAGGAAAGGTGCTGGTAGCAGAAGCAGAAAAGCTAGCTGCTGTCTACTCATCTGATTCAGATTCAGACACTTCTGATGAAGAGTCTTATGATGAAGAGAGTCCTGCTCTTCTCTGCCTGATGGCTAAGGAATCTGATGACTCCGAGGATGATGAGGTAACTCCTCTTGATAATGAATTATTTAATTCATTTGAACAAATGATGCTCAACAATACAAGTATTGCTGATGCATTTAAAAAGCTTAAGAAAGAGATGATATTGCTGAAAGAGCAAAACAGTTCACTGAAACTTAAAGCTGAAAAGCCAAGAGAATCAGCTGAATACAAACTGCTTGAGCAAGAGAGTGAATCTCTGAAAGCTGAATGTGAATTTTATAAGGGTAAAATCATTGAGCTTGAGAAAGTCATTGAGTCTCATGATAAGTCATCTGTTGCATCCACTCACATGTCTAGTAAACAGAAGACACCTTTAGAACATGATAAGTTAGAACTGAACCATACTGAAAAATTTGTATCAGCTGACAATAGTAAGGTCATTTTGTATGTTCAGACTACTAAACCTGCTTCACCTGAGAGAGTATTAAAGGAAATGAAAACTCCTAAGGCTAAAAAGAACAAAGAGCCCAGTGTAGGAAAACAGACTAGTAAGTCCAAACAGAAGAGTCCTAGGAAGTCTTCTGATAAGGTCAAAACCAATCAGACTAGTGATAAAACTAAGTCGTCTGTTAATAAGCAAGCATCTAGTAAACCAAAGAAGCATAAAATCAAGAAAAATCAAAATGCTTGGTATGGAAATGAGTCATATTATGTGCAACCTGCTGCATATCCTCCTATGTATCATGCACCTCAATTTCCTACTTACTATGCACCATATCCTGCTCACCCAATGCATGCATATCCTCCTTATCATGTATCTTATTCTACTTATGAGCATTATCCTTATCATGCTGGTTATTATCAACATAGCAAATCTGATAAACATGATGAAGATGAAACTGTTTATGCTCCTGCCAAACAACAGAAGCCTAAGAAGCCCAAGACTTCATCATCTTGGGTTGTCAAAGGTGGAACTAATCCTTCAGGACCCTCTCAATAAGGGTACCTAAAACAATTTTATTTTGTTTTGTGGGTTAGAATTAGGAGTACGAGTAAAGTAGAGAAAATCTGGTACTTGGACAGTGGATGTTCAAGACACATGTGTGGAAACATACATGAGCTGACTGATGTTGTTGCTGTGGATGGTCCTAAAGTTACTTTTGGGGACAGCAAAGAAGGCAAGATTGTAGCAACTGGAAAGCTGATCAAAGGAAACATTGAGATATCTGACGTCTCTTATGTTAAAGGCTTCAAATACAATTTGCTGAGCATAAGTCAATTTTGTGACAAAGGATATTCATTCATCTTCTCAACATATAAGTGTTACGTTGAACAGATTGGTACAAAGAAGGCAATTTTATCTGGAAGACGACAAGGAAATATCTACACAGTAGACTGGAATTCTGCTGACAAGAATTCAAGTGTTTGTTTGGTGGCATCAACACCAAGTGAAGTTAGTTGGCTGTGGCACAAAAGAATGAACCATGTGAATTTCAAGACCATCAACAGACTTATCAAGAACAATCTGGTAGAAGGAATTCCAAAGACAGTCATGAGCAAAGATAAGCTCTGTGACGCATGTCAGAAGGGTAAACAAATCAAGTCAACATTCAAAAGCAAGAAGCATCAATCTTCTGGAAGAATATTGGAGCTGCTACACATGGACTTATTTGGACCCATTGATCCTGTCAGCAATGGTGGAAAGAAATACTGCCTAGCTGTTGTGGATGATTATTCAAGATACACTTGGGTGATTTTCATGAAGAAGAAAAGTGAAACCAAGGAGCATCTTACAAATCTGATGGAAAATATTCAGAATGAGAAAAGTATGAAAATACTGAAGATCAGATCAGATAGAGGGACTGAATTTACAAACTCTACTGTTGAAGAGTATTGTAATACCAGAGGAATCAGTCATGAGTACTCTGCTGCCAGAACCCCTCAACAGAATGGAGTTGCTGAAAGGAGAAACATAACTCTAAAAGAAGCTACAAGGACAATGATGGCTGAAGCTAAGCTGCCTCAAAGATTTTGGGCAGAAGCAATGCTTTCCCCAAAACAGATGCATGATCAACAAGCACCAAAACAAGACTCCATATGAAGTTTGGAACAACAGGAAGCCAAACATTCATTACTTTAAGATATTTGGTTGTAAATGCTTTGTTTTAAATAATGGGAAAAATCACCTTACTGCATTTGCAGAAAAGGCTGATGAAGCTGTTTTTGTAGGATACTCTACTGTTAGTAAAGCTTATAGAGTCTTTAACAAAAGAACTTTACTTATAGAGGAATCCATTCATGTAGTATTTGATGAACCAAATCAATCTTCTGAAAAGAATCAATGTACTAATCAAGATCTTTCTACCGATTTACAGAAGTTGAATGTTGGAAAGAATGAAGAATATGTTCCAATCATACTACCTGATCTCAACCCAGCTGATAACTCAAGTGCTGTTCAAAATCACAATGCTGATCGTCTAACAGACGAGTTGCAAACAACTGATAGACCAGAGACTGTTCAACAGACAACAAATGTTCAACAGACTACTACTGGAACTCCAACAGTGGTGTTGCAAGATCAAAACAAAGGACAACCTTATGATTTGCAACCTGATCTTAGATGGCTCAAGAATCACCCACCAGAATTGGTGATTGGTGATCCTTTGGATAAAGTGAAGACAAGAAGAGCTGCTGCAAGTGAAGCAATGTTTTTCAGCTTCCTGTCTCAAGTTGAGCCTAAACAGATTGAAGAAGCTCTTAGTGACTCAAATTGGATTGAAGCTATGGAAGAAGAGCTAAATCAATTTGAAAGGAATGAAGTCTGGTACTTAGTTCCCAGACCAAGTCATCAAAGAGTCATTGGCATTAAATGGGTATTCAGGAAGAAAATGAATGAAGATGGTGTTGTCACCAGAAATAAAGCAAGATTAGTGGCCAAAGGTTACTGCCAAGAAGAAGGCATTGACTTTGGTGAAACTTTTGCACCAGTAGCAAGATTAGAGGCTATCAGACTCTTTCTTGCTTATGCTGCTCACAAGAATTTCACAGTCTATCAGATGGATGTGAAATCAGCTTTTCTCAATGGAGAATTGCAAGAAGAAGTTTATGTTGAACAACCACCTGGATTTGAAGCCTATCAAGAAGAATACAAGGTGTATCGTCTGAAGAAAGCCCTCTATGGACTGAAACAGGCTCCAAGAGCATGGTATGATACCCTATCTGATTTTCTTTTAATTAAAGGATTTCGTAAAGGTAAGGTAGATAAGACCGTGTTCACTATTGAATGGGAAGAACATATTTTGCTTGTGCAAATATATGTGGACGATATTATTTTTGGTTCAACTAATCAACAGATGTGTGATAAGTTCTCAAAGCTGATGCAGAACAAGTTTGAAATGGGCATGATGGGAGAACTTAATTATTTTCTTGGTTTGCAAGTAAGACAGTTGCCTGATGGAATTTTCATCAGCCAAGAAAAATACACAAAGGATCTGTTCAAGAAATATGGTATGGAAACTAGCTCTACTGCTAATATTCCAATGTCTACTAGTCTTCGTTTGGATAAAGATGAAGATGGCAAATCAGTGGACATAACCAAGTACAGAGGAATTATTTGGTCACTGTTATACTTAACAGCTAGCAGACCTGATATTATGTACTCTGTTGGGGTTTGTGCAAGGTATCAATCAAATCCTAAGGAATCTCACCTCTTAGCTGCCAAAAGGATACTCAAGTATCTTAAAGGTACTGAAGATTTGGGATTGTGGTATCCTAGGGAATCTGGATTTGAACTCATTGGATATTCAGATTCTCACCTTGCTGGCTGCAAGATTGACAGAAAGAGCACAACAGGTGCCTGTCAGTTCTTAGGTAGTCGTCTGATCTCATGGATGAGTAAGAAACAGACTTCAGTATCCATATCAACTGCTGAAGCTGAATATATAGCTGCTGGAGCTTGCTGTGCACAAATATTATGGTTGAAACATCAACTTGAAGATTACAACATAAAAATCAGTGGAATCCCTATCTACTGTGACAATATGATGGGGGGTATTTTGGACTCTACTGTTTGGAGCTAAGGTACGATCGGAAAACCAGAACCCCGACCCCGAAGGCTTAAAATCAAGCTCGGATCGCAGTTTAGTTAACTCGATCCTCCAGATACAGCCCATGCTCGAAAGATACTGTTGGGCTGATCTCAGGCCCAGGCCTATGGGCCTATCCCCATTTTTAACTATAAATACCCCAATCATTTATGACGCACGACACGATTTCCCAGGTGCACTCCATTCGAAGCTGCCGCTCGGAAAGATAGTATAGGCCATTTTATATGTATTTCGCACTCTAGCTTGTACGGCATCCTATAATGCTCAAATAGGACCCCCGATTCTTGTAATCGATATGCTTTCGATCGCAATATACTTTATTGATCTTTCCTCCATATACATTGTTTGTGTTTTCTTTGTTTATATTCTAATATCGATCATACCACGAAATCGAGCAAGATCACAATACAAGTGCAATCAGCCTTACTCAGAATACCACAAGTCATTCAAGAACTAAGCATATTGAGATCAAGCATCATTTTATTAGAGATCATGTGGAGAAAGGAAATGTCATGATATAATATGTATTTACTGAAAATCAGATTGCTGACATCTTCACAAAACCTCTAAGTGAGATAAGGTTTTCAACTCTGAGAGCTGAACTGGGTCTATTAAAATTGGATGCATAAGCTGAGGGGGAACTCATCAGAAGACTGAAGTTCAACAGCTTACTCATCTTATTTATCTTCAAGGATTAACTCTCAACAGACTAGTTAACTTATGAATTCTTAAAGTCAGGGGGAATGTGTAAGACTAGCGGTACTTCTGATTAAAGATGAAATTTATTGATGCAATTAGTTGAAGTTATGTTTTCAACAGAAGATTAAAGTTTTGAAGATTGAAGATTTATTATCTAGCTGGATTGACAAATAGCCGATGAAGGTTATCAGCTATAGGCTTTCACTGATAACAACTTTGTCATCAGGACAGTAGTCCATCAGATAAGTATTTATTTTACTAATTTGATCGCATGTGTAAAAGCTTACTGTTTAAAACGTCATATTCAAAAACGCGCTTTTACAAGTACGAAAAGAGCGGTACATATTCCCGCTCCTCATTTAATGCGATTTGAATTTGAAAGGTCGTAACTGACGCCGCACGATAAGAACTGACAGAAACGGATCTAACGGTTAGCTGGTATCACGGAAACCGAAATACCCTAACTCTATAAATCCAGATCTGATCAGCTGAGTAGCTCTTTACGCACCTAAATATTCAGAGAGCACTTGTGAGAAAATTTACTTGCAATTTTCTGCGAAATTTCTTCTTTTTCACTAACTTTCAAACAGAATTGAGATGTCTTCTACTCAAGACTCAAAAGCTGAAGGGATGTACCTTGTGTACGAATCTTACTATCAATCTGGTACTACCCTAATGAAAGAACTGCTGAAGAAGTTCAAATCGGCCTCATTGGTAAATTTCATGGAATATCATGAGGGTTTGGTGTGGACTGATCAAGTTCTGGAGTACTACCGTACAACAACTGTTGATTTCTCTTCACTGGAGATTAAGGCTACTGTGGGAGAAAAATCCATCGTTATCACTCCTCAACTACACCACGAGACTTTTGGGCTGACTAACAGCGGTCGACATGACATCACCGTTCTGACTGAGGACAAACATCAACAGTTCTGGGCAATCTGTGCTAAAAAGGGTGAGATGTTGACTGGCAACATCAAGAAGAAACAGCTGACAGATGAGTATCAGAGGATGGCTGATATGGTCTGCAAGCTGATAGAGAACTGCACCTTCTCTCAGGATGCTGTGACTATGAAGAGGTACAGTATTATGACTGCCATTTACTATGGATTGGAGGTGAACCGGTCCACAGTGATTTGGTACATATTTGCTAATTTCTTGGACAAGAAAAACAAGAGCAAGGCCCCTCAAACAAATCACAGAATTACTCTCAGCTATCTGTTTTTCAAGATGGGCTGTGAGGTTACTAATGGGAAGGAGATCCACTCTGGCAAGGCAATGTCAAAGTACTTGCCTGTTCTGAAAAGAAAAGCCGACGAGGCTGATGCAGAGGAGGAGTCTGAGGAATCAAAGGAGGTTCCTGCCAAAAGGCCAATGAGGTTAGTCAAAACAGCTCAATTAGCTGTTGAGACTCCAAAGAAAAAGGCTGCTGATAAGCCTAAGGAGAAGGCTCCTAAGAAAGTGAAGACGGTGGCTGAGGTTACAGTTGATAAAATTATTGATCAGACCACTGCTGATGTCAGGAACATGTCTCCTGCATCATCTTCAAGAACTCCAACTGCTCAAGTACCTGATGAGACTGTTTCTCATAGGACCAGAAGTCAGTTGAGAGATACTGCTGCTTCCAGACCTATTCAAGGAAGATCAAAGAAAACAGCAAGGAAGCAAATGACATTTATAGAGGAACCTACTTAGCTGGTGGACTTAGTAAGAGAAAGTCCTCAAACTGCTGAAAGACCTGTTGGAGCTGAGGAAGCTTTTGTTGCTGAACAGACTGATGTGCAACAGATTACTCAAGCAAAGCCAACAGTTGAGGTTGCTAAACCTCAGGATGATCCTGATGTGGTGATCATCCATCCCATTGCAGCTGCACCTCTTGCATCTGCTGCTCCTCAACCTGCCCCAGCTGACAAGGGAAAGAAAAAGATTCTGATCAAAAGGAAGAAAATCTCTGCTGCTGAAAAGAAGAAAATGGAGGAAGCTGAACAGAGGAAGAGGGATGAGCTAGAAGAAAAGAAGGCACTTGAACTAAGCAAACTTCAGGAAGCAAATGATGCTGAAAGAAGAAAGATGTCTGAAGCTGAAAGAAAAGCAGCTGAAGATGCTGAAATTGGTATGGTCATCGAGCTAAGTAAAATTGATGCTCATGGACCAGTTCATGGTGGAGGCATCAAGATTGATGAAGAGGCTGCAAAGAAGCTAAAGATGCCTGCTGCAGAGGTCAAGCCGAAGGAGAAGTATGAGATAAGAAGAGCGTTTGACATTGTCTATGCTGACAAAGATATCTTCAAAAGGTTTGAAAAGACCTTGGCTTATTATGACCATAAGCTGATGCTAAAGACTCTGTTCACCCACGAGAAGCCTAGATACATCAAATAGAGAGATTATAGGCTGAACAGATCTGTTGCAGAGCTTCAGAGTTGGATGGATTTAGCTGATGAAGAAAAATGGGTTCTAAGTTGGCTAATGACTAACTCTATTCAAAAAGCTTTGGATCCTCATTTTGTAAGGGATGCTATGTGTAACGGCCCGAAACCGGCACCTGCCTGCTAAGACATACATACATAATAAAATAACCTTGATAATTTCCAATAATTGCAGTTCAGAGCTCAACTATCTATTACAATAGGATGGTTCTCCCAACTAACTTATTACTTTAAAACGTTCATTACAAACCAGACCTTCACCTGACAACATCTAGAAACTCTATGGTCGACGCCCAACCGAAATCCCTTAGTCTCATGTGGTCCATCTTGTCCTTCAATGAGATTATGAAAGAGTAATAATTTGAAAGCGTAAGTTGTAAAAACGACTTAGTGAGGCCAGTGCAGGTGTGAAATTGAGTTTTATGCAGAAAACGATTTAGAAATCCATGTACTGCCTATTAACTTACAAGTAATTGATATTTAAGATTAGTATAGCAGATACACAAATATCACAGATGATATCACAATCAATTACCCGTCAAAACGGGATAAACAACTCCCCCGCCTCAAAAGGATACAGAAAGATCAGGATGTGATCAATAGTTAGTACTCCGGTTAGATAAGGGCTGAGGCGCTACCCGTCCCTTTAAGTGGCCTTGATATGTCTTTGCCGAATAATTTGAATCACTCCCCAAGGGGCTCTAATCCCTGGTTTTGTGAGTTCGGTCAATGGCAGAGCTCTGGTAGTCCTGTAGCCCCCAGTTACCCAGAATTATCCAGAGAATACCATCAACCGAGAGCAGATGAGCGCGCAAATAATCATGTACAAGCAATTGGTACTTAGGTGAGATAAAGTACTACACCTTGGTACCATTCATCAATATGAGGTGAGATAAAGTACTACACCCCATTATTCAACCAATATCATATGATGCGAGAAATGCAAACAAGTATAAAATTATCAGTTCTACTATGATGAAGTAGTACATGTTGCAAGCACCGCATGCAGATATAGGGCTATCAGTTCCATTATGAATATGTAATACGTAATGTGAGCATTTCAGACAGTTACAAATATAGATATATAACAACTATAGTCATTTCAATTGAGAAATGCATATATATGATATGATTTTCTTTAGAAACTCTTTCAGTTTTTAAAAAAATTGAGGCGCTCATCTTTCTTAGGATAGGGATGCTACTCACAGAGGTCTCAAAGCCCGCTATTCGATTAACCTTCTCGTGTGTTTCAACAGGGCCCAATTATTCCCATTCTCGACTTCATGACTGGATAGTCGAACTTTGACTAGTCCCAAACTACCTTGATTTGTCACCTTGTAAGTAATTCCGGCCAACCACCATATAATCACCATCCAGCCACCACTTCCTCTTGCTCCTAACTCTCTCTCGCTATGTGTGTAAAAAGTACTCTAAGTGTACAGGTATGTGAAGATAAGCATAATTTGGTATTATAGGTATGAGTTGATAAGTATGGTTATTCATTTAATTATAGAGACTGATACATATTGCAAGGATTCTTTAAGAGTCATCATCTTATTTTTATTTTTTCTAGACTTTCTTCTTCCATGTATCAGTATTTCTTTCCATTAAGTGTACGTAATGAATCTTCTATCAATAAGATTATAAAGCTTATTTCTTCAATTGGTTAAAGGATAATTGATAGGGAAGTAGTAAAATTTGGATAGCTAAACACGTAGCTATGTTTTGCGTAGCTTTGTACAAACAAGGTGGTTAGTCACCTTTCCTCAACTCCTAAGTTTCTTTCATCACTTAACTCCAATAATTTTAGTAACTTCCTATTAAATCTCATTACTCAAAATTAAGTCCTTTTACCCCAAACAAGAGGTTCAGCTTAACTCGAAATACCTTTTAAGGTATACTTAATATTCCATAGAATTAATAGATTTATTTAAAATATTGAGACTGTTGGGATATTGGTTGGGATGCCTCGATTGTCAGAACAACGACAATGCGGAATTTAAAATTTTTCGAAGCACCCAAGGTCCCATATTAATTCTCCATATTAATTATACGTAAGCAAGAACAAAAACACACATAGTAATTAAACAAGGGTGTTTTTGCGATATACCTCACCACAGGCAAGGTGGTGGCAACCTTCGATTCTGATTCTGAAACTGGATCTGGATCTGGATCTGGTTCACAGAAGTGAACCAAGCGTCTCACCTCCAAAGTAAGTCCACACCAATTGGATTCTGGCAACACCTCAAGATCTTAGGCTTAGAACTGGATTCAGGAGGTTTGTCGAAGAAGGATTGTGTAGATTTTCTTGACAGGTCAAGATCTAATTAACACAGAGGAACAAAGGGAGAGGGGCGGCGGCACAAGAGCAGCCCACGGCAGCAGGTGGCGGCGTCTCTTGGTGGCGGCGGCGGCTAGGGTCTCTAGCACTAGGGGGCGGCGGCTAGGGTTGAGAGGAGAGGCTAGGGTTTTCTTCTTAGGGTGTTAGCTTTTGAGCTCAAGTAGAACCCCTTTTATAGACTCCCTCAACCTAGGTATTGCAAAACTCCTTATGGGCTTTTAATTAAAGGCCCATGTCTTGCAAGCCTTTTCATTTAATTAATTACTTAATTAAATGCCCAGTCCAATTAAATCATTATTTCTTTTATATAATTAATTAGCAACTCAATTAAGTATTTAATTAATTAAGTTAGCCAATTAATTAATCTCCCACTTGAATTAAATACTTTTAATTCATTTAATTGATTTAATTACATTTAAATCAATTAATTCCTTTAGTATCCTTTTCAACAGTCACCGTCCAATTGTATTGTGTGTGACCCTCTGGGTTCACCATCAATTGGCAGCAGGCCCACGAATTCCTCGTGGTTTAATTTATGAACAATAAATTGCTCCGGTCAATTAAACAACCTTTAATTGACCACTCCTAGAATCAATTCCTCTATTAACTCATGAGTACCTACACTTCATGGTCGATGTCTAGCCACAAGCCCATGAAGCCCAACTTCAGGTGAATTGATACTTGTGAACCTCGTCTCATATAATTACCATGTACATACGGTCCTTCTATCGACTAATATTCCCGATCAAGACTTAGGGTGTGTGAATTGATCGGCACCTCTAAATTTGTCTCGATAACTATACTTTCTAATTCAGGATAATATTCCAGTGTGACTCCTAAATTTGGAAACCCCTTTCCAAATCCGTCACCGACTACGGCCGTAGGTTCCTTGGATATATTATCTAAGAATCGTATAGGAAATTCTCTCACCCATTACAGTGAGTCAATAGATTCCATATCGGTACTAACCATTCGCGTACATGTCCATACGCACCCAACCTAGGCATGTTATGACCAAGCTACGTGGCCTATACCTAGATCTAAGTACGCACTTCCATGCACCGAATTCGCCCTAGCACCTCAAGTCAAAGGACTAAATCGTACACTATTATAATCCTTGAGAAACATCCCATCACCGATATGCGACATGCGCTTCCACAATGGGTTTCTCTGTTCGGGTCGTTCGATGCGTTCAATCCTCCATTGAACCACCTACTCGTATGCACTGGCCTCAAATGTCTTGCTCATGAAACGCTACAAATTCACTCCATGTGAATCATGCATACTTGTACAAGTCTTGGCGATTCCTACGATACCCAGTCTCGTTCGGAATCTATGACTTGGAACAGTTTTAAGATTACGACCTTTGAGACTGTTTCATGATTGCACTCAGTACTGAAGTGAATCGTCCCATAGTCTAATGTAATCTAAGGGTTTCATCCAATCGCTTAAATGTATTCGCGAGAGATGAAGTTGGCCATTGTTTATCCTTATACTCATATAAATAAACGCGCGTATTATTATAAAATCAAAAGATTGTTTCTTACAGAATAGACCTATTACGAGCTAATTGAACTGGCTTGCTGGGCACTACTCTATTAATCTCCCATTTGCATTGACACTCAATGGTCCACAAACGTCAGTATGGATTAAATCCAATGTTTGCTTGGTTCGCTCGGGATTCCCGGTGAAGGGCGATTTGGTCATCTTTCCTTTGAGACAAGACTCGCAAGTTGGGAGTTCATCCAAGTTCTTTATTTCTAGAGCCTTAGAGGAAACCAGCTTTTGAATCCTACTCTTGGAAATATGTCCAAGTCTAGCGTGCCAAAGTTGTGGAGTTTGATTATCATATTTTCTTTTTCTAGATTGAATGTGCATGACGTCGGAATTTGTAGGTTCTAAGGAATACATACCATCTATCAAAGTACCACAAGCATACATTAAACCACCTTTAAATATGCAAAGAGCTCCATTTTCAATGGAAAAATTAAAACCATCAATATCCAACATAGGTATAGAAATGATGTTCTTAATAATGTTTGGTACGTACAGACAATAGACAATGGAAAAATTAAAACCATCAATATCCAATATACAGTGAGTCAATAGACTTGTTCGTGAAGAGCGAGGGTTCTATCCTCCATGTTAAAGTTCAACACGAACTGGTCAAAAGAACGGGGCAGCGTATGGAGAAGGAGGTCAGTGCTAAGATCAGCGTGCAAGTCCACTTCCAATTGCCCTAGTTTTTCAACCAGGTTGATGAAACGCAGACAGTGATCCTTGACACTGCTTCCCTCAGCCATCTTGAGATGAAACAACTCCTTAGTGGTCGCGAACCTTTCGGTACGAGACCTCTCTCCAAACATCTGCTGGAGGTGGAGAAGTATCTCTCTAGCAAGCGGCATTGCAGCATGCTGTTTCTGCAGTTCATTCGACATCGAGGCTAGCATGAGACATCGAACCTGAAGATCATCATCAACCCTTTTAGCATGGGCGGTTCGTTGTTCCTCACTAGCTCGTGTTGCGGGTGCAGCTGGCATGGGTGTGTCGAGCACATAGCTTCGTCGCTCGGAATCGAGGACAATTCTGAGGTTTCTCAGCCAGTCAACGAAGTTTGAGCCATTCAATTTGTTTGCGTCGAGGATAACAGATAATGGATTCTTAGACATTGTACTTAATATCTACAAATGGAAAGAAGACAACGTTTAGCTAACTGATCTTATGTCTAATACTTATAATTAACGAATTTTGGACTTGTTTTCGAAAAAGTTCTCCCACTATTTTATCGAAACAATCACCCCTTTGATCGGGAAATTTAATTCCTAGTAGGTCTTGACGTCCCAGCAGCAATTAATTGCACCCACGACTCGTGGCCATACAACCAATTCTCCAGGTAGGTATACTTTTTACCAATTGTGTTACTCCACAACCTTCAAGTTATTTTGCCTCGGCTTTCGCACTTATCTAGCACTGCTACATCATAAGTGTTACTAATCGTTAAGTCTAACCCATCAATCATGATGAGCAACGGGCCCGGTCGTGAGTTCTCCATAACTAGTTATCGGTCGATCCTCACATCCCGACCAGTCCTCACCCTTGTCGTGTTTATTTAAAAACAGGAGTCAAGGAATTTCACGTATTGTTCCTTTCTTCGACTCGGGTGCCAGACTCTGGATCACCTCTATCGATAAGTAGACAACATACGCTAGTTCCTATTGATGGAAGGCTTGGATTTATATAAATACTTCATTTTATTTTAATCCAATATGACTTAATATTTAATTCGAGAGGGGAATTTCTTGTTTTGAAAGTTATACTAACTCTCCTCGAGATCTCACCGATTCAGTTATGCTTTATCTTTTATTACGATCTAGATTCTAGCGCGCATCTCATACAAGCTAAATATAAATCGAAAAAATAAATAAAAGCCATACAAACCTAGCATGCATACTACCACAATATGTTTTCGATCGGGAGCCTCCTATGTGGGCCATCATCGAGCCACTGATGTTGGCCCTATTGGTCAATCTAAAGGGTTTGTAAATGGGTCTATGCTATTACACAATGTACCACGCATACATGGCCTTCATATCTTCTTTGGTTCCCACCTTGCTTGTAAACGGGCCTCCATCCTAAACTAGGAAAGCAGTAAAGCCCTATTTTATTACAAAGGCTCAAAATGGCCCAAAAACATAATAGGCTCGCAGGCCAAATAAAAACCAAACAATAAATTAAACCAATCACATCTAACCTAAGGTCAAGGCTCGGCTCGATCGAAAACAATGTAAACAATTCACATAGAGCAAGAAACAAGCAAACATCCTTTACCTATTTCTTTCTTAATTTTAAAACTACCTTTTAAAACTAATTCCTATGATTCTTTCTTTTTAGTCACTACTAATTATGATTCATTCGGGTAAACAAAAATAAATTTTCTGCTCAAATTCAGATTCTGTTTTTCAACTTTTGAAAATTACATTTTCGCCCCTCAACTTTTGAAAATTGTACTTTGACCCGAAAACTTTTAAAAAGTTACAAAAACACCCCTGGGCAGATTTGGGCAGCTACCAGAAAATAATATTTTGAATTCTGAAAATTTTTTGATTTTTCAAATTGACCCCTCAAGTTTCGGTAATTGCAAAACAGCCCCAAAATTTTCGGAAATTACAAAATGACCCCAAAAAGCGTGCGACCAGATTTGCAAAAACAGTCCATGATTTTGAAATTTCCAGATCCAAAAATTCGAATTTTTCAGCCCTCTAAAACCCTATATGCGATTTCTTGCACAAAAAGTCCTGAAGTTTTCAAAAACTATAAAAACGGCACAGATCTAAAAAAACAGTTTTACCCAATCATAGATCCAGTCATAACAAGTAAGAATCAACTTACAGAACATAATTATCACGTGTTTACATATACATAATTAAACATGTATGGTGAAAACACATTATGTTCAGGCTTTTCGTATAATAATGATGAAGTTGGCTCTGATACCACTGTTGGGATAGTGGTTGGGATGCCTCGATTGTCAGAACAACGACAGTGCGGAATTTAAAATTTTTCGAAGCACCCAAGGTCCCATATTAATTCTCCATCTTAATTATACGTAAGCAAGAACAAAAACAAACATAGTAATTAAACAAGGGGGTTTTGCGATATACCTCACCACAGGCAAGGTGGTGGCAACCTTCGATTCTGATTCTGAAACTGGATCTGGATCTGGATCTGGATCTGGTTCACAGAAGTGATCCAAGCGTCTCACCTCCAAAGTAAGTCCACACCAATTGGATTCTGGCAACACCTCAAGATCTTAGGCTCAGAACTGGATTCAGGAGGTTTGTCGAAGCAGGATTGTGTAGATTCTCTTGACAGGTCAAGATCTAACACAGAGGAACAAAGGGAGAGGGGCGGCGGCACAAGAGCAGCCCACGGCAGCAGGTGGCGGCGTCTCTTGGTGGCGGCGGCGGCTAGGGTCTCTAGCACTAGGGGGCGGCGGCTAGGGTTGAGAGGAGAGGCTAGGGTTTTCTTCTTAGGGTGTTAGCTTTTGAGCTCAAGTAGAACCCCTTTTATAGACTCCCTCAACCTAGGTCTTGCAAGACTCCTTATGGGCTTTTAATTAAAGGCCCATGTCTTGCAAGCCTTTTCATTTATTTAATTACTTAATTAAATGCCCAGTCCAATTAAATCATTATTTCTTTTATATAATTAATTAGCAACTCAATTAAGTATTTAATTAATTAAGTTAGCCAATTAATTAATCTCCCACTTGAATTAAATACTTTTAATTCATTTAATTGATTTAATTACCTTTAAATCAATTAATTCCTTTAGTATCCTTTTCAACAGTCACCGTCCAATTGTATTGTGTGTGACCCTCTGGGTTCACCATCAATTGGCAGCAGGCCCACGAATTCCTCGTGATTTAATTTATGAACAATAAATTGCTCCGATCAATTAAACAACCTTTAATTGACCACTCCTAGAATCAATTCCTCTATTAACTCAGGAGTACCTACACTTCATGGTCGATGTCTAGCCACAAGCCCATGAAGCCCAACTTCAGGTGAATTGATACTTGTGAACCTCGTCTCATATAATTACCATGTACATACGGTCCTTCTATCGACTAATATTCCCGATCAAGACTTAGGGTGTGTGAATTGATCGGCACTTCTAAATTTGTCTCGATAACTATACTTTCTAATTCAGGATAATATTCCAGTGTGACTCCTAAATTTGGAAACCCCTTTCCAAATCCGTCACCGACTACGGCCGTAGGTTCCTTGGATATATTATCTAAGAATCGTATAGGAAATTCTCTCACCCATTACAGTGAGTCAATAGATTCCATATCGGTACTAACCATTCGCGTACATGTCCATACGCACCCAACCTAGGCATGTTATGACCAAGCTACGTGGCCTATACCTAGATCTAAGTACGCACTTCCATGCACCGAATTCGCCCTAGCACCTCAAGTCAAAGGACTAAATCGTACACTATTATAATCCTTGAGAAACTTCCCATCACCGATATGCGACATGCGCTTCCGCAATGGGTTTCTTTGTTCGGGTCGTTCGATGCGTTCAATCCTCCATTGAACCACCTACTCGTATGCACTGGCCTCAAATGCCTTGCTCATGAAACGCTACAAATTCACTCCATGTGAATCATGCATACTTGTACAAGTCTTGGCGATTCCTACGATACCCAGTCTCGTTCGGAATCTATGACTTGAAACAGTTTTAAGATTACGACCTTTGAGACTGTTTCATGATTGCACTCAGTACTGAAGTGAATCGTCCCATAGTCTAATGTAATCTAAGGGTTTCATCCAATCGCTTAAATGTATTCGCGAGAGATGAAGTTGATCATTGTTTATCCTTATACTCATATAAATAAACGCGCGTATTATTATAAAATTTAAAGATTGTTTCTTACAGAATAGACCTATTACAAGCTAATTGAACTGGACTCTATCAGAGACTTTGCACTTCATCATCAACAGGGCCCAATTATTCCCATTCTCGACTTCATGACTGGATAGTCAAACTTTGACTAGTCCCAAACTACCTTGATTTGTCACCTTGTAAGTAATTCCGGCCAACCACCATATAATCATCATCCAGCCACCACTTCCTCTTGCTCCTAACTCTCTCTCGCTATGTGTGTAAAAAGTACTCTAAGTGTACGGGTATGTGAAGATAAGCATAATTTGGTATTATAGGTATGAGTTGATAAGTATGGTTATTCATTTAATTATAGAGACTGATACATGTTGCAAGGATTCTTTAAGAGTCATCATCTTATTTTTATTTTTTCTAGACTTTCTTCTTCCATGTATCAGTATTTCTTTCCATTAAGTGTACGTAATGAATCTTCTATCAATAAGATTATAAAGCTTATTGCTTCAATTGGTTAAAGGATAATTGATAGGGATGTAGTAAAATTTGGATAGCTAAACACGTAGCTATGTTTTGCGTAGCTTTGTACAAACAAGGTGGTTAGTCACCTTTCCTCAACTCCTAAGTTTCTTTCATCACTTAACTCCAATAATTTTAGTAACTTCCTATTAAATCTCATTACTCAAAATTAAGTCCTTTTACCCCAAGCAAGAGGTTCAGCTTAACTCGAAATACCTTTTAAGGTATACTTAATATTCCATAGAATTAATAGATTTATTTAAAATATTGAGACTTTGCACTTCATCATCAAATTCAGAAAGATTTGATCTTTTAAATCCAGAATCTATCAAATTGAGTTTTAAAGAAAGTTTATTGTTGAAAAGCTTGTAAGGTAAAATGGATTAGTACATAGTCGTCCATGGCCATGACAAGAATAAAATTGTGATAAAGGCTTATATAAAAGGATAATGTCAATATTTGCACAATTCTCCTAAAAGTAATTATTGAGTATGTTATGTATCTACTAAAATGACACGTGCTTGGTAAAAATAAGAGTCACCCTTTCTTCTCTTAATTAGTTGCCGAGTGTTTGGCCATATTTTTAGATGATTTATAATTTTTTTAAGACACATTATCATAGTTATAATTTATAATTTAGAGCCATAGAATAGAAAGACACAAGACATATATTATTGTTTATTACCAATTTCAAATTAGGCCCTTTATTTTATCCAAACATCATATTAACTCTCATTATTAATTAATGATCTATCTGATTGACCCCAAAAGAATTTAATGAGCCCTACATTCTCTCATCTAAATTCACGGAAGTCTAACTAGATCTATTATTATCCAAACTTAATAAATTAAATTTCTTGATTAAGTTAAAATTTAACTTAAAGTTCATTTTACATTTATATAAAGTTACAGGGTATTACATTCACCCCTCCTTCAAAGAATTCGGCCCCCAAATTCTCTCTCACTTATTTGGTTCTAGTTATGTTAAGAATTGATGGAAGAAACAGTAGTAGTAAGGATACAAAAAGAACCCTGGTTTCCTTGTCCCATTCATTAGGACATAAAAGTCTTTATCATTTTCTCGATTCACGATCTAACTACTTCATTAGTACCATCCTAAAGTGATTCGTAGTAAGATAAAGAGTGGACTAGCTCCCTGGATATTTTTATCCTAGTTAGCGAACGAATTTCATTACGCAACATTCTATATTGGGTAGTATGTATAAAGCATTTTATGATTAGCTATTTTATGTTCCCAAAATTTATAGTTGTCGTTCAAATAAATTTCCAGTTACTAGATCATAATTTGAGAAGTTCGATTCTCACTGATTACAACTCTATCGTCATGTGAAGTTGGCATACACTTTTTCTTCCAACATCTTCTTCTCATAAATTTGTCGCCGACTCTTATCCTTGTAGACACGAAGATACTCGATCTTTATTTCATGTTTCGATTATCCAAAATTGTAATCAAGCATGACGTCATTCTTAATACATACGAGTTGACTAATTGCTCAATTATTTTAGTAGAAACATAAATTATTATACTAGTTTACTATAGTTCAAGTTAAGTATAACTCCTAAGAGTTAATCGAGTTAAACTTAGGCTTAAGGATATCAACAATCTAAGTCCATCACAATCAGGTCATTATCTTAGTGTACAAGGAACTTACAAAATTTTGAATTCAATTCGACTCAGGAAGTACTAAAAGGTGAGTATGGGAAATAAAGTGAAAGGCAGTCATTTGGAGCAATGTCAGATGAATCGATAGATAATCGAAAATATCGTATAACTACTTAGTTGTTCTAAATAGAAACCAAGATTTCAACAATCTTGTTGAATATAGAACGGAAAGATAGGATTCTAACATGCTTGATTTGTTACAGGTCTAGACCAGTTCCCATGTTAAACCTTTCTATTACAAACTTACCCTGTCGGAAAACATCTATCTTAGTACCATAATTGTAATGATTCACATGTTGGTCGCGCGCCCCAATAGTGATTCACGACAATTGGGTACTAAGGGTTCCTATGACTCGATAGAAAATCTTAAGGGTTCTATAAAATTTCTTTGGTATAACAACCCACAGTCAAAGGAACCTATCCTGACATAGCACTAACACAACTAAATGCTCTGATAACACCTGTAACGGCCCGAATCCGGCACCTGCCTGCTAAGACATACATACATAATAAAATAACCTTGATAATTTCCAATAATTGTAGTTCAGAGCTCTAACTATCTATTACAATAGGGTGGTTCTCCCAACTAACTTATTACTTTAAAACTTTCATTACAAACCAGACCTTCACCTGACAACATCTAGAAACTCTATGGTCGACGCCCAATCGAAATCCCTTAGTCTCATGTGGTCCATCTTGTCCTTCAATGAGATTCTGAAAGAGTAATAATTTGAAAGCGTAAGTTGTAAAAACGACTTAGTGAGGCCAGTGCAGGTGTGAAATTGAGTTTTATGCAGAAAACGATTTAGAAATCCATGTACTGCCTATTAACTTACAAAGTAATTGATATTTAAGATTAGTATAGCAGATACACAAATATCACAGATGATATCACAATCAATTACCCGTCAAAACGGGATAAACAACTCCTCCGCCTCAAAAGGATACAGAAAGATCAGGATGTGATCAATAGTTAGTACTCCGGTTAGATAAGGGCTGAGGCGCTACCTGTCCCTTTAAGTGGCCTTGATATGTCTTTGCCGAATAATTTGAATCACTCCCCAAGGGGCTCTAATCCCTGGTTTTGTGAGTCCGGTCAATGGCAGAGCTCTGGTAGTCCTGTAGCCCCCAGCTACCCAGAATTATCCAGAGAATACCATCAACCGAGAGCAGATGAGCGCGCAAATAATCATGTACAAGCAATTGGTACTTAGGTGAGATAAAGTGCTACACCTTGGTACCATTCATCAATATGAGGTGAGATAAAGTACTACACCCCATTATTCAACCAATATCATATGATGCGAGAAATGCAAACAAGTATATAATTATCAGTTCTACTATGATGAAGTAGTACATGTTGCAAGCACCGCATGCAGATATAGGGCTATCAGTTCCATTAGGAATATGTAATACGTAATGTGAGCATTTCAGACAGTTACAAATATAGATATATAACAACTATAGTCATTTCAATTGAGAAATACATATATATGATATGATTTTCTTTAGAAACTCTTTCAGTTTTTAAAAAAACATTTTATTGAGGCGCTCACCTATCTCAGGATAGGATGCTACTCACAGAGGTCTCAAAGCCCGCTATTCGATTAACCTTCTCGTGTGTTTCAACAGGGCCCAATTATTCCCATTCTCGACTTCATGACTGGATAGTCAAACTTTGACTAGTCCCAAACTACCTTGATTTGTCACCCTTAAGTAATTCCGGCCAACCACCATATAATCACCATCCAGCCACCACTTCCTCTTGCTCCTAACTCTCTCTCGCTATGTGTGTAAAAAGTACTCTTAAGTGTACGGGTATGTGAAGATAAACATAATTTGGTATTATAGGTATGAGTTGATAAGTATGGTTATTCATTTAATTATAGAGACTGATACATGTTGCAACTTGCAAGGATTCTTTAAGAGTCATCATCTTATTTTTATTTTTTCTAGACTTTCTTCTTCCATGTATCAGTATTTCTTTCCATTAAGTGTACGTAATGAATCTCCTATCAATAAGATTATAAAGCTTATTGCTTCAATTGGTTAAAGGATAATTGATAGGAAAGTAGTAAAATTTGGATAGCTAAACACGTAGCTATGTTTTGCGTAGCTTTGTACAAACAAGGTGGTTAGTCACCTTTCCTTAACTCCTAAGTTTCTTTCATCACTTAATCCCAATAATTTTAGTAACTTCCTATTAAATCTCATTACTCGAAATTAAGTCCTTTTAGACCAAGCAAGAGGTTCAGCTTAACTCGAAATACCTTTTGAGGTATACTTAATATTCCATAGAATTAATAGATTTATTTAAAATATTGAGACTTTGCACTTCATCATCAAATTCAGAAAGATTTGATCTTTTAAATCAAGAAGCTATCAAATTGAGTTTTAAAGAAAGTGTATTGTTGAAAAGCTTGTTAGGTAAAATGGATTAGTACATAGTCGGCCATGACAAGAATAAAATTGTGATAAAGGCTTATATAAAAGGATAATGTCAATATTTACACAATTCTCCTAAAATTAATTATTGAGTATGTTATGTATCTACTAAAATGACACGTGCTTGGTAAAAATAAGAGTCACCCTTTCTTCTCTTAAGTTGCCGAGTGTTTGGCCATATTTTTAGATGAATTATAATTTTTTTAAGACACATTATCATAGTTATAATTTATAATTTAGAGCCATAGAATAGAAAGACACAAGACATATATTATTGTTTATTATATATCAATTTCAAATTAGGCCCTTTATTTTATCCAAACATCATATTAACCCTCATTATTAATTAATGATCTATCTGATTGACCCCAAAAGAATTTAATGAACCCTACATTCTCTCATCTAAATTCACGGAAGTCTAACTAGATCTATTATTATCCAAACTTAATAAATTAAATTTCTTGATTAAGTTAAAATTTAACTTAAAATTCATTTTACATTTATATAAAGTTACAGGGTATTACACTATGCATCAATATGCTAAGGACTTTGCCTTGGAGGAAGCCAAAATCATCAAAAACACTTTGCCTGCTAAGAGAAGAAAATCTGATGATGCTGTTGAGAGAGCAATTAACATAGCTGTTATGACCGCCTTGAAGAGATGGGCAGAAAGGTCAAGATATCAGCAAGGATGCTCAAGTGAATTGCCTCAGCTGCCAAGCATTCAACAGATCATATTTGGCAAAGAAGTCAAAGACTACTATGAAGTGCCTAAGGGAAACAATGCTTTTCAGAATCCATGGATCATTGTGCGACAAATCCGTCAAACAACATCCTTTAATGATGATGGCACAATCACCAGTTTAGTCTATGACGATGTCACTGATGAGCACAAAGCTGACAAAGCTGTTGAAGAACCCTTAGCACTTGAGTGGAATGCTAAAGAAAACAAAGCTGATCAGGAGACAGAACTAAAAGATGCCCCTGTTCACCAGGAGGATGAAGGAAGGGAAGCTGCTGATTCTGCTTCATCAGGTGATCAGCATTCATCACTGATGGAAGCCTTCCAGATGCTGATGGAAAATCAAATGAAAGAATTGGAAGAGAAGAACATCACGCAGCTGAAGAAGTTGCAACAAGAGTTGGCAGAGTCCAACAGATTACGGTTGGAAAGTATGCAACTACTCACTGCCAGAACTATCAAGAATGCAATTGTAAGTTTTCCCTTGCCTCAGGACAGTTCAAAGCAGTTGCTGCAAAGCTTTGTTGAGATGAACAAGAATGTTGAAGATGTGAAGGCTGATGTCAATCATCTTCACACTGCTTTAAAGAGAGCTGAAAACAACATAGTTGATCTCACTGCTAGCTTCATCAAGATCAGTGAAGAAGAAAAGGCCATCAATGTTGGCATGTTGCAGGAACTGAACAAAGCTGGAGATGTTATCCATGAAGAGCTTTCCACTATGCAACTTAACATGGATTGTTTCAATGATCAAACTGACAACATCAGCACCACTCTCACTCATCATACTGCTAGTCACGACGTAGTAAATCAGAATTTGAATACTTTGTGTGCTGCAATGAAGATTCCTACTGTTGCACTTAACCCAGCTGCTGAACCTGATAATGTCACCAAGTCTGGTGATGACAAAAAGGGGGAAGATAAAAGGGAAGGACCAACTGAGGAAATTGTTGCTGCCATTGAAGTTAAGAAGACTGAGGAAGCTGCTAAAGAGACTAAGGCTGCTGAAGAAGTTGGAAATGTAGAAGGCAAAGAGAAGTCTGAAGAAGAAACTAAGGAAACAGCCAAATCTGATGAGGAAATGGCTACAACCAAGGATTCTGCTGAAGATCAAACATAGCCACTTACCAAGTACAAAAATACTGAATCAGCAAAGAAAGCAATGGAGAAGCTGAAGGAGCAGCAACTCAAAGAAAAGATGGAAACTGCTAGATCAAATCTTCTCTTGGATGAGGATGCTGATGAAGATGATGAAGAAGATGATGAAGAATCATCTTATGAATATGAAGAAGTGCTGGAAGGATCTGATGAAGAAGCTGATAGTTAGCATGTATAAATCTATTTGTAATCAGTTTACTTTATCTATCTTTCAGACATCTCATCTTATCAGAAACTGTAACTTGTACTTATTTATAAGATTATCAATAAAAGTTCAAGTTTCTGTTTCCAACATATATTTTCTATCTCAGAAAATTTTGAAGGTAACAAACTTTAGCATAGGTAAAACAGATGCTTAGCTGAAGTTTCGTCATCATCAAAAAGGGGGAAATTGTTGGATAAGGATGAAGATGAAGAGCACTGAAGACAATAAGTAAAGGGAGGTTTTGATGCATTTCAAAACTTCAAATCTGCTAAGTATAAATTAACTTAGCTGATCCCTTTGAAGAATTTTTTTGACTCAGTAAAGAAGACATCAGAAGAGTCAAAATTCAAGCTTCAAGTACTGATCTGCTGAAGGAAAGAAATCAGACTGGTGAGGATCAGCCGACTCAAAACAGATTTTTTCAACTTTGAGATCAGCTTAGTTCGCCATCAGACTTGTACTTTCGTCAGCCAAGTGGAAAAGATCAAGAAGTCATCCCAACAGTAATAAATGCCCCTGAAAGTAATAAATGCTGAAGTACAAGGTTATTAAAGACCAATGATTGAAGAATTGCTTCGGATCAGCTTGGTGCATTTAATGCTGCCTGCAGAAAAGTACTGTTGACAGTACGGACAGACTGCAAAGAGTCGTTCGCGGAAATTAAGGACCAGTACCCGAGGATTTTGAAATCTGTCTCTCTTCAACGGACATTTTTCAAACCTACGAGTATAAATAGCTGTAGAGACAAAGAGAAGAGATACAACACAATCTCAGAAAAGAATTTCGAAGCAAAATCTCCTAAGTCTCAAGAACAGCTCACTCATCAGCTTAGTCATTTGTTGACGAAAGCAGAGTTGAAGAACAACGATAAACACATCTTCTGAGTGATTTTGTAATCGTGATTGTTGTGAGAAGTGGAGATCCGTCTTTGTGAGTGATCTAACTTCAGATGATAGGTTTTCTTTGTGATTTCCTATTGCGCACTCGTGGCCTTTTCATTTGTTGATTGGCGCAAGCAGAGTATACTGTAAACTTTGTGATTATAGTATAACCCAAGATCTAAGTGAATTGGAAGAGTGGACTAAATGATTTAAATCCATATAACCACTATAAAAATTCTGTGTGTTTTATTTGCATTTTAACTTGCATATTTTCAGTTGCATAAAAACACTCTGATTTAATTGTTTGAAAAGTTTTAAAATGAAAGAAGTTTTATAAACTGGGGATCAAACTTTCACACTACTAAGTTTTCTTGTGAAAAACACTTTACAAATCCGCTGCAAGTACTCTAAGTATTGAAACTGATTTTTGACAAAATCAGCTAAGTAACTATCAGATTAGTGGTCAACGAAGCTGTTCAAAAATTTGTTCGCGATCAGCCAAGTAACTTACTGTTCTGTAACAGCTTAGTCTGTTTAAGTTAGAACAAAAGTTTTAAACTTAAAAATTGTTAAAAATTTTAGAGGTCTATTCACCCCCCCCCCCCTAGACCTCATCTGACCACTTGGGATCAACAAGGATAAATCTTACTTAATGTTTGACTCAACTAAACATGGAATAATTATTATATATTTGTGTTCTTATAAATTTGAGAGGATTCATCGTCTTTTCTGACATTTTTTGGGAGACAATGAACTTTAGGAGGGAAATTTTACATTGATTGACTTAGACATACAATGTTGCGTATGTAAGAATGCATTTATTTTTTTGTTTTATTTCTTTTTCAAATTTTTACATTTTTTATAACATAAAAACTGAAAAATGCATATATCATGGAAGGCAATAATATGCCAAGAAGAAACTCACACATGACAAACTAACATCATGTGAAATGAACTTAATTAATGAAATAACCTTTAAATATAACTTCATTTTTATCAGTTTTAATTGTATTATTTTTATTCATATTTTTCATTTTTTTAATTCCAAGATTTTATATGATTTCATGATGGATTGCCAATCATTCATAGTTTATATTTCAAGAAGAAGAAATATATAAAATATTGGTTTTGATTAAAACTATAACTTTGCAAATATTTCAAGCATGGTAAATAAAATTGTTCAAGTTGTAATCAAAACCAATATGTTTCCGTCTAGTAAGTATGTAATGATAGTTTCCTTTAAGAAGAAAAGAAAAAGTAAAATTTGTTTGCGTCTCGTAAATAGGGTCTTTCTAGAATAAAATTTTATAGAACATAAGTGTAAATGAGATACCCTATTTCAACCATTAAAAAAAGTCAATAACAAATTTGAACCACAATTTTTGGTCAAAATGTCTGATGATGATGTGGCATCGTACATTTAGAAAAAATAAATATATATTTAATTACATACTAACCCTTTAATTAATATGTTTTAAAAAATCTCTATAATCTCTAGTTAATTTTAGATCTCTTTTTAAAATAAAGGGTTTTTTGCACTTTGCACCCCCGGAACATGAGAAATAGGCACTTTGCACCCTCGAAACTTAGATTTAGCACTTTGCACCCTCAAAATATGAAAAATACAGCACTTTGCACCCTTTTTTATTTTCAAGCAAAAACTCAAGGGCAAAATAGGTAATTCTATTGTAAATCTTTGGCACTTTGCACCCCAAAATAAAATTAGCTTTTAACACTCCCTGATTAAGAACAAATCAACAACTTGCACCCCCGAAATACAATAAATGGATACTTTGCACCCCAAAACACCAAATTAACACTTAATACCCTCAAATTAAAAAAAAAAAACTCAAACCCCTCGTTTTTTGGGCAAAGTTGACCATTGGAGTGAAATTTTTTTAGGCAAAATAGGTAATTATTTATGGGTCTTTGATATTTTGAAGTAGACAATAGGTCTTCGAGAAGTTTACTTGTACTTTATTTAGTTATTTATGATTATATTGTTGAAAAGAAAGATGGAGAGAGAAATGAGTATTCATATTTATAATTGTATTTTGCAAAATTTAAGGAAAAAAATGAATTACCTATTTTGCCTTAATTTTTTTTCACTCCGATAGTCAACTTTTACAAAAAAAAGGGGTTTGAGTTTTTTTTTATTTTGAGGGTGTTAAGTGTTAATTTTTTTATTTTGGGGTGCAAAGTGCCCATTTATTGTGTTTCGGGGATGGAAGTTGCTGATTTATTCTTAATTAGAGGATCTTAAGTGCAAATTTTATTTGCGGGGTACAAAGTGCGAGGGTGCAAAGTGCCAATACTAGTGAATTACCTATTTTGCCCTTGAGTTTTGGTTTAAAAATAAAAGAGGGTGCAAAGTGCTGCATTTTTCATATTTCGAGGGTGCAAAGTGTTAAATCTAAGTTTCGAGGGTGTATAGTGCCTATTTCCCATGTTTCGAGGGTGCAAAGTGCAAAAAACCCTAAAGTAAAAAAAATCAAAAAAATTGCACTTTTCATGCTAAATTCCTGCCTACTTTATATATTTCATACCAAACTTTTCAAAAAGACACATTTCGTACAAAAGTTGGACAACATATATTTTTTATATTTTATTCAGCCGTTAGTTTTTGAATAAAAAAATGTCACATGCCAAATATATGTCCGTTAAGTCACCATTTTTATCTTTTTAGAAAATATTTACAAGTGAGCACAAAATACCTAAAATTTTGAAAGGGGTAATTGCAATTATTGCAACCCCAATTCCTCTTCATTAACCTCCAGGACCATAACACCGACCCAGCCCCAATTCTTTGTACCCACACAACCCCACTTTCATTTTATGATTAGGAGTTTCTATTTTGACAATCTCAATTAGTTCTAATTTTTTTACACAAATCAAATTACTTTAATATATTCTGTATTATAATAAATATTTTGAATTTTACCACCTAAAGGATAAAATATGTACATTTGAAATCCGTTGCATTTTTCCCCCTCAAATGATTTTATGCCAATTTCGATCGCCGAAAAACTCATATATGCGCCTCACATGTATTTTAAGAGTAAATTAGTCAAAACATGACGTGCATTTTTTACTTTTACAAATAAAATATTTTTCTACTTCAATTAGGATTTCTGGTTCTTTTACATGATCGAATTATTTAGACTTGTAAGAAGTGTTGTGACTAACTTTGAAATTTCATGTGAGGGGCACATTTATATTTTTCGTTGAACAAAAATTAAATAAAATTATTTTAGGCGGTAATTAAATGATTATTTTGTACATATGGGTGGTAAAGTGCCACAATATGTAACTTTTGGGAACAAGATTTTTGTCAAACTTTCAAAGTGAACTTCATAAATCATATGAAAGTATTTTTATAAATTTTTTTAAAATAACAGGGGGTTAATTGCAAAATTTTAAAGTTGTGAGGGGTTATTGATAATATTTTAATTTAAGGGGATGTTTTTCATCATTTAATGGGGTAAAATTGTCATTTCAACTTGAAGAATATTTTTTGCCAATAATAAAAAAAAGTACAGGGTTTTTTTTCTAATAAAAATAACACAATTTTTTTTAAGTTGGACAATACACAAGGGGTGGTGTTGAAATTCACTCATAAAAAAGGGGTAAAGTTGTCTTTGAGAAAATAAATTATTTTAACTTAAATTTTAAAGGGACACGTGTCACCCAGATAAATGTTATCTTATGTGCTTCCAATTCCTCGAAATCTCATTTTAGACGGACCCTAGTAAATATGTTCATTTCTCGAAATATCTCCGCCCCATTTGTTGACATGGTCCAACCATGTTTTAACCCAATAAACAAAAAGTATATGAATTCTAGTCACATATTAAGGGTTTTTTGCACTTCGCACCCTTAAAACACGGGAAATAGGCACTTTGCACCCTCAAAACTTAGATTTAGCACTTTGCACCCTCGAAATATAAAAAATATAGCACTTTGCACCCTCGTTTATATTCAAGCAAAAATTCAAGGGCAAAATAGGTATTTCAATAGTATTGGCACTGTACACCCTCAAAACTTGAGAATTTCGCACTTTGTACCCCTAAAATAAAATTAACACTTAACACCCGCTAAATACAATAAATGGGCACTTTGCACCCCAAAACACAAAATTAACACTTAACACCCTCAAATTTAAAAAATCCAAACCCCTCATTTTTTTGGTCAAAGTTGACTAGCGGAGTAAAAAAATCTAAGGCAAAAT
Source organism: Penstemon barbatus (assembly GCA_003313485.2). NCBI lineage: Eukaryota > Viridiplantae > Streptophyta > Magnoliopsida > Lamiales > Plantaginaceae > Penstemon > Penstemon barbatus. The sequence goes on along the minus strand of CM064877.1, from coordinate 66,677,029 downwards.
AGAAAAATTCATTTTTTTACTTAAATTTTGCAAATTACAATTATAAATACTCGAATACTCATTTCTCTCTCCATCTTTCTTTTCAACAATTTAATCATAAATAACTAAATAAAGTAAGAGTAAACTTCTCGAAGACCCATTGTCTACTTCAACATATCAAAGACCCATAAATAATTACCTATTTTGCCTTAAATAAATTCACCTTAATGGTCAACTTTGCCGGAAAAAATGAGGGGTTTGAGTTTTTTTTTTTTTTTAATTTGAGGGTGTTAAGTGTTAATTTTATATTTTGGGGTGCAAAGTATCCATTTATTATGTTTCGGGGGTGCAAGTTGTTAATTTGTTCTTAATTAGGGAGTGTTAAGTGCTAATTTTATTTTGAGGGAGGGGGGGGGGGGGGGAAAGTGCCAAAAATTTACAATAGAATTACCTATTTTGCCCTTGAATTTTTTATTGAAAATAAATGAGGGTGCAAGTGCTAAATCTAAGTTTCGAAAGTGCAAAGTGCCTATTTCCCATGTTTCGGGGGTGCAAAGTGCAAAAAACCCCACATATTAATACTATATAATTACCATATTTTGAAAACATAATATATAGAACTATTGAGTTAATGCCAATTTAGGCCCATGCAAAATGCATAATGTACTATTTATCCCCCTGTTAAAAAGAGCACTTTAACCTCTTGTGCAAATTTTGAAGAAATTTACCTCCGTCAATCATAGATTGTAACTCGTCGTGCAATTTTGGTGACCTAACGGATACGTGGTCGTTCCCTTCCAAAGAATTGATAGTCAAATGCAAATGTGTCAAATGACCTTCAATTTCGTATTAAATGTGCCTTATTCGAAGGTTTGGTATCAAAAGTGTATAGTATGTAAAAATATGATATCAAAAATAAAATTTTACCCGCTGCACTTGCAAAACCCATGCCACTTAACGGACAATGTATCGTGCACGTGATGAATTCTGTTATATATTTGACAAACAAATGAAATGTATCAAGAGAACCTAAATCATGGTATCAAATGTATTTTTTTAGGAAGTTTGGTGTCAATTGTGTAATCTGAACAACAGTTTGGTATCAAAAGTGATTTTTCCTCCTTTTTAAATATTAATATATATGTTGTCATATGTATCAACTTATTAATGAAATATTAATTATATTATTTGTTATAATGTTTATAAAATTAGTCAAGTTGACCAGGTGATTATTCCAAATGAGAAAAATAAATGGGATGGAGAGAGTACTATATAATAATATTAATTTTATTATTAGGAAAAATTATTTTGTGCAACAATATTGTTTAAAATTACCGAAAAAATTATACTTCATATATTTGATTCAACGGGTAAACACCACTTAGTGGTCCTTCTTATCGTTAACTTTTTAAAAAGTGATATCTCTTGTGTTTTTTTTTTTTTTCTACGTTAGTCCCCACTATGAATTATTTGTTTCACTTTGGTCATTTACAAGGGGTCTTTTAATTTGCTTATAGTGTTACACTTTAGTCCCTCTTAAAACTGTTTATTTAACAATTAATTTAATCCATCATAAAATTATTTTGAAACTTTAGTTCACCTTGAACCACCTAAAAACTGTGACCAAAGTAAAACATATAATTCATAGTAGGGACTAACGTAAAAATTACATGTGATTTTTTGTGATTACAATAAATTTCAGGGGGTTCTAGTGTAAATCATCCAAAAATTAATAAGATTTTTTAATTTTTTAATTATGTAATTGGTTCAAAAGAAGGCCACGAGGCCCTGCGTAGTTCGTATTAGCTGGGTAATATATAGTTCATGGACAACAGTTTCGTTTAATTGGTAAATTTTGTCGATTTTTTTTTTTGAAAAGAAATTCTCTAGATTAAATATTAAATTTTTGCGACATTGTCTAAAAAAACCCTAAACATTTAAATAAATTGTATAAAAACTACTTTATAGTTCCAAAGCAATAGTGGAAATTTTATTTTTCGATATTTTGGACATGTATTTATGAAAATATTAATCAATGGTTTAGTCAACGACGATGCCAAATAGTTACTTCTTTATGATCAGTTATGTGCAAAACTATGGTAGCTAGTAAATCAGTAATATTCCAATTTCTAATTAAAAATTCAAAAGTGTCCGAAGTTTTGAAATTTTTGTATGAAATGTGAAAAAATAAGTGTTTTACCCTCGTTTAAGTTTGATACTTATATTAATTCAAACCACTCAAGCTGAATAGCGAAGAATTTGGTTTATATGTGTCGAAAATACAGGCCTAATTAAGTAATTGGAGACATAATAGTAAAAATTGATCCATAGCATATGAACACATATTCTAGATATGCAGCTCTTGATCATGTTGCATAATAGTAAATAAAAATGAACATGGACGTCAATGGCAAACAAGAGATCCGGGAAACTAAGAGATACTTTCATTATGATATATTGAGATTTTGAAGTGGATTTATATATTTCCAAATATTATAAAAGAAAATTAATAGTGTATTGGGAAATTTAGTTGCAATAATTACCAACTTAGTAATGATGGGTATTATGGGAACTAAAAAGTTTAGCATTTACCTCCCTTAATTAAAAGAAAAAATTAGGGAGTTACTAAAGTTTATTTCAAATTCTTAGAACAATATTTTTTCTTTCTCGAGAATGTGTCACGTTCCTATCGTTCTACATTAAGCTTTAATCTCTTGAAAGGAAATGAGTTCCTTCCCCAATCGTCTCTCCGAAACAACCGCTTGATAATTCTTGGGTGCGGTGGCGCCACCGTCCTTGGCGGAGACAAGAAGCCTGTATTTCGTTCCGAAAATCAATTGGCTCTCTCCAATTTGGCGCTCTCCCTTCACCACTTTTATAAACAACAACGACGCCTTAGCCTCTTTATTATGCTCCACTACCGCAAACTTTGCAATTTTAACCACATGAAGGTCGTTTGGGTTCTGCAGTGGCAACCAAGCTATGAGGCTAGTCCCTTTTACGCCATCAAACGTGGCAATAGCCAAAATTGATACAAGTACAAAGACTAGAGGAGAGTGGTATTTGAATGCCATGTTTTGTTGTCAATGTTTTCTATATGAAGCTTGTTTTGTTGGTGGTTTAATTTATACGGGAACACGCGTTTGACTAATGTGAATTGGAGATCAGTATCTTTATTAATTTGATTCCATTATAATAATATTATTGATGTGATTAAATACTTTTAATATTACTACACTCCTGTTTATAGCTAGTATTACATCATAATCGGAATCAATCTGGTTACATACAATCATCCTCAATTAAATTACAGATTACAATCATCCAAATCATACAATTTTTGACTCAATTCTTTTTTCTTAGAAATTTAGATTATTTTTTCTGTCAAGGAAATAAATTATTGGTTAATTACATGTCTATAATTAAGTTTGAAATCTTTAAAAATGAATTTAATATACAAACAAATGCCTTAAAAACATGCCCCAAAAATAGCTATGAATATAGATGTAAAACCGTCAAAATTCATTTAGCTACTCAATATTTTAATTAATTGATTGACCAACTAAAACCATGGCCCCCAAAAATAGCTATTTATAGTTGGTAAAATAGAATAGAAATATATCTATATATATACATGGTTAATTACATGTCTATAATTAAGTTTGAAATCTTTGAAAATGAATTTAATATACAAACAAATGCCTTAAAAACATGCCCCAAAAATAGCTATGAATATAGATGTAAAACCGTCAAAATTCATTTAGCTACTCAATATCTTAATTAATTGATTGACCAACTAAAATCATGTCCCCCAAATATAGTTATTCATAGTTGGTAAAATAGAATAGAAATATATTTATATATATACACCCATCGATCACTCATTTCAAAATTTTGTAAAATGTATCGGCCATATTCTATCACTCATATTTAATTTTTTTTTTATTTAATAAGTTTATTTACATGAATATAAAAGCAAATAACTAATTTCACAATACCATATATTTTTCTTTTTGTGTTTTTGAGCTCATTGTAATTATATATATATATATATATATATATATATATATATATATATATATATATATATATATATATATATATATATATATATATTTCCAGTTTAGTATGCCTGGGAGTTCTCATCATAATCTATATTGTATATCAAGTAAGCTACATATTTTGATTATTTATTTTGTTAATTTTTCAATATTATTATTATATCTTTCTTTTTCGTTTTAACTTTATTTTGTTGTGTTATTGACACTTGAGTATCAAGAGAATGACATCAACTCATTTGAAGGTATTTTCTCATTTACCGATGAGGCCTTAGCCAAGTGGTTAAGGATGAGGCTCTGTTGGATAAGGATGAAGATGAAGGCACTGAAGACAATTTGATAAGGGAGGTTTTGATGCATTCCAAAACTTCAAAATCTGCTAAGTATGGATTAACTTAGCTGATGGTCCCTTGTGAAGATTTTTTTGACTAAGTAAAGAAGACATCAGAAGAGTCAAAAATCAAGGTCCAAAGACTGCTGATCCGCTGAAGGAAAATTATCAGACTGATGAAGATCAGCCGACTCAAATCAGATTTGTTCGAGTTTGAGATCAGCTTTGTTCGCCATCAAACTTGCACTTCCGTCAGCCAAGTGGAAAGGATCATAAAGTCTTCCCAAAGGTAATAAATGCCCCTGGAAGTAATAAATGCTGAAGTACAAGGTTATTAAAGACAAATGATTGAAGAAATGCTTCGCATCAGCTGGGTGCATTTAATGCTGCCTGCAGAAAAGTACTGTTGACAGTACGGACAAACTGCAAAAGAGCCGTTCGCAGATTTTAAGGACCAGGAATTTGAATCCTGTCTCTCTTCAATGGACATTTTTCAAACCTCAAGTATAAATAGCTGAAAGAGACGAGAAGAAAATAACAACACAATCTCTGAGAAATTTTCGAAGCAGAATTCTTTAAGTCTCAAAAACAGCTCACTCATCAGCTTAGTCATTTGTTGACGAAAAGCGAAGTTGAAGATCAAAGTTAAACACATCTTCTGAGTGAATTTGTAAACTGAGTGTTGTGAGAAGTAGATATCCATCTTTGTGAGTGATATTACTTCGGAGAGTAGGATTTCTTTGTGATTTCTTACTGCGCACTTACGGCCTATTCATTTGTTGTTAGGCGTAAGCAGAGTGTACTGGTTACTTTGTGTTTCTAGTATAACCCAAGATCTTTGTGACTTGGAAGAGTGGACTAAAGGATATTTACATCCATATAACCACTATAAAAATTACTTGTGTTTTTGTTTGCATTTTTACTTGCATATTTCAAGACTGCATAAAACACTTTAGTTAACTGTTTGAAAAAGATTTAAAAGGAGTTTATAAAACTGGGGAAACATTTTTCAAACTACTAAGGATACTTGTGAAAAACACTTTGAAAATCCGCTGCAAGTACTCTAAGTATTAAAACTGATTTTGACAAAATCAGCTAAGTAACTATCAGTTTAGTGGTCTACGAAGCTGTTCAAAGATTTGTTCGCGATCAGCCGAGGAACCTACTGTTGATAACAGCTTAGTCTGTTTAAGTTAACAAAAAGGTTTTAAAGTTAAAAATTGCAAAAAGTTTAGAGGTCTATTTACCCCCCCTCTAGACCTCATCTGACCACTTGGGACCAACAAGTGGTATCAGAGCAGGTGGTTCATTAGAATCAGCTGCCTGATCAACGAGCTTGATCCAAGTGTTTTTCAAAGGTTTTTAAAACTTTTCAAAAGTGCATCTTTTTGAAAAACAAAAACTTTTTGAAAAATGGACTGTGTCAGCCATGTTCCCCACATTGCTGGTATGTCATTTGAAAACTGGAAAATCAGGATGGAGATTTTCCTAGCTGCTTATAATGATAACATGTACACATGTATCATAAAAGGTCCATTCAAATTCACCAAGACTATCATAGTTGATGAAGCCGAACTAGTGGTGGAAAAGGATTTAACAGAGATGACAGCCGAAGAGATAAAGCTGTTCAATCTGGATAAAGTTGGCCGTTTCATCATGACCAAAGCCCTGGACAATGATCGGTTTGATAAAGTCAAACATTGCAAAACTGCAAAGGAGATGTGGGACAAGGTTCGTGACATGAGCGAAGGAAACGACGCCATTAAAGAGCATCAGCTGAGTGTTGCTCTGGAAAAGCTGGACAACTTCAAGATTAAGTCTGCGGAAACCATTGACCAGATGGACACAAGGTTTACAAGGACATTGAATGAAGTTTTAAAGCTTGGAAAAACCTTTACGGACAAGGAGATAACCGTCAGAGTTCTGAAGGCCCTACCTCCAAAATTCAACATGAAGGTGACAGCCATGGAAGAGTCAAGAGATCTGGGCAAGATCTCTCTCACCGAGCTGTTCTCAGTACTCAAGGCGTACGAGTATAAACTGCCAAGAATGGGTGTTGAAGAAACCTCTACTTCAAGTCCCACGGCTGCACTTGTTGCTGCTGAAAACCCCAGAAGGCCAGCTCACAAAAGCAAAGATGTGGACTCATCTGATGAAGCCACATTACTCAACAAAAAGGAGTACACTGCTGGAGACGTAGCATTGCTGATGAACAACTTCAAAAAGTTCTACAGACGAAAAATGAAGAACAAATATAACAATGCTTCTACTTCTAACCCTACTTCTTCTTCTCAGGATAATGATTCTTATAAATCCAAAATGATGTGCTATAATTGCAGGAAACTGGGTCATTTCATCAGAGACTGCCCATATCCTAAAGCTGAGAAGTATACAGAAGAAGAAAAGAGAATCAGAAAAGAAAGAAAGCATCAGAAAGAAAAGGTGCTGGTAGCAGAAGCAGAAAAGCTAGCTGCTGTCTACTCATCTGATTCAGATTCAGACACTTCTGATGAAGAGTCTTCTGATGAAGAGAGTCCTGCTCTTCTCTGCCTGATGGCTAAGGAATCTGATAACTCTGAGGATGAGGTAACTCCTCTTGATAATGAATTATTTAATTCATTTGAACAAATGATGCTTAACAATACTACTATTGCTGAAGCATATAAAAAGCTTAAGGAAGAGATAATATTGCTAAAAGAGCAAAATAGTTCACTGAAACTCTCAGCTGAAAAGCCAAGAGAATCAGCTGAATATAAACAGCTTGAGCAAGAACATGAATCTCTGAAAGCTGAATGTGAAGTTTATAAGGGTAAAATCATTGAGCTTGAGAAAGTCATTGAGTCTCATGAGAAGTCATCTGTTGCATCCACTCACATGTCTAGTAAACAGAAGACACCTTTAGATCAGGATAAGTTACAACTGAACCATACTGAAAAATTTATATCAGCTTACAATAGTAAGGTCATACTGTATGTTCAGACTACTAAACCTGCTTCACCTGAGAAAGTATTAAAGGAGACGAAAACTCCTAAGGCTAAAAAGAGCAAAGAGCCTAGTGTAGGAAAACAGACTAGTAAGCCTAAACAGAAGAGTCCTAGGAAGTCCTCTGACAAGGCTAAAACTAATCAGACTAGTGATAAAACTAAGTCGTCTGTTAATGAGCAAGCAACTAGTAAACCAAAGAAGCATAAGAATAAGAAAAATCAAAATGCTTGGTATGGAAATGAGTCTTATTATGTGCAACCTGCTGCATATCCTCCTATGTATCATGCACCTCAATTTCCAACTTACTATGCACCTTACCCTGCTCATCCATTGCATGCATATTCTCCTTAGCATGCATCTTACTCTGCATTTGAACATTATCCTTATCATGCTGATCATCAACAATATGACAAATCTGATGAACATGGTAAAGGCAAAGCTGTTCATACTCCTGTTGAAACTCAGAAGCCTAAGAAGCCTAAGACTTCATCATCTTGGGTTGTCAAAGGTGGAACTAATCCTTCAGGACCCTCTCAATAAGGGTACCTAAAACAATTTTATTTTGTTTTGTAGGTTAGGATTAGGAGTAGGAGTAAAGTAGAGAAGATTTGGTACTTGGACAGTGGCTGTTCAAGACACATGTGTGGAAGCATACATGAACTGACTGATGCTGTTGCTGTGGATGGTCCTAAAGTTACTTTTGGGGACAGCAAGGAAGGCAAGATTGTAGCAAGTGGAAAGCTGATCAAAGACAACATTGAGATATCTGACGTCTCTTATGTTAAAGGCCTCAAATACAATTTGCTGAGCATAAGTCAATTTTGTGACAAAGGATATTCAGTCATCTTCTCAACAGATAAGTGCTATGTTGAACAGATTGGTACAAAGAAGGTAATTTTATAAGGAAGACGACAAGGGAATGTCTACACAGTGGACTAGAATTCTAATGACAAGAATTCGAGCATTTGTTTGGTGGCATCAACACCAAGTGAAGTTAGTTGGCTGTGGCACAAGAGAATGAATCATGTGAATTTCAAGACCATCAACAGACTAATCAAGAATAATCTGGTAGAAGGAATTCCAAAGACAGTCATGAGCAAAGATAAGCTTTGTGACGCCTGTCAGAAGGGTAAACAAATCAAGTCAACATTCAAAAGCAAAAAGCATCTGTCTTCTGGAAGAATATTGGAGCTGCTACACATGGACTTATTTGGACCCATTGATCCAGTCAGGAATGGTGGAAAGAAATACTACCTAGCTGTTGTGGATGACTATTCAAGATATACTTGGGTGATATTCATGAAGAAGAAAAGTGAAACCAAGGAACATCTTACTAATCTGATGGAACTGATCCAGAATGAGAAAAGCGTAAAGATATTGAAGATCAGATCAGATAGAGGGACAGAGTTTACAAACTCTACTGTTGAAGAGTATTGTAATATCAAAGGAATACATCATGAGTATTCAGCTGCTAGAACCCCTCAACAGAATGGTGTTGCTGAAAGGAGAAACAGAACACTAAAAGAAGCTGTCAGAACCATGATAGCTGAAGCTAAGCTGCCACAAAGATTTTGGGCAGAAGCAACAAACACAGCATGTTTTACCCAAAACAGATGCATGATCAACAAGCACCAAAACAAGACTCCATATGAAGTTTGGAACAACAGAAGCCAAACATTCATTATTTTAAGATATTTGGTTGTAAATGCTATGTTTTAAATAATGAGAAAAATCACCTTACTGCATTTGCAGAGAAGACTGATGAAGCTGTTTTTGTAGGATACTCTACTGTTAGTAAAGCTTATATAGTTTTTAACAAAAGAACATTACTAATAGAAGAATCCATTCATGTAGCATTTGATGAACCAAGTCAATCTTCTGAAAAAAATCAAAGTATTAATCAAGATCTGTCTACTGATTTACAGAAGTTGAATGTTGGAAAGAATGAAGAATATGTTCCCATCATACTACCTGATCTCAACCCAGCTGATAACTCAAGTGCTGTTCAAAATCACAGTGCTGATTGTCTAACAGACGAGTTGCAAACAACTGATAGACCAGAGACTGTTCAACAGACAACAAATGTTCAACAGACTACTACTGGAACTCCAACAGTGGTGTTGCAAGATCAAAACAAAGGACAACATTATGATTTGCAACCTGATCTCAGATGGCTCAAGAATCACCCAACAGATCTGGTGATTGGTGATCCTTTGGATAAAGTAAAGACAAGGAGAGCTGCTGCAAGTGATGCAATGTTTGTCAGCTTCCTATCTCAAATTGAGCCCAAACAGATTGAAGAAGCTCTTAGTGATTCCAACTGGATTGAAGCTATGCAAGAAGAGCTGAATCAATTTGAAAGGAATGAAGTCTGTACTTAGTTCCTAGACCAAGTCATCAAAGAGTCATTGGCACTAAATGGGTATTCAGGAACAAGATGAATGAAGATGGTGAAGTCACCAGAAATAAAGCAAGATTAGTGGCCAAAGGTTACTTCCAAGAAGAAGGCATTGACTTTGATGAAACTTTTGCACCAGTAGCAAGATTAGAGGCAATCAGACTCTTTCTTGCCTATGTTGCTCACAAGAATTTCACCGTCTATCAGATGGATGTGAAATCATCTTTTCTCAATGGAGAATTGCAAGAAGAAGTTTACGTTGAACAACCACCTGGTTTTGAAGTCTATCAAGAAGGAGACAAGGTGTATCGTCTGAAGAAAGCCCTCTATGGACTGAAACAGGCTCCAAGAGCATGGTATGATACCTTATCTGATTTTCTTTTAATTAAAGGATTTCGCAAAGGTAAAGTTGACAAGACCCTGTTCACTATTGAATGGGAAGAACATATTTTGCTTCTGCAAATTTATGTGGACGATATTATTTTTGGTTCAACTAACCAACAGATGTGTGACAAGTTCTCAAAGCTGATGCAGAACAAGTTTGAAATGAGCATGATGGGAGAACTTAATTGTTTTCTTGGTTTGCAAGTAAGACAGTTGCCTGATGGAATATTCATCAGCCAAGCAAAATACACAAAGGATCTGTTCAAGAAATTTGGTATGGAAACTAGCTCTACTGCTACTATTCCAATGTCTACAAGTCTTCGTTTGGATAAAGATGAAGATGGAAAATCAGTGGACTTAACCAAATACAGAGGCATTATTGGGTCACTGTTGTATCTAACAGCTAGCATACCTGATATCATGTACTCAGTTGGGGTTTGTGCGAGATTTCAATCAAATCCTAAGGAATCTCACCTCTTAGCTGCCAAAAGGATACTAAAGTATCTTAAAGGTACTGTAGATTTGGGATTATGGTATCCTAGAGAATCTGGATTTGAGCTTATCGGATATTCAGATTCTGACCTTGCTGGCTGCAAGATTGATAGAAAAAGCACAACAGGTGCCTGTCAATTCTTAGGTAGTCGTCTGATCTCATGGATGAGTAAGAAACAGACTTCAGTATCCATATCAACTGCTGAAGCTGAATACATAGCTGCTGGAGCTTGCTGTGCACAAATCTTATGGTTGAAGCATCAACTAGAAGACTACAATATCAAAATTAGTGGAATCCCAATCTACTGTGACAATACAAGTGCAATCAGCCTTACTCAGAATATTACAAGTCATTCGAGGACTAAGCATATTGAGATCAAGCATCACTTTATTAGAGATCATGTGGAGAAAGGAAATGTCATGATAGAATATGTTTTTACTGAAAATCAAATTGCTGACATCTTCACAAAACCTTTAAGTGAGACAAGGTTTTTAACTCTAAGAGCTGAACTAGGTTTATTAAAATTGGATGCATAAGCTGAGGGGGAACTCATCAGGAGACTAGAGTTCATCAGCTTACTCATCTTATTCATCATCAAGGATTAACTATCAACAGACTAGTTAACTTATGAATTCTTAAAGTCAGGGGGAACGTGTAAGACTAGTGATACTTCTGATTAAAAGATGAAATTTGTTAATGACAGTTAGTTGAAGTTATGTTTTCAACAGAAGATTAAAGTTTTGAAGATTCAAGACTTATTATCTAGCTGGATTGACAAACAGCTGAGGAAGGTTATCAGTTATTGGCTTTCACTGATAACAGCTATGTCATCAGGACAGTAGTCAATCAGATAAGAATTCATTTTACTAATCTGATTACTTGTGTAAAAGCTCACTATTTAAAACGTTATTTTCAAAAACGCGCTTTTACAAGTAACATAAGAGCGGTCTTTTTCCCGCTCCTCATTTAATGCGATTTTGAATTTGAAAGGTCGTAACTGACGCCGCACGATCAGCACTGACAAGAAACGGATCTAACGGTTAGCTGGTATCACGGAAACCAAGATACCCTAATTTTATAAATCCAGTTCTGATCAGCTGTGTAGCTCTTTACGCACCCTAAATATTCAAAGCATACTTGAGAGAAAAATACTTGCAATTTTCTGCAAATTTCTTCTTGTTTCCCTAATTTTCAACAGATTCGAAATGGCCGCTGAAGGTATGTACCTTGTTTATGAATCCTACTATCAATCTGGCACCGATCTGATGAAAGAATTGCTGGAAAAATTCAAGATGGCCTCACTGGTGAACTTCATGGAGTACAATGAAGGTGTAATCTGGACTGACCAGGTTATGGAGTACTACAAGACTGCAACTGTTGACTACAACTCCATGGAAATCAAGGCTGCAGTTGGAGGTAAATCTGTCACTATTACCCCAGCTGTTCTTCATGAAACATTTGGGCTTCCAAACAGAGGACGACATGACGTCACTGTGCTGACTGAGGAGAAGCACCAACAGTTTTGGGCGATCTGCGCCAACGAAGGGGAAATATTGTCTGGCAACATAAGGAAGAAACAGTTAAATGACTAATATCAGCGTATGGCTGATATGGTTTCAAAATTGATCTAAAATTGTACTTTTTCTCTGGATGCTGTTACCATGAAGAGGTTCAGCATCATGGCTGCCATCTACTATGGATTGGAAGTGATGAGGGGTAATTCGGTTCCCCTGTTCTTATGCCTTAACGCGGTCCGAATAACAATGAACCCTGTCGCCAGGGATCAAAAGATGAACCAAAGCATGAAAATGATCGATCCGAGCTCATAAGGTCGCTGTAGATCGAAGGACACTGTTGGGCCGAGCCCAGGCCCAAGCCCTCAAATCTGGCTATAAATACTCCATGCATTTATTACACTGGGGGAGCTTCCAAGATAATTTCAATGCGAAGACCGCAGCTCGGTCTATTAGGATAGGACTTATTATACATGTTTCACCCTCTAGCTTGTACGGCATCCAATAATGCTCGAATAGGACCTTCAAATACTTGTACTTGTACTCATTCGAATCGAATACAATTACATTGATCTTTACTTCACTTTATTTATTTAATTATCGTTATTGCAATCATTCGTCCCACCCTTGATCGAACTAACAAAACCACGTAAGATCAATTGGCGCCCACCGAGGGGCCTTATTCGAGTATTAGATCGAAATATGCCTACTACGAGGAGAAATATGTATGCCAGCTGAAGATTTTACTAATCTGAAACTTCATTGTTCATTCTCCGAGGCGAATTGATCGACCCTACGTCATTTCAGAGATAAAGGCCTATATGATAGTTGGCAAAGTTAATGGTCTAGCCTATGGACGCATGGCTCATTCATTTATATTAAGTTGCAGTTCGATATTAACGATCGAGATTTATTTTTTCGTTCTTCGCATTCATAAACTTCAATGGCGAATCCTTCGAATCGATTATCTTAAAGATGAGTTCTCAAACTTATAAAGGGTATGTCGGATTATCGCTACGACCAATAAAGGAATTCGAATAAAAGGATTCGATTACAAATAAAACTTGATCATTGAAATTCTTCAAACAAGTTACAAAGTAAAGCTCCGAAGGATTTTCGGGCTCAAGAAATGCAGTACAATCTTTCCTGCCCTATTACAAAATTCTGTAAGGAAAACCTATCCCATTAGGTGCTCGATCTTCATTTCTAAAAAGCGCCCCAGATCCAGAACTCAGCAATGATCTTTCTTGCCAATCACTAGCAACGTGTCGCACGTCCGCCCTCGAGCTGGATAGAAGCCGGGTTGGAGCTCCTCGCCGGAGAAGCAGACCGACCTTAGGTCTTCTTCTGTAAACAATGATCGAAACACTCAACCATTTTTACAGGTTATTTCGAACCGGAGCAGCAAAGGGTTATCCCAACAAGAGGCACTCCAAGAGAACTCGAGGAAACTATCTAGTAAGAAAGCCCTCGAGGAAGCTGATGCCTCAGAATTAAAGAACTCTTCTCGGAATAACCAGCTGTCCGATCGGGTACTACGCCAGGATACCAGAATTCTAACCCGCACCAGACAAGATATGTCTGGGAAAACAGGTTGCCTGCCGGTATTCTAGGCGCAATTTCTTTTGCCTGTCGATATTCTAAGCGAAAAGCTCATCCAAAAGGAAGCAAGATCGGAAAACAAAATTCGAACTCTAATCTCAAACTCTTTTATCTGGGAGAAAATACGAATCAAATCTGAAGTTCGACCCATGCTGATCGGATGGGGTATAAGGAGAAAAGCAAGAAGTATGGTGTGCATGAAGGGACCTATTTATAGGGGTAGGGAAGTTAAAATCAACGGCCCAGATAACTTTCCATAAATGATCTGGATGTCCGCATTAAATGGAAGGACCGTTACATTTCCCGAGAAATAGGGATCTGTTTGGTAACGAAGGACACGCGATTCAACAATGGGTGTAGAAGAATTACGACATTCTATAGAATTTGACGACGTATTAATTTCATTATTATTAAAGGACAGCATCTCGGATTCGTATATCTTTTACACAAGTAATTATTGATACGCTTTTATGCTGCCAATTGAGAAGAAATATAATCGATTCAGTCGAACAGAATTCTCGACCTGGAAGTTATGCAATTATGAAAATTCAACAGTGATAGAGATTTATGGCTTCGTTTTTCCTTATCAGTCTCAGGTCTTCTAAGATATTTATATGTTATTCACCCGCGCCAGTGGTGATCGATTACTTCTTGATCGATGTAAAAGGAATAAGATGGAATTGTGAAAGATAAAATTCTATCTAGTTATATTTGAGGTAATCAACCAAAGGGAGTTGAAATGTAATTATATTGTCTCGAAAGATTACAAGAAATGGAAAGATACACCCAGTATAGCATAAGCCTATATATTACATCAGTACGTTATTACAATCCTATGAAATTTTCGGTCTCCCGTCCCATCGTCTACTCGGGATAATCCTAATCCTGAGACATACTTAGCTCCGACCATGGTATCTCCTTCGGACCTGCAGGCTCTTATCTTTATTTACGGTTTTCCCAAAGATGAAGACTCGAGGTTGAAATTCATCGGGTAAATGAATTCTGCAGAACTCCCACCCCTGTACGTCTTCCTAAATGCATTGTGGCAATAGGTCCCTAATCGAAAACCTATGCCACAACCTACAAGCTCCATATGTCTGGCGTATTGGCCTTCAAGATGGAGATTATATTTGCCTGCCGATACTCTAAGCGAAGGTTGAAATAATATTCTTCCCGCTCGAATATTCCTCCACTTAAAAATCGTTCGAAATCTGACCTCGAATAAGCGAATTATTGAAATAACAATCTTAATCGCCATGAGGGGACGGATGAAATGCCAGCACAATGAATGGAATGGCTTCAAAGAAA
This sequence comes from Penstemon barbatus, assembly GCA_003313485.2. NCBI lineage: Eukaryota > Viridiplantae > Streptophyta > Magnoliopsida > Lamiales > Plantaginaceae > Penstemon > Penstemon barbatus. Next base: position 66,661,977 of record CM064877.1, on the reverse strand, counting down.
TAACAGCCTTATATAGAGAAAAGCAAAAGGAATCCGACGGCCTATAATTCGCAAAATAAGCGGACAAGATCGGTTGACCGTTGCATTTCCAGGTAAAACGGGAACCGTTTAGAAAAGATCAAACCTATTAAAATTGGGAACTTACAAGCAAGGAATTTTTCTCGACTAAGTTATGAGGATTGTTCAAAGTCTAGGGTTATTCCCTACTAACTGATTCTCCATAATTGATTCTTTCTGGTGATTGCGGAAGATTATTTTCCCATCAAAATTACTTCGATTAGAGATATATATTCAAGGGAAAACTGATCCTGTTAATATTTATATTCGTTCTCCTCTCCCTGATATTATCGATCTCCCTATCCATACTTATCCGAGTCTATTATTATCAAATGGGTGGAAGCCTCTGCTATGACCCAAGGGCTAAAAATGCTCTAAAAAACGACTAAGGGTGAAAGCCTCTGCTATGCCCCTTAGATCGAAATTATTAATGGGTGGAAGCCTCTGCTATGACCCAAGGGCTAAAAATGCTCTAAAAAACGACTAAGGGTGAAAGCCTCTGCTATGCCCCTTAGATCGAAATTATTAATGGGTGGAAGCCTCTGCTATGACCCAAGGGCTAAAAATGCTCTAAAAAACGACTAAGGGTGAAAGCCTCTGCTATGCCCCTTAGATCGAAATTATTAATGGGTGGAAGCCTCTGCTATGACCCAAGGGCTAAAAATGCTCTAAAAAACGACTAAGGGTGAAAGCCTCTGCTATGCCCCTTAGATCGAAATTATTAATGGGTGGAAGCCTCTGCTATGACCCAAGGGCTAAAAATGCTCTAAAAAACGACTAAGGGTGAAAGCCTCTGCTATGCCCCTTAGATCGAAATTATTAATGGGTGGAAGCCTCTGCTATGACCCAAGGGCTAAAAATGCTCTAAAAAACGACTAAGGGTGAAAGCCTCTGCTATGCCCCTTAGATCGAAATTATTAATGGGTGGAAGCCTCTGCTATGACCCAAGGGCTAAAAATGCTCTAAAAAACGAATAAGGGTGAAAGCCTCTGCTATGCCCCTTAGATCGAAATTATTAATGGGTGGAAGCCTCTGCTATGACCCAAGGGCTAAAAATGCTCTAAAAAACGAATAAGGGTGAAAGCCTCTGCTATGCCCCTTAGATCGAAATTATTAATGGGTGGAAGCCTCTGCTATGACCCAAGGGCTAAAAATGCTCTAAAAAACGACTAAGGGTGAAAGCCTCTGCTATGCCCCTTAGATCGAAATTATTAATGGGTGGAAGCCTCTGCTATGACCCAAGGGCTAAAAATGCTCTAAAAAACGACTAAGGGTGAAAGCCTCTGCTATGCCCCTTAGATCGAAATTATTAAAAGGGTGAAAGCCTCTGCTATGACCCTCAGGCTAAAAATGCTCGGAAAAGCCTAAGATTGTAAGCCATCGCTCTACCCATCAGGCCGAAATTATTTAAGAATTCCTTCTGGAAAGGACGAATACCACGAATGTTATTAATATTTGCTTTATTATTGCTTTGGAATGAAAATTCTACGCAATCGAAACTCGATCTAAGACATATATATATAAATTTTCTAAGGGAACGTTACATCATTATCAGTTGCAAACAGCGAAAATTTTCTCTAAGCGCTCAAAGCTAGCCAGAGTTATCGATTGGCATTATCGGCAGTATTATCAATTTCAATGATAGTATTATCAAAACCTAATTCCTACTATCTTTCGGTAAATTCTTCGATCAGTGAAGGAATACAATTCTTGGAATTCGCTTTTGTTCTTAGGAAGGCGGTTGATCAAAAATCCGAATAGCAAAGCTCAGAGCAAAAATCTAGAATGGTCATCCGAGATTATCTTATTATAACTGCGAACTATGAAAGTTGGAATTAATTAGAAGACATTGTGGAAAAATATTCATTCGATTAACTTTCAAAAGATGAGTTACATAGGAATGATTACAACAGAATCCAAAAAATTTTGCAATCTCGTTACAGAAGACTATTCCTATAAACGCTCGAGCGGGGAAGACAAGGATGCACCGTTTTCAACTCCTCATCCGGTCCTTCCGCGCAGGATAAGTCACCGTATTCCCGAGTCAAGAGACAGGGAAGCAACTCCAGCTGGAGGTAGTAATCTTGAAAGCAGCCTCGAAGACGTGGAGATCGAGAGCAGGAAAACTCCTCCAGCAGTAGACCCACTGTCCCGACTGGATGGAGATCAGAGTACAGGAGGTCGAGCCCGCCTCAATGACTTGAAATCAGAGAGAGCTGGTCGCCTGCCGGTACCCCAGTCGCAATTATTTTCGCCTGTCGATACCCTAGTCGAAATAAGTTTCCATCGGAAGAGAGCAAAGTCTGTAAATAGTTCGAAGGAAAAACTCGAACAGTTCAATCAAAGATGGCAAACGGAACATAATGGCCAGAGTAAGTAAATCTCATTCATAGGACCAATCAGAAATGTTACTGAAGTGTAAAATTTAAAGGGGAATACGGAACTATATATAGTGGAAGGAAAAAGGCAATCGACGACTCAGATTTGATAATACTAACGGCTAAGATAAAAGCGGTAAATGCGCCGACCGTTACGATTCCCGAGAATAATAATAATAAAAAAAAGAGGGGGTGAAGTTACTTTTGGAAATGGAGCAGAATTACTACGCCAAGATCAAAATATCAAGATAGCAAGCAAAAAAAAAAAAGGATCAAAGAAAGAACACACAAGAAAAGCATGATATTCGAGAAGAAAGTAAATTATTACAAGCCTTACAAAACAATGTCTGGAAATTATTCAGGATCGCACAAATAAAAACAGTGTACTACAAGTCCGGGTAAATAAAAGGCAACATCTAAACAAGCTTATTGTCAGAAAGAATCTTTCGAAGCTCAGCATTACGAGCCTCACATCCTGCTTCAAATCCACGATCATAAGCCTCCTTTTCTCGACGTATGAAATCTTGCTTCTCCTGCTCATGGAGGATCTTCAGTTTTTCGAGTTTCTCATTCAGCTGTTTATGGATCTCCCCTCCTTGATCGTTAACTTTCTTCTCCTTCTCTAAAGCAAGTTTCTCTGCGAGGACACGGTCGAATTCGATTTTCTTCTTCTCCAGCTCGAGAGAAATAGCAGTGCGCTGGCTGATCTCCCGCTCAGCAAATGTTTTAAGCTCAGTGAAGTCTTGTCCGGCCTATTAAAAGGATCAACAGCGCAAAAAAAAAAAAAAAAAAAAAAAAAAAAAAAAATAATATATATATGGGTAAAAGGAAGAATAGACAAATGCACACCTGAAAAAGGAAGTACTGCCCAGACTCGAACAACTCCTCTACGTTTCTCTCTTTGGACGTGTTTCTTTCCTTGGGCATATCGGTCTCTGAAGAAGTAAAGGTAGCTTGCAACAAGTTACCCATGGGATCAACCTTAGAAGGAGATCCATCTTTCAACTCCTCGTGCAAAGGAGAAGCGACCTTTTGAGGAGAGGAATTGACAAAGGGTCGGGGAGGATTATCGATTCCTAATGCTTCAGCGGAAGCCCCCCCACCAGTCTCTAACTTGGATTTTTTGCCGGGATTCCCCGAGGGAGAAACGATCGAAGCATCGGAGGATGACTTGCCACCAATAGCAAGATTTTGCAAAGCTTCAATGGGCGTAACCCCATCGGAATAAGGCCTCTTATTCGAAGGGGGAACAGGAGTCTTTTCTAGAACACGATCCTCAGTCTTAGAATCAGTCTCTTTCGGGGAGGAACCTCCGAGCTCAGCCTCGAGCTCTTCGTCCAAAATGGACTTGCCGGAGCTACCCTTATTCTGCTTCGAGGAAGTACCCTTCTCTTTCGTATTTTCCCCACCTTTAGGTGCTTTTGGGGAAGAGGCGGAAGTCTTAGAAGAAGACTTGGAGGGTTTGGCCTCCTTGTCAACCTTTTGCTCTTTATTCGACTTCTTATTTTTCGAACCACCAAATAGCGACCTGGGATCGATAGTTTTGCCTAACACGTTCTCCATGATGAGTAAATTTGGATCAATTGCTCGGATCTTTACCCGCAGGAAGCTCAAAGAATGCAGAAAATTTTGGGAGAGCTCCGATCTCTATAAACAAAGATGTCGTGTGAATAATGATAAAAGATCCCAATATTTATAGATGCTACGCACTACAATTGAGATAGTGAATCGACGCGACTTTGGAGAAAAAATCTCACTCGAATAAACAAAGCTCGAGTAGAAAGTATGTAAAATCATCGATATCTATAAAGTTAGAATTCATGAGTTACACGAATCAAGTCAAGGAATATAAAGTTAACTCGTTTACAAAAATTGGGTCGCGTGAGTACATACAATTGATTCCTAACTAGAAAACCTTGAATCGCCCCCTCCGGCCTACTCAACCCCAGTAACTCGCTAAACTGAAGATCAGACGATATATACATATATTTGAAGCTCGATGATTACCCAGCTTGATCGAAAGATCGACTGTCTCTCTTATCCGGGGCATTGCCTATTTCAACACCTTTATCTTTCTCCTCGGACACATTAGAAGGATCGTCGCAGGAATACTCGAGCACATCAGGGTTAGGCATCGGAGTACCATACTCCTCGACTAAGGGGGCAAAGCGATGTTCCTGCCAATTAATACTAGCCTTGGGAAGAGAGGAAGTTTTGTAAGCCTTCCCTTCAGCGTTCTTGAAAGGGTCCATATACTTGAAATATTCTTCCATGTCGTCCGGAATTTTCTCGGCCGCGACTAACTGTCGAACCCCTTTATAAAAAATCGTCTGAAGAATTTCTCCCGTTTTCCTTTGAACTAAAGGATCCAACACGGGGGATTCCAGGAATTCTCGTACGGCAGGGATCTCGGCTTCTTCCCGACCTTGGGCATATGCACGCTCAGAGTCTTGCTTCGCCAGTTCGAGTTCTATCCTAGCTTTCTTCAGCTCTTCCTCGAGGGCACTCCTCTCTTTAACAGACACCAGCAAATCTTCCTCCACGGACGAGGAACGTTTCTTAATAGCTTTTTCAAGTTCCTTCTTCGTTTGAGTTAGTTCCTGTTGACTTTCTGCTAATTGAGATCGAAGAGATTGATTGTCGACAAAAATTTGCGCATACGCATCGTGAGCATCCTGCGACTCTTGTTCCAGCAGGGCCAAGCGATATGTTTGAGTGGCAAATAGATCTCCGACCTAAAAAAGTAAGAAGGAACATCACATGAATATTAAGGGCACTAAGGAAAGAATAGTCGGTCGAAAGATACGATTGTACCTCATGGTACGACCTGGAGAAATCACTTAGAACCTCAAAATCCCCTTTAACGGACTGAAGCAGAATGTCCCGTTTAAATCGACTAGCCATAAAAATCCTAGTGGCCTTATCAAACTCGTTCTCCCCAATTGCATCCAAATCAGTCAGAATGGTGCCATCCTCAGGGTACCCAACAGCCCTGCTACCTCGAAGATGTTCTTCCATAAAGTCTGCCACATCAGGCTCCGACCTACCTTCTCGACATGGAACTGAGTCAGACTTCATACCAAAAGGTTTTACCCTCCTTGAGGGCCCGGGATTTCCTGCGTTTCTTTTTCGACTTAGGAGCTTCTCATACTCCTGGACGCCCTGAATTCGATTCCAAGAGTGCTGGCTGTAGCCAACTGATGAAAGAACGGAAGTATCTGGGGAAAACAGAGCTCGAAGAGGCCCGGCAGTGGCAGAATTCAGGCTACTCATAGTGCCGACCCCTCTCAAATCGGAAAGCGTAGCCGCTAGGATAACCGAGTTCCCGCCTATATTATGCGCGTCTGCATTCCTCTCGGAAGTACGAGGTGACGGCTCGAAATAAAAGGGTTTATCTTCAACCAAGCCAGCGGAGGATACTCGAAATTTCTCGACAATTCGACCTGCGAGGATAATATGAATCGGGCACAAGTTCAAAACAAGGAAAATTGTTTGATTAAGACGCAAAAGTAAGTCAAAAATAAGAAACGCACCCAAAGAAAGAGGAACAGTGTTCGGAGCACTGGAGGTTGGCGGGACGTCTGTTCGTATGGGGGGCCCTTGGGAGGACTGGACAGGGTATTTAATCGCCGGTGCCGGATAATCGCAACGGCTCAGCCCAGCCAATCGTAAAACGCCTTCTTGAACTAGGGACTTGGTATAGTAAGGATTGGATCGCATTTGTTCGAGAAAATCGTCAGAAAGACGCTGTCTGAGCTTTTCTCTAATTTTGCGAGAACCATACGACCAGGAATCCGCGCCATCCCATCGATACGGTCTAGTCTTTGAACTACGTTCCGACACAGGAACATTAGGACCTTTCACGAAGAAGAATCTCCTCTTCCAGCCTACACTCTGTTTTGTTGCTATCTTAGTAAGGAAGGGTCTTTTCGACCTCTGAAAAATGGATACAAACCCCGCATTGGAACCCTTGCCTAATTCCATTCGGAAGGTATGCCAGAAATTGCTAAAGGAGGCCTCTTCCCCTCTTGCCTCCATAAGAACACTGAATGCTACTATATAGGCAACGGAATGCGGGAGAAGTTGAGCGGGGGACAGCGAAAAGAAAGAAAGGACAGTTCTGACAAGGGGAACGAATGGAATACGTAGACCACTGGAAAATTGACCCTCATAAAAGGATTGACAACCAGCCGGAGGCTCAGTGGCACGTTCAGTATAAGAAGGAACTACAATCGAAAAACCTTTGGGAAGAAATTTCCCATAATCCGCCTCAAGGTGAGCCCGGTCCTTTTTCGAAAAGCAACTGGAAGTTTTACTAGCAGGAAGTTCTGACTTACCCGAGATGACGGCTTGTGAAGCTTGCTTATGTTCGAAAATCCTGACAAAAGCACCTTCGCCGATACTACGTTTGTCGACCTCTTTCTCCTCGAGATCCTCGCTCGGATCATCGTCTTCGTCGTCTTGATGAAACTCCCCATCTTCAAAGTCATCTACAAGCTTAAACAAGGGATCGGATTCTTGGCTCTCCTCAATCTTTTTCTTGCCTCTCGCGCTTCTAGAGCTCGACATAATGGACTAAGAAGTATTTATACAGGAGAAAAAACGCTATTTCGAGCTAAAACACTTCGAGTTCAAGAAAGTTGTTATGTGAATATTTTTCAGCAAAATCAACATATATATATACGGGGTTAAAAAGGTAAAAATTGCAAGGAGGCCCCCGAGTAACCGCGACGGTTGAACTTACCAAGGGTAAAAGCTTAGAGTCATCCCTCTCAAGTTACCTTTTTGATCCTTCATTTCCTAGAATTGCGGAATGTGTCCTCGCAATTTATCCTTAAGATTCTCAGAAGCCCTCCTGGTTATAATCGGAAATTCTGGAAAAGCATTTATCAAGGGATCGAACAACGCAACATGATACCAAAAAGGGGTACTACTATTTCAACATCCCCCAACGGGGGTAATTTCAGAGCGCGCCAAAGTATGTTTCTTATATATGCACTCTTTTTCCCTAACTCGGTTTTTATCCCAATGGGTTTTTCCGAGTCAGGTTTTTAACGAGGCATATCCTGAAAATATACCGAACGGCTCGTCTCATCGTAACATGGAACGTACTTGCTACTTCTTCGAGCGCTTACTTCGCTTCACACTCGAGAAGTGGGGGAGTATTGATGAGGGGTAATTCGGTTCCCCTGTTCTTATGCCTTAACGCGGTCCGAATAACAATGAACCCTGTCGCCAGGGATCAAAAGATGAACCAAAGCATGAAAATGATCGATCCGAGCTCATAAGGTCGCTGTAGATCGAAGGACACTGTTGGGCCGAGCCCAGGCCCAAGCCCTCAAATCTGGCTATAAATACTCCATGCATTTATTACACTGGGGGAGCTTCCAAGATAATTTCAATGCGAAGACCGCAGCTCGGTCTATTAGGATAGGACTTATTATACATGTTTCACCCTCTAGCTTGTACGGCATCCAATAATGCTCGAATAGGACCTTCAAATACTTGTACTTGTACTCATTCGAATCGAATACAATTACATTGATCTTTACTTCACTTTATTTATTTAATTATCGTTATTGCAATCATTCGTCCCACCCTTGATCGAACTAACAAAACCACGTAAGATCAGGAAGTCAACTGGTCCATTATAGTTTGGTATGTTTTGGCTGGTTTTCTCGAAGTGAAGAAAGGCAAATCTCCTCAGACCAACCATAGAATCACGCTCAGTTATCTGCTGTCTAAAATGGGTTGTGATATGACAAATGGAAAGGAAATCCATAAGTTAAAGGCAATGGTGAAGTATTTGCCAGTTTTGAAGAGAAAGGCTGATGAGCCTGAAGAGGATGAAAACGAGGAACAAAAGGATGTTCCTGCTAAAAGGCCAAGGAGATTGGTCAAAACAGCTGAGTTAGCTGTTGAGACACAAAAGAAGAAGGCTACTGAAAAGCCTAAGGAGAAGACTACCATGAGAATGAAGAAAATGGAGGATGCTGAAGGCAACAAGGTTGTTGACCTAACCACTACTGATGACAGGAATGTGTCCCCGGCATCATCTTCAAGGACACCATCTGATCAAGCTCCTGATGAGAATGTTTCTCATAGGAGCAGGAGTCAAATAAAAGACACTGCTGTTTCAAGACCCATTCAGGGACTATTGAAGAAAACAGTAAGGAAGCAGATGACCTTTGTTGAAAAGCCTACTGAACTTGAAAATTTAGTAAGGCAAAGTCCTGCAACTGTTGAAAGACTTGTTGGAGCTGATGAGGCTTCTGCTGCTAACCAATCTGATGAGCAACATATGACTCAAGTTAAACCAACAGTTGAGGCTGCCAAACCTCAGGATGATCCAGATGTTATGATCATCCATTCTATTGCTGCTGCACCTATCTCATCTGCTGGTCCAGCCCCTGTTCCAGCTGATAAAGGAAAGAGAAAAATCGTGATCAAAAGGAAGAAGGTTTCCAAAGCTGATAAGAAGAAAATGGAAGAAGATGAACAAAGAAAGCAAGATGAAATAGAGGAGAAAAAGGCTCTTAAGCTGAGCAAAATTCAAGAAGCAAAGGATGAGGCAAGAAGGAAAATGTCTGAGGCAGAAAGAAAAGCTGCTGAAGATGCAGAACTTGCTGTGGTCATTGAACTCAGCAAGGTTGATGCTCATGGACCCGTCCATGGTGGAGGCATCAAAATTAATGAGGCTAATGGTGGTGATAATGTTGGGATTCGGTAAGATAAACAGCCCTAGGCACAGCGGAATATAAAAATTTTAGGACGTCTTACGGAATCTTGCCAGGATACTACTCTAGTTGTATATATATGAATAAATAAAACGATAGTATAAGTTTGCACGTTATACCTATCTCCTTGCAAATCCAAGTTGGCAGTCAGCAAAACGGACTCTGAAATTCTCCTCAGCAAAATCGACCCAAGCTCTGCAGTAGCGCCCCACGTGTTGCGCCTCTACGGGTTGATACACCACAATTACACGAAAATAATAAATCTTGATCAGCTAGAACACAAGATATATTATGATCTAGGATTTAGGAACGATTTAGGAACAAAGTCGAAAACGAAAAATTCTTCCAAAAGGAAGATAGGGTTCGGTCGACTACACAGGGAGAGGGGAGAGAGAATTTTTGTTCTTGCTCAATTTTTGCTTATTGAGTTTTTTGAAAAATAACTACAAGAGAGCTACTTATAGTTATCTCCCTAACCTAGTCCTATTAGGACTAGGGCTCTTCTCTCCTACATGGGTCATGGCCCTCTTTAATTGGAAGACCAAGTCTTCTAATTAATTCATGGCCCAGTTAATTAATTTGACCAGGCTCAATTAAATAGCCCAATTAATTAACTTAATCTCCCATTTAATTAAATCAGACTCTAAGCCCATTTAATTAAAATCCCTTCTAATTAATTAAATCCAACTTAATTAATTAATCCACAAATTAAATTCCAATTTAATTTATGATCCTGATCCAATTCCAATTGGATCCCATTTTGTTCCAATTGGGTCGACCCAGTAGACCCAACCACAATAATCGACCCAGTCGATTATTCACCCAGTCGACCCAGTCGACTCGGTCGTTCTTATTTCCTCGCTTTCGCTTCATGTGTATTGTGTATGCCCCCGTAGGTTCACCACATAATTGGCCGTGGGTTATAATTAAATATTATTTAATTATTCGAGTAAGACTTACTCTAAATCAATCGAACACTCTGTCGATTAATCATTCCAAAATTAGCACCCCTGCCAATTTGGGAATTCTCCCACACTCCACGGTCGATGTCCAGCCACAAGCCCATGGAGCCCAATCACTGGTGAATTAATTCAGTGAACCTTTTATCAATTACAATTTCCGTATACGCCATAATCTCTCCATCGATCAATCTCCCAGTCGAGACTTAAGGGTATGGTCTTTCATCGGATTCCCTTTTCTTTTGTCTTGACCTTATGCATTCTGGTCTCGAAATAATTCTCTTTGACTTAACCTTTATGAGCTACTTACATAAAGCCGTCAGATACCTCGGCCGAGGATTTTACCAGAATTAATTTCTCACAGAAATCCATAGGAGAATTTTCCAACCTATCAAGTCGGGTCAATGGATCCTTTGTTGATGATATGAATCTGCATACGAGTTCCTCTATACCCAATATGAGTCCACAGAGACTTTCTGGCGATCTCCAGTCAGTCGGGACTCAAATCAAAGCATAGACGTTCTCGTACCAGATAAACCCTATCATCTCAAGTAGTTAGGGATCGTTCCTCGTATACTATTGTAAATTGGAATAACTTCAACCCCGATATGCGACTACCGCTTCCATGGTGAGTTATTTCCTAATTGGGGTATTCAGTGCGCTTGCCATCCCAGCAAGCCACCCACTTATGTGTATCGACTATCCCAGTCACGCTCGTGGACCCCAGCGTTCTTCAGTTCATCGGAGTATACACAATAGTGAGAGTCTAACCGAATCCAATGATGTCCTATCTCTATTGGATTCTACGACTCTTGAATATATTCTAGATCACGGCCTTGGAGATCAGTCCACGGGTTGTCCCATAGCCCTGTGATCTAAGGACTTCTATCCTTATGCGTAGATAATTATTACATAAGATAAAGTTGACCATATATATAAATGCATTTATTAATCCAATCGAATGGTCCTTTCAATTAAATGCAGCCAAAACAGTTGGCTTGCAGGACACTATTCTATCAATCTCCCACTTGTACTAAAGCCAACTTTTCACACTTCTGATTCCCATCTTAGACAGATGTTTTCGGATGCCTTTGAGGCAATGGCTTAGATAGCGGGTCCGTCGTATTATCCCTTGAGGTGATACGTTCCATCTTTATGTCTCCTCTACCAATGATATAAATATCAAATGGTATCGTCTTAGTTCGTGCTTGGATTCTGATGAGATCTCGACTCCTTCGCTTGCGAGATAGCTCCATTATTATCACAGAAGATAGTAATGGCTCGACAATGCTAGGTATCACATCCAATTCCTGGATGAAGTTTTCCATCCAAACACCTTCCTTTGCTGCTTCACTCGCGGCAATGTATTCTGTCTCGGTGGTTGAATCTGCGGTAGTGTTTTGCTTGGAGCTCTTCCAGCTTACCGCACCACTATTGAGGCAGAACACGTATCCAGATGTCGACTTGAAGTCGTCTACATTACATTGGAAGCTAGAATCAGTATAGCCTTCCAATTTCAATTCTCTTCCACCGTATACCAAGAACAATTCCTTAGTCCTTCTCAGGTACTTCAGAATTGCCTTTACGGCTATCCAGTGCTGCTCACCTGGATCAGACTGGTAGCAACTTGTAACGCTTAAAGCGTATGCTACGTCTGGTCTCGTACATAACATACCATTCATTATGCTTCCTATTGCAGATACATATGGTACTCGAGACATATTGCTTCTCTCTTCAGGCGTCTTTGGGGCCATAGACTTAGAGAGTGCAATTCCATGTCTCATTGGAAGCAATCCTCTCTTGAATTCTTCCATATTAAATCTTTTCAAGATTTTATCTATGTACTGAAATTGGGAGAGGCCCAGCAGTCCTTTTGATCTATTTCGGTAGATCCTTATACCCAGTACAAAGGATGCTTCTCCCAATTCCTTCATTGAGAATTGTGTAGATAACCATGCTTTAGTTTCGTACAACACTTTCACATTGTTTTCAATGAGAAGAATGTCATTAACTTAAAGCACCAAAATTCAACTGTACTCCCACTGATCTTCTTGTACACGCAAGGTTCGAACATGTTTTTGATGAATCCAAAAGTTTGGATTGTCTCATCGAAACGAATGTTCCAACTTCGGGAAGCTTGCTTCAGTCCATAAATGGACCTCTGGAGTTTGCACACCTTGTGTTCATCTCCTTTGGATGTATATCCTTTTGGTTGCTCCATGTAGATCTCCTTGTCAATGTCCCCATTGAGAAAGGCAGTCTTTACATCCATCTACCATATCTCGTAGTTATACCACGCAGCTATGGCCAGCAAGATTCGAATGGATTTAGACATTGCGACGGGCGAGAAGGTCTCCTCAAAGTCGATGCTTGGCCTTTGAGTGTATCCTTTTTGCCACTAGTCGCGCCTTGTAGGTTATTACCTCTCCGTTCACTCCAAGCTTTCGCTTATAGATCCACTTGCAACCCTTGGGAGCTACTCCCACTGGTGGATCTACCAAGGCCCAGACCTTGTTCGAGTGCATGGAGTCCAATTCGAATTCCATGGCTTCACGCCACCTTCCCGAGTCTATGCCTAGCATAGCCTCTTCGTAAGTCCTTGGGTCGGTTAGAGACTGTCTAGTCTCACGCAGCAGACCGTAGTACCTCTTGGGTTCTCTACGTTGTCTTTCTGACCTACGAAGTATCGGTGTACTCTCTGATGTACTCTCATGCTCTTGTTCTCCCACTGCCTGTGGTGATGGGTCAGCTTGATCGACCTCTTTGGTCTTTTCAGCTTCAGTGACCTCATCTAGTTCTACGTGGTGTTCCTTCTTGCGCCTAGCAAGAAATCATTCTCCAAGAAGTGTGCGTTCCTTGAGACAAACGTAGTTTATCTTGTAGGATCGTAGAACTTGTATCCTATAGAGTTTTCTGGATACCCCACGAATTGCATAAGATGGACTTTACGTCCAACTTATCTCCCACCAGCTTATTCACATAAGCGGGAGACCCCATATGCGCATGAATGCATATGAAGGTACAATACCAAAACTCATATCACGTGATATGTTTTGGATCTGGCTTCAGAGATACTTAGCTCAGTATCTTCGATTTTCTCGATTAAGTTTCATTTGTTTAAATAAGGAATTTCATGTAAGATTTCTTAATGGACATTTACATGTCCAGAATGCTTGACAACATACAACGTCTCGAGCGGGTCTTACATTTCGAGAATCTAATTCTCTATTAAATAATCAATTGCGTGCATGTTCGATTTTGAATTGATCCAAATCTCTTACATGCTTTCATTGATTAGACTCTCTTCTTTTATTCCAAAAGTAATTTGGAATTGTACATCATAACGTACTTTTACCCATGAGGGTACTAGAGACGCCTTATCTCCCACTAATGCTTTAGCGTTTCTACACACTTATTAATGGATTAAATTCATTGCATTTGTTTATGCCTCTTGGTTGCCTAGCAACCAACTACTAAATCCAATTTCCATTAAGCAAGATTCGAAAGTCGGTTACTATGTACAGCATCCCAGTCAAGCTCGACCCAGTCAAGCTCAGTCTTTGAATATGTTTCAGTATTCGTGTATCGCCTTTCGGTTTTTACAACGACTCAAGTGTGTGAAATCTTGATTATTTATATTTTATTGACTATGCATATTTTATTTAGTCTATATATGAGTATCCATACTCATTTGCTTATGTACACCTTTTGCGTATAAATCTTATAGCGCAATCAGTTCCAACCATTATGGAACTATCACATCCCTTAAGACAAGGGATGGTATAAGCAAATTCCAATGATCTAAATAATTCATGGCTTTAGATGCATTGAATGCATCAATGAGTGCTTCATCGGGCATCCAACACCCTTATGCATTACTTTAACCATAAGGTTAAGTTCAATAAAATTTAATCATCCCTTATGGGATGAATAGGTTCAATTCCCTTTTCCCTTGATCTTAATCCATGGAAGAATCATTTTGATTGACTTTTCAACTTATCATCCTTACAGAAAAACCTCCAAGGTTATTTCCCTTTAGAGAGGATACATTCCTCTTCTTCCATCTCTCGAGCCTTTTGAGGCCTTTTCACAAGATGTTACTTCCCATTCATGGGAGACTTCATGTTTGCCTTCAAGAAAATTTGGGCTTGAGAACCATCCTCAACCCTCTGGTGAAACTTATCACCTTTCTTATTTGAAGAGTAACTTCGAAAAAAAAAGGCAGCTTGGTGAAACCTATCACCATTCCAGTCGAAGTGTAACTTCGAAAGGAAAAACAATGAAATCTTTGTAAGGAGATTAGTCCTTGCTTGGACTCGAGAATAATTTCTCAAGTTTCGAAGTCATTCAAAATTCATTTGAGTTCAGTCAATTTATTTGATTCAAGTATGATGGTAAATATTCATGGATACATAACTTATGATAAACTATCATAAACATGATGATAAATACGCGGCAGATTAATTTCAATGCATAATTTACAAACATGGTTTTCATTTGTAAATTACTCCCACTATTTTTGTCGAATACTTATGCCCCCACATAAGGTTCGGGAAATAAAAATTTCCTAATGGGCTCAAAGCCCAAATGCAATCGCTCAGTACCCACGACTCGTTGGCCATACCAATTGATCCACTTGGTGGGCGATCACGTCGCCGGTTAACCATCCCAGCTAACCCTTGAGTTCATTCAGCCTCGGTTTTCGTTATGGACCCACGACTCGTGAGACATCCATACTTACTCGCGTTAAATCATGTCCAATACTCGTGAAGAGAAATAGTTCAATCCTAGACGCCCCACGACTCGTGAGACAGCGCCTAGAACCTTGCTATCCCCTCCCTTGGCACTAAACTGTGCATCGAGGCAATAGACATATCATCTTCCTATAGCTCGACCCACGACTCGTGAGACATCGAGATATATTTGTACAATATGCCTAAGACCTAGTAATTTGATAGGCTCGGACCATAGACACCATTCATATGCGCCCGTTAATCGATGTAATATTCTAATTGAGTTTTTAAGTTCAATTGGAGGTTTTAAGTTTTCTTCGTGCGAGGTCTCATCAGATTATGCTTTATCTTGTTTACGCGATCTATTCTAAGCATGCAAGACATACATCAAAGAATAATAGTAAACATATATCACCTAGCATTGCACATATGATTGGTCGATTGCCCATCCTATGCGATCCATCACGAGCCACATGATGGACCAATTGGTCAGTCTAGGGTGGAAATTAAATGTCCTAACTATTACAATTTTCAAACCCATACATCATGGGCCTTCTTGTAATATCCACCTTGATTGGGCCTCCATGTAATGAATTGGGCCTCCATGTCCTCCAAGGTAATGGGCCTCCATGTGGATCTCCAAGTCTTCATGAGGTCTTCTTGGCTCCAAGCCTAATCTAAGCCTAGCTTATAAAAATATAGGCCCTATTCTATTACAATTGTTTGCGCAAGCAAGGGCACCAATCAGGCCCATTTAATTACAACCCATAAAATAAATAAACCAAAACTACACAGGGCTTAAGGGCAAAATCGACCAATCCACATATTCACTCAAGAACATGCATAAATTCACATAAGGGCATAAATGTAAATTTACCGGCTCGTTTAATTTTAATTCACAAAAATTATCCAAGTCAATTTAATTTTGAATTAAAAATTAATCTCTAAGATTAATTAGCTCTTACTTGAGCTCTAAGTAATCTTCAAACTTATCTTGATTAAATTGGTTAATTAAGGTAATCTAAATCTCTAAGATTCTTACCTTATCCAAAACTCTAAGTTTCCCAAAGTTTCCAAATCTCCAAGATTCTCAAGATAATCCTATTTTGTCCAGATTAGTTTAATTAAGGTAGTGTTCACATCTAACAAGATAACTACCTTATCCAAAAACTCCAAGTTTCCTAATCTAATAAGATCTCTAAGATCTTTAATCTTGGTAACTTACTAGAAGAGATTAATTTTAATTAAATCTCTTCTTACAATTGAAACTCTAAATTTCATTGTTTAACAAGATCTCTAAGATCTTTCAATCTTGGTGACTTACTAGACATTAATTATAATTAAATGTCTTATTACAAATGAAACTCTAAGTTTCCTTGTTTAATAAGATCTCTAAGATCTTTCAATCTTGGTGACTTACTAGACATTAATTATAATTAAATGTCTTATTACAAATGAAACTCTAAGTTTCCTTGTTAATTAGATATCTAAGATCAATCCAAGATTCACCAAGATTCCATAGCAATCAAATCTCCAAGATTTTCAGATTTATCAAAATAGGCAGAATTAGAGTCCAACCAAAAGTCAGCCAATATGTGACCAATCGAGGATTGCCACGTGGCCAACACACGCGACCACAAAGTCCGCGCGTGGGCTGTCTGTGGCAGCCGCGGCTGCGTGTAGCAGTGCACGGCGGCGCGTGGCTGTGCGTGACAGCATGCGGCAGACAGCCCGTGGGCTGCTGTCGTGTGCCGTACGCGCAGCCTGTGTGCTGCTCGCACGCTGCTGTGGGCAGCAGCTCGCGGTGGCCGCCCAGCCGCGGTGAATAAAAATTAACTTGATAAAATTTCGAATCAAAATTTTACATTAACTCCAAGTTAACAGATCTACTACGTCCTAAAACATATACAGTCATAGAACTAGCCATACATAAATCAAACATATGATTTAAATCACAGAATTTGCAAATTCATATATATACAAAGCCTAGAGTTGGCTCTGATACCACTGTTGGGATTCGGTAAGATAAACAGCCCTAGGCACAGCGGAATATAAAAATTTTAGGACGTCTTACGGAATCTTGCCAGGATACTACTCTAGTTGTATATATATGAATAAATAAAACGATAGTATAAGTTTGCACGTTATACCTATCTCCTTGCAAATCCAAGTTGGCAGTCAGCAAAACGGACTCTGAAATTCTCCTCAGCAAAATCGACCCAAGCTCTGCAGTAGCGCCCCACGTGTTGCGCCTCTACGGGTTGATACACCACAATTACACGAAAATAATAAATCTTGATCAGCTAGAACACAAGATATATTATGATCTAGGATTTAGGAACGATTTAGGAACAAAGTCGAAAACGAAAAATTCTTCCAAAAGGAAGATAGGGTTCGGTCGACTACACAGGGAGAGGGGAGAGAGAATTTTTGTTCTTGCTCAATTTTTTCTTATTGAGTTTTTTGAAAAATAACTACAAGAGAGCTACTTATAGTTATCTCCCTAACCTAGTCCTATTAGGACTAGGGCTCTTCTCTCCTACATGGGTCATGGCCCTCTTTAATTGGAAGACCAAGTCTTCTAATTAATTCATGGCCCAGTTAATTAATTTGACCAGGCTCAATAAAATAGCCCAATTAATTAACTTAATCTCCCATTTAATTAAATCAGACTCTAAGCCCATTTAATTAAAATCCCTTCTAATTAATTAAATCCAACTTAATTAATTAATCCACAAATTAAATTTCAATTTAATTTATGATCCTGATCCAATTCCAATTGGATCCCATTTTGTTCCAATTGGGTCGACCCAGTAGACCCAACCACAATAATCGACCCAGTCGATTATTCACCCAGTCGACCCAGTCGACTCGGTCGTTCTTATTTCCTCGCTTTCGCTTCATGTGTATTGTGTATGCCCCCGTAGGTTCACCACATAATTGGCCGTGGGTTATAATTAAATATTATTTAATTATTCGAGTAAGACTTACTCTAAATCAATCGAACACTCTGTCGATTAATCATTCCAAAATTAGCACCCCTGCCAATTTGGGAATTCTCCCACACTCCACGGTCGATGTCCAGCCACAAGCCCATGGAGCCCAATCACTGGTGAATTAATTCAGTGAACCTTTTATCATTTACAATTTCCGTATACGCCATAATCTCTCCATCGATCAATCTCCCAGTCGAGACTTAAGGGTATGGTCTTTCATAGGATTCCCTTTTCTTTTGTCTTGACCTTATGCATTCTGGTCTCGAAATAATTCTCTTTGACTTAACCTTTATGAGCTACTTACATAAAGCCGTCAGATACCTCGGCCGAGGATTTTACCAGAATTAATTTCTCACAGAAATCCATAGGAGAATTTTCCAACCTATCAAGTCGGGTCAATGGATCCTTTGTTGATGATATGAATCTGCATACGAGTTCCTCTATACCCAATATGAGTCCACAGAGACTTTCTGGCGATCTCCAGTCAGTCGGGACTCAAATCAAAGCATAGACGTTCTCGTACCAGATAAACCCTATCATCTCAAGTAGTTAGGGATCGTTCCTCGTATACTATTGTAAATTGGAATAACTTCAACCCCGATATGCGACTACCGCTTCCATGGTGAGTTATTTCCTAATTGGGGTATTCAGTGCGCTTGCCATCCCAGCAAGCCATCCACTTATGTGTATCGACTATCCCAGTCACGCTCATGGACCCCAGCGTTCTCCAGTTCATCGGAGTATACACAATAGTGAGAGTCTAACCGAATCCAATGATGTCCTATCTCTATTGGATTCTACGACTCTTGAATATATTCTAGATCACGGCCTTGGAGATCAGTCCACGGGTTGTCCCATAGCCCTGTGATCTAAGGACTTCTATCCTTATGCGTAGATAATTATTACATAAGATAAAGTTGACCATATATATAAATGCATTTATTAATCCAATCGAATGGTCCTTTCAATTAAATGCAGCCAAAACAGTTGGCTTGCAGGACACTATTCTATCAGATAAACCAAAAAAGCCTAAAATGCCTGCTGGTGAAGTCAAGGAAAAGGAAAAGTTTGAAATCAGAAAAGCTTTCAACATTGTCTATGCTGACAAAGAGCTTTTCAAAAGATTTGAAAAGACCCTTGCTTCTACGACCAGAAGTTATTGCTAAAGACTCTGTTCACTCAAGAAAAGCCCAGATACATCAGATGGAGAGACAACAGAATGAACAGATCAATAGCAGATCTTCAAAGTCTGAAGGAGTTAGCTGATGAAGAACAGTGGGTTCTAAACTGGCTAAGGACATACTCCATTCAGAAAGCCTTGGATCCTCACTATGTCAGAGACATCATGCACCAATATGCAAAGGAGTTTGCATTAGAGGAGGCCAAGAAGATCAAGAACTCTTTGCCTGCCAAAAGAAGAAAGTCTGATAATGCTGAAGAAAGGGCTATTAATATTGCTGCTATGACCGCCTTGAAGAGATGGGCAGAAAGGTCAAGGTATCAGCAAGGCTGTTCAAGTGAAATGCCTCAGCTGCCCAGCATTCAGCATATTATCTTTGGCAAAGAAGTTAAGTAGTTTTGTGAAGTGCCCAAAGGTAACAATGCCTTTGTAAATCCTTGGATAATTGTGCGACAGATTCGTCAAACAACTTGTTTCAATGATGATGGCACTGTTACAAATCTGTTCTATGATGATGTCACTGATGAGCACAAGAAAGCTGATAAACCCTTAGGACTTGAGTGGAACGCTAAGGACAACAAAGCTGATCAGGAGACTGAAATGGAAGATGTCCCTGTCCACCAGGAGACTGAAGAAAAGGAAGCTGCTGCTTCTGCTTCATCAAGTGATCAGCACTCATCACTGATGGAAGCTTTCCAGATGCTAACGGAGAACTCTATGAAGGAACTGGAAGAGAAGCACATCCATCAGCTGACAAAGTTGAAATAGGAGCTGAAGGAAGAACTCAAAGCAGAGTTGGCAGAGTCCAACAGACTTCAGCTGGAAACTATGCAACAATCAACTGCCAAGATCATCAAGTCTGAAATTGATAGTTTTCCTATACCTCAAGACGACTCTTTGCAGTTAGTGCACAGCCGTACTGATATGAACAGAAACGTTGAAGATGTGAAGGCTGATGTAAATCACCTTCATACTGCCTTACAAAGAGCTGAGCACAAGATTGCTGATTTACCTTCAACCTTCATCAAAGTCAGTGAAGAAGAGAAGGAGATTAATATTGGAATGTTGCAAGAAGTCTCAAACGCTGAGAAGGAGTTACACAATGAACTTGCAACAATGCAACTAAATATTGACTACTTCAATGATCAAATTGACAACATCAGTACCACTCATCATCACTTAACAGCAAGTCATGATGTAGTAAATCAGAACCTGAAGACTTTATGTGCTGCAATGAAGGTTCCTACTGTTGCACTCAACCCTGCTGCTAAACCTGAAGAAGTCATCAAGTCTGATGATGCCAAAAAGGGGGAAGATAAAAGGGAAGAATCAACTAAGGAGATTATTGCTGATGCTGAAGTTGAGAAGACTGAAGAAACTACTGAAAAGACTAAGACTGCTGAGACCAAGACTGCTGAAATAGTTGGAAAGGTATAAGGTGAAGAGAAGTCTGAAGAAGAGACTAAGGACAAAGCCAAAACTGATGAAGTAATGGCTGAAACCAAGGACTCTGCTAAAGATAAAACAGAGCCGTTGACCAAGTACAAGAATACTGAATCAGCCAGAAAGGCAATGGAGCTACTGAAGGAGTAGCAACTCAAAGAAAAGATGGATGCTGCCAGAGCAAACATACTTTTAGAAGATGAAGCTGATGAAGATGAAGAAGAAGATGATGAAGAATCATCTTATGAATATGAAGAAGTGCTAGAAGGATCTGATGAAGAAGCTGATAATTAGAAGTTATAAATCCTTTGTAATCAGTTTACTTTATCTATTCTTCAGACATCTCATCTGATGAACTTGTACTTGTAATATTTTCTCTATCAATAAAAAGTCAAGTTTAATCCAACACATCTTTTCTATCTCAGAAAATTTTGAGGATCACAATCTTTAGCTTAGGTATTAACAGGTACTTGGCTGAAGTATTGTCATCATCAAAAAGGGGGAAATTGTTGGATAAGGATGAAGATGAAGGCACTGAAGACAATTTGATAAGGGAGGTTTTGATGCATTCCAAAATTTCAAAATCTGCTATGTATGGATTAACTTAGCTGATGGTCCCTTGTGAAGATTTTTTTGACTAAGTAAAGAAGACATCAGAAGAGTCAAAAATCAAGGTCCAAAGACTGCTGATCCGCTGAAGGAAAATTATCAGACTGATGAAGATCAGCCGACTCAAATCAGATTTGTTCAAGTTTGAGATCAGCTTTGTTCGCCATCAGACTTGCACTTCCGTCAACCAAGTGGAAAGGATCATAAAGTCTTCCCAACGGTAATAAATGCCCTTGGAAGTAATAAATGCTGAAGTACAAGGTTATTAAAGACAAATGATTGAAGAAATGCTTCGCATCAGCTGGGTGCATTTAATGTTGCCTACAGAAAAGTACTGTTGACAGTACGGACAGACTGCAAAAGAGCCGTTCCCGAATTTTAAGGACCAGTACTCGAGGAATTTGAATCCTGTCTCTCTTCAACGGACACTTTTCAAACCTCAAGTATAAATAGCTGAAAGAGACGAAAAGAAAAAAAACAACACAATCTCTGAGAAATTTTCGAAGCAGAATTCTTTAAGTCTCAAGAACAGCTCACTCATCAGCTTAGTCATTTGCTGACGAAAAGCGAAGTTGAAGAACAAAGATAAACACATCTTCTGAGTGAATTTGTAAACTGAGTGTTGTGAGAAGTAGATATCCATCTTTGTGAGTGATATTTCTTCGGAGAGTAGGATTTCTTACTGCGCACTTACGGCCTGTTCATTAGTTGTTAGGCGTAAGCAGAGTGTACTGGTTACTTTGTGTTTCTAGTATAACCCAAGATCTTTGTGACTTGGAAGAGTGGACTAAATGATATTTACATCCATATAACCACTATAAAAATTACTTATGTTTTCGTTTGCATTTTTACTTGCATATTTCAAGACTGCATAAAACACTTTAGTTAACTGTTTGAAAAAGATTTAAAAGGAGTTTATAAAAATGGGCAAACATTTTTCAAACTACTAAGGATACTTGTGAAAAACACTTTGAAAATCCACTGCAAGTACTCTAAGTATTAAAACTGATTTTGACAAAATCAGCTAAGTAACTATCGGTTTAGTGGTCTACGAAGCTATTCAAATATTTGTTCGCGATCAGCCGAGGAACCTACTGTTGATAACAGCTTAGTCTGTTTAAGTTAACAAAAAAGGTTTTAAAGTTAAAAATTGCAAAAAGTTTAGAGGTCTATTCACCCCCCCCCTCTAGACCTCATCTGACCACTTGGGACCAACATGCTCCATTTTTAGGAGGTCATAGGCTCAACTCCCACGAATGTGGGTATTTTCTCTAGTTTCATACTAGCATTCTCTAGTTTATTACTAGTTATTAGTTTATTTTTATATCATTGTAAAGTTTCGATTCGATATAGTGTTTGATGTTACAATATATTCACCATCTAAAAAAAAAAAAAAAGAAAAACTCATTTGAAGGTATTCTTTTGCTTATTTAATCCAAAATAGTTTATTGAATGCCCTTCCTTTTTTCTTTTCATGGATTAATTCATAATTATATCAATTAATTTGTATTCGTATTTTTCTCCATTTTTCTATTATATATTTTACAGCTTGATCTGTTAAGGAATATAATTTTTTTTCCCTAAAATTGAGGCTATTTAGTAGGTACCTTAATATGTGTGGAAATAGGTAAAAATGACAAATAAATTGGGATAGAGGGAGTAGTATATATTTTGAAAGTTTCTCTCATATGTCAACGACTTTTATTATTTTATAACTTAATTTTAGCCTAAATGCTTTAAGGGAATGCATTAAAAAAAGTTGGCATTTATTTTAAATTCCTCAATTCAAAAGAAGATTTTTTGAATATTGTCTATGATGATTTAATTCCTTCTTTAGTTTACAATAAAAAAAAATATTATTCCTCACTTTTGTTCAATTATAAATAAATAAGCACTTTGATTGAGATTTGTAGCACCATTCAAGTAAATACATATTGGCTAATCCTGGAAGTTAACGTATTTAAAATATGAACTGCACAAAAATCAAGGCTTGATTATATGATTCTACGCAGTAAAATCATATTATTCCCCTTCCTATATTTAATGTCTACATTTATATGTTCTAATACATATATCTTTTCCCATCACCACTAAACTATGGCTTCAAATTTCAATTTTCCTTTATTGTATCTCCAACCTTAATTCATTCCCTCTTTTGTAGGGAAATTATAGTAAAGGTACTTAATCACTATGTTTTTATATTGTTGTAATTTGTCAGTTTATTCTATGCATATTTTTTTTTTTGTTTTTTACATTATTTTCATGATCCTATATAACTCATTTCCGTTTTCCAAAGTCAAAATGGCCAATGTATTATTGAATGTGTGTATTAAGTTTGAATGTATATGAATTTGAGGTGTTTTAGATTTTGGTTGGGTTTCCTTTTTAATGTTTTATAGGATTTGAATGAACGTTAATGATTGACTGCATATTTTATTTATGTTGGTCCCAAGTGGTCAGAAGAGGTTTAGAGGGGGGGGGGTGAATAAACCTCTTTAAAATTTTCTTCAAATTTAACTTTAAAACTTTCACTTTAACTGAACAGACTAAGCTGATCAGATTAGTTAGTTACAACTCTGTTCGCGAACAAATCTTTGAACAGCCTTGTTGACCACTCGTCTGATTGTTACTTAGCTGATTTTGCCAAAATCAGTTTTAATACTTAGAGTACTTGCAGCGGATTTTCAAAGTGTTTTTCACAAGTAATCTTAGTAGTTTGAAAAATGTTTTCCCCAGTTTTATAAACTCCTTTAAAATCTTTTTCAAACAGTTAAGTTAATGTGTTTTATGCAAACTGAAAATATGCAAGTAAAATGCAAACAAAAACACAGGCAATTTTTATAGTGGTTATATGGATTTGAATATCCTTTAGTCCACTCTTCCAAGTCACACAGATCTTGGGTTATACTATAATCACTAAGTTTACAGTATACTCTGCTTGCGCCAATCAACAAATGAAACGGCCACAAGTGCGCAGTAAGAAATCACAAAGAAATCCTACTTCTCTGAAGTAATATCACTCACTTAGACGGATATCTACTTCTCACAACACTTTTGATTACAAAATCACTCAGAAGATGTATTTTTCTTGATTCTTCAACTCTGCTTTCGTCAACAAATGTCTCAGCTGATGAGTGAGCTGTTCTTGAGACTTAAAGAATTTTGCTTCGGAAATTTCTCTCAGAAAGTGTGTTGCTTGTTTCTTCTTCGTCTCTTTCAGCTATTTATACTTGAGGATTGAAAAATGTCCGTTGAAGAGAGACAAGATTCAAATTCCTCGAGTACTGGTCCTTAAAATCCGCGAACGGCTCTTTTGCAGTCTGACCGTACTATGAACAGTACTATTCTGCAGGCAGCATTAAATGCAGCATTAAATGCACCCAGCTGATGCGAAGCGTTTCTTCAATCATTTGTCTTTAATAACCTTGTACTTCAGCATTTATTACTCCAAGGGGCATTTATTACCGTTGGGAACACTTCATGATCTTCTTCACTTGGCTGACGAAACTACAAGTCTGATGGTGAACTCGGCTGATCTCAAACTTGAACAAATCTGATTTGAGTCGGCTGATCTTCATCAGTCTGATAACTTTACTTCAGCAGATCAGAAGTCTTGGACCTTGAAACTTTTACTCTTCTGATGTCTTCTTTACTTAGTCAAAATTTCTTCTAAGGGGTCATCAACTAAGTTACTCCATACTTAGCCAATCTTGAAGTTTTGGAATCCTTCAAAACCTCCCTTAACAAATTGTCTTCAGTGCCTTCATCTTCATCCTTATCCAACAATTTCCCCCTTTTTGATGATGACAAAACTTTAGCTAAGTACCTGTTAAATGCCTAAGCTAAAGAGTGTAATCCTCAAAATTTTCTGAGATAGAAAAAGTTTATTGGATTGAACTTGACTTTCCATTAATATTGAAAAAGAATTACAATGTACAAGTTCATCAGATGAGATTTCTGAAGAATAGATAGAAGTGAACTGATTACAATGAATTTATAATTTCTAACTATCAGCTTCTTCATCTGATCCTTCAAGCACTTCTTCATACTCATAAGATGACTCTTCGTCATCTTCTTCATCATCAGCTTCTTCTTCCAAGATTGCTTTGGCAGCTTCCATCTTCTCTTTGAGTTGCTGCTCTTTAATTTGTTCCATTGCTTTCTTGGCAGATTCAGTCTCCTTGTACTTGGTAGTTTCTTTTTCAATCTTTTCATCTTCTTCAATCTTTTCTTCTTCTTCTACCTTTCCAAGTTTTTCAGTCTTGTCAGCAGTGTCTTCAGTTTCCTTGGCTTCAATAGTTGCAGCAGCAGTTTCCTTAGCTGTTTCTTCCCTTTTATCTTCCCCCTTTTTGTCATCATCAGCTTTTATGACATTAGAAGGTGCAACAGTAGGGTTGAGGGCAACTGTTGGAATCTTCACTCCAGCACACAAAGCCTTTAGATTCTGATTGACAACATCATGACTGGCTGTTAGATTATGAATAGTTGTGCTGATGTCGTCAGTTTTGTCATTGAAGTAGTCAATATTCAGGTTTACAGTTGCAATTTCATCTTGGACGGCCTGTACAACAGCTGATACTTCATGCAACATCCCTAAATTGACCTCCTTCTCCTCTTCACTGACTTTAATGAAGGTTGCAGTTAGATCAGCAATCTTGTGCTCAGCCGATTTTAACGCAGTATGAAGGTGGTTGACATCACCCTTCACATCTTCAACATTCTTGTTCAGGTCTCTCAAGCTGTGCACTAACTGCAAGGAATGATCTTGAGGGATTGGAATGTTTGTGATTTCAGTCTTGATGATCTTTTCAGTAGACTGTTGCACAGTTTCCATCTGAAGTTTGTGTGACTCTGTCAATTCTTCCTTAAGCTCAGTCTTCAGTTCCTCTTTGACCTTCATCAGCTGCTGTTGATGCTTCTCTTCCAGTTCTTGCATAGAATTTTCCAACAACATCTGGAAAGCTTCCATCAGTGATGAGTGTTCATCACCTGATGAAGCAGAAGCAGCAGCTTCATCCTTTTCTTCAATTTCTTGGTGGACAGGAATATCTTCCATCTTTTCGTCTTGATGATCTTCAGAATCCTTAGCATTCCACTCAATGGCTAGGGGTTCATCAGCTGCCTTTTCAGCAGACTTGTCTTCAGTCTGATCAGCAGACTTATCAGCAGTTTGATCAGCAGACTTATCAGCAGTTTGATCAGCAGGCTTGTCTTCAATCTGATCAGCAGACTTGACTTCAGGCTTGTCCGAAGCTTTATGTTCATCAGTAACATCATCATAGACCAAGTTGGTGACAGTGCCATCATCATTGAAGCAAGTAGTTTGTCTGATCTGCCTCACAATGATTCAGGGGTTAACGAAAGCATTATTCCCTTTTGGCACTTCATAGAACGGTTGCACTTCCTTGCCAAAAATTATTTGCTGAATGCTTGGAAGTAGTGGCAAGTCACTTGAACAACCTTGCTGATACCTTGACCTTTTTGCCCATCTCTTCAAGGCGGCCATAGCAGCAATTTTGATTGCCCTTTCTTCAGCATCTTCAGATTTCTTCTTCTTATCAGGCAGGGTGCTTTGAATCTTCTTGGCCTCCTCCAATGCAAAGCCTTTTGCATAACTATGCATGACATCTCTTACATAGCTGGGATCTAGGGCCTTTTGAATGGAGTTTGTCTTCAGCCAAGTCAGAACCCAACGTTCTTCATCAGCTAGCTCCTTCATGTTTTGAAGTTCTGTTATTGACTTGTTCAGCCTGTTGTCTCTCCAACTGATATACCTTGGTTTCTCCTGGTTGAACAGAGTTCTCAACATGAGCTTTTGATCATAGTAAGCTAAGGACTTCTCAAACTTCTTGAAAAGCTCCTTATCAGCATACACTATCTCAAAGGCTTTTCTAACTTCAAATTTGTCCTTGGACTTGACTTTGGGGGCAGGCAGCAATATCTTTTTCTTGTCTTCTTCATCCTTGCTCTCTCCAATCTTGATGCCACCTCCATGGACAGGTCCATAAGCATCAACTTTGCTCAATTCAATCACCATGGCCAGTTCAGCATCTTCAGCAACTTTTCTTTCTGCCTCAGACATGTGCCTTCTGGCTTCATCCTTAGCTTCTTGAGCTTTGCTTAGCTCAAGTGCTTTCTTTTCTTCAGCTTCATCCAGCTTCCTCTGTTCAGCCTCCTCCCTTGCCTTTTTGTCAGCTTTGGAAATTTTCTTTTTCCTTAGCACTATTTTTCTTTTGCCTTTATCAGCAGGGGCTGGTCCAACAGATGATATAGGATCAGCAGCTATAGGATGGATGATTTGGACATCTGGATCTTCTTGAGGTTGAGCAACCTCAGCTGTTG
Organism: Penstemon barbatus; assembly: GCA_003313485.2. Taxonomy (NCBI): domain Eukaryota; kingdom Viridiplantae; phylum Streptophyta; class Magnoliopsida; order Lamiales; family Plantaginaceae; genus Penstemon; species Penstemon barbatus. Next base: position 66,634,543 of record CM064877.1, on the reverse strand, counting down.
GTGTGACTTGACTTTGCTGTTGCTCTTCAGCTTTGTCAGTCTCAACAGTCTCAACTGTTTCGGCAGGCCTTTCAGCAGCTTCAGGGTCTTCCCTAACTACATTTTCCAGATCGGTAGGTTTTTCAATAAAGGTCATCTGCTTTCTAGCAGACTTCTTTGTTCTTCCCTCACGATAAGTGATTGTAGCTGTATCTCTCTGTTGACTCCTTGTTCTTTGAGAGATCCCTTCAGCAGGCCTTTCTGCTGATGGAGTTCTTGATGGTGATGCAGGGGATCCAGTCCTTACATCAGCAATTATGTTCTCAATAATTTTAGTGGCTTCAGCAGCAGAAGTCACTTTCTCCACCTTCTTAGGAACCTTTTCCTTAGGCTTATCAGCAGCCTTCTTCTTTCTTGTCTCAACAGCCTTGTCAGCTGTTTTGACCAACCTTCGTTGCCTCTTGGCAGGAACCTCTTTTGGTCCCTCATCCTCATCTTCCTCAGGCTCATCAGCCTTCCTTTTCAGAATTGGCAGATATTTGTTCATGGCTTTGGACTTGTGAATTTCCTTGCCATTCTTCATAGGACACCTCAGTTTGAACAGCAGATAACTGAGCGTAATCCTGTGATTGGTGTGAGGACCCTTTCCTTTCTTGTCATCCAGGAAATCAGCCAAGATGTACCATACTATGATGGACCAGTTGACTTTCATTACATAGTAAATGGCAGCCATGATGCTGAATCTTTTCATAGTAACAGCATCCAGAGAAAAATTGCAAATTTTCAATCAGTTTTGACACCATATCAGCCATCCGCTGATATTCATCCTTCAGTTGCTTCTTCCTTATGTTTCCAGAAAACACTTCTCCCTCTTTGGCGCAGATCGCCCAGAACTGTTGGTGCTTATCCTCCGTCAGTATAGTGACGTCATGTCTTCCATGGTTTGGAAGCCCAAACGTCTCGTGAAGAACAGCTGGGGTGATGGTGATAGATTTTTCTCCCACTGTAGCCTTAATCTCCAGTGAGTTGTAGTCAGCTTTCGCTGTGTTGTAGTACTCCATCACTTGGTCAGTCCAGATAACTCCTTCGTGGTATTCCATGAAGTTCACCAGCGAAGCAGCTTTGAACTTTTCGAGCAGCTCTTTCATCAGATCCGTACCGGATTGGTAGTAAGAATTATACACGAGATACATACCTTCAGCAGCCATTTCAGATCTGTAGGAATTAGGAAGAAAAACGAAGAGATTTTTGCAGAAAAATTGCTCAAAATTCTCACAAGTACTCTTGAAAATTTAGGGTGCGTAAAGAACGACTCGACTGATCAGATGAGAATTTATAAAGTTGGGGGTGTGTCGGTTTCCGTGATATCCGCCAACCGTTAGATCCATTTTTCTGTCAGTGATGATCGTGCGGCTTCAGTTACGACCTTTCAAATTCAAAAGATATTTTAATGAAGAGCGGGAATATGTACCGCCCGACTGTTACTTATAAAAGCGTGTTTTGAATAAAACGTTTTAAATAGCTCGCTTTTATTTAAGTAATCAGATGAGTATAATAAACACTTATCTGATGGACTACTGTCCTGATGACAATGCTGTTATCAGAGAATGCCAATAGCTGATAACCTTCCTCAGCTGTTTGTCAATCCAGCTAGATAAAATACTCTTGGTCTTCGATAGTTGAGTCTTCTGTTGAAAACATAACTTCAACTAACTTTCATTAACAAATTTCATCTTTAATTCAGAAGTACCGCTAGTCTTACACGTTCCCCCTGAGTTTAAGAATTAATAAGTTAACTAGTCTGTTGAAAGTTAATCCTTGAAAATAGGTATGATGAGTAAGCTGTTGAACTCTAGTCTTCTGATGAGTTCCCCCTCAGCTTATGCATCTAATTTTAATAATCCCAGTTCAGCTCTTAGAGTTGAAAACCTTGTCTCACTTAGAGGTTTTGTGAAGATGTCAGCAATCTGATTTTCAGTAAACACATATTCTATCATGACATTTCCTTTCTCCACGTGATCTCTAATAAAATGATGTTTGATCTCAATATGTTTAGTCCTTGAATGACTTGTAGTATTCTGAGTGAGACTGATTGCACTTGTATTGTCACAGTAGATTGGTATTCCACTGAATTTGATATTGTAGTCTTCTAGTTGATGTTTCAACCATAAGATTTGTGCACAGCAAGCTCCATCAGCTATATACTCAGCTTCAGCAGTAGATATGGATACTGAAGTCTGTTTCTTACTCATCCATGAGATCAGACGACTACCTAAGAACTGACAGGCACCTGTTGTGCTTTTTCTGTCAATCTTGCAGCCTGCAAGGTCAGAATCTGAATATCCAATAAGCTCAAATCCAGACTCTCTAGGGTACCATAATCCCAATTCTTGAGTGCCCTTAATATATTTCAATATTCTCTTGGCAGCTAAGAGATGAGATTCTTTGGGGTTTGATTGGAATCTTGCACAGACCCCAACAGAGTACATGATATCAGGTCTGCTGGCTGTTAGATATAACAGTGACCCAATAATGCCTCTGTATTTGGTTATGTCTACTGATTTGCCATCTTCATCTTTATCCAAACGAAGACTTGTAGACATTGGAATTGTAGCAGTAGAGCTAGTTTCCATACCAAATTTCTTGAACAGATCCTTTGTGTATTTTGCTTGGCTGATGAAAATTCCATCAGGCAACTGTCTAACTTGCAAACCAAGAAAATAGTTAAGTTCTCCCATCATGCTCATTTCAAACTTGTTCTGCATCAGCTTTGAGAACTTATCACACATCTGTTGATTAGTTAAACCAAAAATAATATCGTCCACATAAATTTGCACAAGCAACATATGTTCTTCCCATTCAATAGTGAACAAGGTCTTGTCAACTTTACCCTTGCGAAATCCTTTAATTAAAAGAAAGTCAGATAAAGTATCATACCATGCTCTTGGAGCCTGTTTCAGTCCATAAAGAGCTTTCTTCAGACGATATACTTTGTCCTCTTCTTGATAAGCTTCAAATCCAGGAGGTTGTTCAACATAAACTTCTTCTTGCAATTCTCCATTGAGAAAAGCTGATTTCACATCCATCTGATAAACTGTGAAATTCTTGTGAGCAGCGTAGGCAAGAAAGAGTCTGATTGCCTCTAGCCTTGCTACTGGTGCAAAAGTTTCATCAAAGTCAATGCCTTCTTCTTGGCAGTAACCCTTGGCCACTAATCTTGCTTTGTTTCTGGTGACTTCACCATCTTCATTCATTTTATTTCTGAATACCCACTTAGTGCCAATGACTCTTTGATGACTTGGTCTAGGAACTAAGTACCAGACTTCATTCCTTTCAAATTGATTTAGCTCCTCCTGCATAGCTTCAATCCAGTTGGAGTCACTAAGAGCTTCTTCAATCTGTTTAGGCTCAATTTGAGATAGAAAACTAGCAAACATAGCATCTTGTGCAGCAGCTCTTCTTGTTTTCACTCTGTCTAAAGGATCACCAATCACTAACTCTGGTGGGTGATTTCTGAGCCATCTGAGATCAGGTTGCAAATCATAATGTTGTCCTTTGTCTTGATCTTGCAACACTACTGTTGGAGATACAGTAGTAGTCTGTTGAACATTTGCAGTCTGTTGAACAGTCTCTGGTCTATCAGCTGTTTGCAACTCGTCTGTTAGACAATTAGCTCTGTGATTTTGAACAGCACTTGAGTTATCAGCTGAGTTGAGATCAGGTAGTATGATGGGTATATATTCTTCATTCTTTCCAACATTCATCTTCTGTAAATCAGTAGACAGATCTTGATTAACATTTTGATTCTTTTCAGAAGATTGACTTGGCTCATCAAATACTACATGAATGGATTCTTCTATTAGTAATGTTCTTTTATTGAAAACTCTATAAGCCTTACTAACAGATGAATATCCTACAAAGACAGCTTCATCAGCCTTTTCTGCAAATGCAGTAAGGTGATTTTTACCATTATTTAAAACATAGCATTTACAACCAAATATCTTAAAGTAATGAATGTTTGGCTTCCTATTGTTCCAAACTTCATATGGAGTCTTGTTTTGGTGCTTGTTGATCATGCATCTGTTTTGGGTAAAACATGCTGTATTTGTTGCTTCTGCCCAAAATCTTTGTGGCAGCTTTGCTTTAGCTATCATGGTTCTGACAGCTTCTTTCAGTGTTCTGTTTCTCCTTTCAGCAACACCATTCTGTTGAGGGGTTCTAGCAGCTGAATACTCATGATGTATTCCTTTGACATTACAATATTCTTCAACAGTAGAGTTTGTGAACTCTGTCCCTCTATCTGATCTGATCTTCAATATTTTGATACTCTTCTCATTCTGGATCAGTTCCATCAGATTTGTAAGATGTTCCTTGGTTTCACTTTTCTTCTTCATGAAAATCACCCAAGTATATCTTGAATAATCATCCACAACAGCTAGGCAGTATTTCTTTCCACCATTGCTGACTGGATCAATGGGTCCAAATAAGTCCATATGTAGCAACTCCAATATCCTTCCAGAAGATTGGTGCTTCTTGCTTTTGAACGATGACTTGATTTGTTTACCCTTCTGACAGGCGTCACATAGCTTATCTTTGCTCATGACTGTTTTAGGAATCCCTTCTACCAAATCATTCTTGATTAATCCGTTGATGGTCTTGAAGTTTAAATGATTCATTCTCTTGTGCCATAACCAACTAACTTCACTTGGTGCAGATGCAACCAAACAAATACTTGAATTCTTGTCAACAGAATCCCAGTCGACTATGTAGTTATTTCCTTGTCGTCTTCCAGATAAAATTACCTTCTTTGTACCAATCTGTTCAACATAGCACTTATCTGTTGAGAAGATGACTGAATATCCCTTGTCACAAAATTGACTTATGCTCAGCAGATTATATTTGAGGCCTTTGACATATGAGACGTCAGATATCTCTATGTTCCCTCTGATTAATCTTCCTTTAGCTTTAATCTTGCCTTCTTTGCTGTCTCCTAATGTAACACTTGGACCATCCACAGCAACTGCATCTGTCAGCTCATGTATGTTTCCACACATGTGTCTTGAACATCCAATGTCCAAGTACCAAATCTTCTCTACTTTACTCCTATTCCTAATCCTATCCTACAAAACAAAAATAAAATTGTTTTAGGTACCCTTATTGAGAGGGTCCTGAAGGATTAGTTCCACCTTTGACAACCCAAGATGTTGATGTCTTAGGCTTCTTAGGTTTCTGAGTTTTGACAGGAGCATGAACAGTTTCATCATAATTATCAGATAAGTCATGTTGATGATCAGTATGATAAGAATAATGTTCATAAGCAGGGTAAGGTGCATGATAAGCAGGATATGCATGCATTGGATGAGCAGGATAAGGTGCATAGTAACTAGGAAATTGAGGTGCATGATACATAGGATGATATGCAGCAGGTTGCACATAATATGACTCATTTCCATACCAAGCTGATGAGGGGTAATTCGGATTCCCTGTTTTTTAGCCTCAACACGATTCGAATAGCTATGAACCTTGTCGCCAGGGACCAAAAGACGAACCAAAGCATGAAAACGGTTGTTTCGAGCTCACGAGGTCGCCGTAGATCGAAAGACACTGTTGGGCCGAGCCCAGGCCCAAGCCCTCTAAGTTGGCTATAAATACTCCATGCATTTATTACACTGGGGGGGACTCCAATGAACACTCCAACCTTAAGACCGCAGCTCGGTTTATTAGTATAGGACTTATTGTACATGTTTCACCCTCTAGCTTGTACGGCATCCAATAATGCTCGAATAGGACCTTTGAATACTTGTACTTGTACTCTTTCAATTCGAATACAATTACATTTGATCATTACTTCATTTATTTTATTGTTATTGTAAATCGTACATCCCACCCTTGATCGAACCAACGAAACCGCGTAAGATCAATTGGCGCCCACCGTGGGGCCTTATTTGAGTATTAGATCGAAATATGCCTACTACGAGGAGGAATATGTGCGCCAGCAGAAAATTTTACTAGTCTGAAATTTTGTTGTTCACTCTCCGAGGCGAACCTTTCGACCCTTGGAGGGTTCATCATTTCAGGAATAAAGAAAGAAGGCCTATCTTCCTTACCTCCGAATGGAACGAATAAGAAGTTCAACGGGTATCGTCAAAGGCTTAGAGGATCTATGAGGTCGCAGTTCGATTTTAACGATCGGAATTTATTTTTCCGTTCTTCGTATTCATAAGCTTCAATGACGAATCTTCCGAATCGACTATTTTAAAGATCACCGGCGAAGTCTCTATATGCTATCAATCGACTGTTTGTATTCTTCTCAAGGTCGGATTGAATTGATTGTTTAAATATTTGAAATCGATTAGATGAGTTCTCAAACTAATAAAGGGTATGTTGGATTATCATTATGACCAATAAGGGAATTCGAGTAAAAAGATCCGACTACAAATAAAACTTTATCATTGAAATTCTTCAAACAAGTTACAAAGTGAAGCTCCGAAGGAATTTCGGACTCAAGAAATGCAGTACAATCATTCCTGCCCTATTACAAAATTCTACAAGGAAATTTTATCCTATAAGCTGCTCGACCTTCATTTCCGAAGAGCGCCCCAGATCCAGAACTCAGCAGTGATCCTCCTTGCAAATCACTAGCAACGTGTCGCACGTCCGCCCTCGTGCTGGCTAAAAGCCGGATCGGAGATCCTCGCCGGGGAAGCAGACCGACCTTAGATCATCATCTGTAAACAATGATTGAAATACTCAATCGTTATTTACAGGTTGATTCGAACCGAAGCAGCAAAAGGTTATCCCAACAAGAGGCACTCCAAGAGAACTCGAGGAAACTATCTAGTAAGAAAGCCCTCGAGGAAGCTGATGCCTCAGATTTAAAGAACTCTTCTCGGAATAACCAGCTGTCCGATCAGGTACTGCCCCAGAATACCAGAATTCTAACCCGCACCAGACAAGATATGTCAGGCAAAACGGGTTGCCTGCCGGTATTCTAGGCGCAATTTCTTTTGCCTGTCGATATTCTAAGCGAAAAGCTCATCTAAAAGGAAACAAGATCGGAAAAGAAAGTTCGAACTCTGATCTCAAACTCTTTTATTCGGGATAAAATACGAATCGAATCTAAAACTCGACCCATGATGATCGGATGGGGCATAAGGAGAAAAGCAAGAGGTGTTGTATACATGAAGGGACCTATTTATAGGGGAAGGGAAATTAAAATCAACGGCCCAGATAACTTTCCATGAGCGATTGGGATGTCCGCATTAAATGGAAGGACCGTTACATTTCCCGAGAAATTGGGCCCTGTTTGGTAACAAAGGACGTGATTCAATGAGGAATGTAGAAGAATCGCAACGTTCTATCAAACTTGACATAGTTATCGAAGGATGGCATGTCGAATTCATATCCGGTTATTTTGGATGATTCTTACGCTCAAGTATTTATTATTATGTTTTACGCTGCCAACTAAGAAGAAATATAATTGGTTTAATCGAACAGGATTCCCGACCTGGAAGTTATGCAATTATGAAAATTCAGCAGTGATAAAAAATTTTACGGCATGGTTTCCTTTGCCAATATCAGGACCGCTAAGATATTTATTCATTAACCAATCTGGCAAGCGTTATTCTATTGTTTCTTGTTCGATATCGGAAGATCGAGAGGGAATTACGAAAGATAAACTTCTATCTAGTTATATTTGATGATTATCAACAGAACGAAGAGGAAAAATATTTATATTATCTCGGAAAATTACAAGAAGTGGGAAAATACATATCGAACATAGCCTTTGCATTACATCAATAGATTATTACAATCCTATAATACTTTCGGTCTCTCGTCCTATCGTTTACTCGGATAATTTGGCTCCGAGCTCGGAATATCCTTAGGACCCGCAGGCTCTCAACTTTATCTGCATTCTTTCGAAAACAGAGGATCGAACGCTATCAACCCAACGTCTTCCTAAATGCATTGCAGCAACAAGGCCATGGGCCTAGCTTATTGGCTTTCCAGATGGAAATCGCATTTGCCTGTCGATATTCTAAGCGTGGTTGCATTGATTTTTCTTTCGCTCGAAGATTGCTCCGCTTAAATATCGTTCGAAGCCTGAGCTCAAATAACCGTACCAATCGAATAAACATCTTGACCACCATGATCAGATAAATGAATTCTCGATGCAACGAATAAGATAATTTCAACAATGTGCCAGCCTTTTATAGCCGAAAGGAGAAAAGAATCCAACGGCGTATTATTCGCAAAATGAGCGGACAAGATTTGTCGACCGTTGCGATTCCCGGTAAAACAGGAACCGTGTCGAAAAAATTAAACTTATCAAATTTAGGAACCTACTAACAAAGAATTTTCTCGACCAAGGCATAAGGATTATTTAAGATCTAGGGCTATTCACTACTGCCTGTTTCTCCATATTTGCAGAAGGCTATTTTCTCTTCAGTATTTATTTCGATCAAAAGTTATATATTCCATGGAAGCTAATTTCGTCAATATTCATATTCGTTCATCTCTCCGTGATATTATCGATCTTTGCCATTTTTTCTGTACTTATCTCAGTCTATTATTATAAAAGGGTGAAAGCCTCTGCTATGACCCAAGGGCTAAAAATGCTCTAAAAACGACTAAGGGTGAAAGCCTCTGCTATGCCCTTTAGATCGTAATTATTAAAAGGGTGAAAGCCTCTGCTACGACCCTCGAGCTATGATTGCTCTGAAGCGACTAAGGGTGAAAGCCGTTGCTACGCCCCTTAGATCGAAATTATTATCCTCGATCAACCGAAACCAATCAGCATTCTATTCTATCATTTCTTCGTCTAAAGGCTAACAGCCATCATTATGACACTTAAGTCAACGTTATTATTCAAAGATCAATCAAAAACCCTATTTCGATTATTACTTCACGATTATTTGTCCGATTAGGGAATTTGATCCCTCAGATTAGAATCGTTACTCAAAGGTCATTTTAGATCCTTCTATTCGATCTCTTAATTATTATGTGTTTGACGGGGGAATAAAAGCCTCCCACAGATTGTATTCTAAATCGAGGAGTATCGATTATCGTCTATCGTCTAAATACTTATCAAATTCGGTAAAGGATGGCGCATATTCTTATTTGCTCGATGACAGTATACAAAAGCATCTCTACAGGATAAGAAAGAAGGGTGATAAAAGAAATAAATATCTTATTCATGTCATTCCAAACAGTTACAAAAGAGCTCGAAATTACAAGGATAAGAAAAATCAAGCAAAAACTTTACATTTAGTGTAACCCTACTACAAATCAACCCTACGCTAGAAGTTTCTCGTGATCGAAGGAAGAAGTCGAGGCTGGGCTAACACTTCCACCCTTCATCCTTCACTTCCTCGGTACTTGCCCCACGCCGGGCCAGATCGAGAGAAAGCAAGGCAACCCCTAGAGAAATTATTCCACGCAATCTCGAAGGCAACATTCTTCAAGGAATATCTTGAAGAAGTAGAGATCGAGTGCAGGAAAACTCCTCCAGCAATAGACCCACTATCCGACCGGGTGGATTGACAGGATACAGAAGATCGAACCCGCCTCAAAGACTTGGAATCAAAGAGAGCAGGTCGCCTGCCGGTACCCCAGTCGCAATTATTTTCGCCTGTCGATACCCTAGTCGAAGTAAGTTGCCATCAGGAGAGAGCGAAATTTGTAAATAGTTCGAAGAAGAACCTCGAACAGTTCAGTCTCAGATAGCAAACGAAACATGGTGACTAGAAAGGATAAAATCTCAATCACAGAGCCGATCAAGTTTCTTACTGAAATGTAAGATTTGAAAGTAACTACGGAGCTATATATAGCGAAAGAAATAGGCAATTAACGACCCAGATTTGATGATACTAACGGCTGAGATATAAGCAGTAAATGCGCCGACCGTTACGAATCCCGAAAATGTCAAATTTGTTCCACTCGAATTCATCTTATCCGAATTCATCATAATCTCAGTTCCAACCATCGAAAAAAAAAAAAAAAATCATAAAGAAATCCAAATGAAGCATGATTAAAGGAAGAACACATAAGAGGAGCATGCGATTCGAGGAGAAAGCAAATCATTACAAGCCATAGAAAATAAAAATTATTCAGGATAGCACAAGTAAAAACAGTACACTACGAGTTCGGGTAAATAAGAGACAACATCTAAACAAGTTTATTATCAGAGAAAATCTTTCGAAGCTCAGCATTTCGAGCCTCACATCCTGCTTCGAATCCGCGATCATAAGCCTCCTTCTCGCGACGCGTAAAATCCTGCTTCTCTTGCTCCTGAAGACTCTTCAGTTCTTCGAGTTTATCTTTCAACTGCTTGTGTATCTCCTCTCCATGCTCGTTAGCCATCTTCTCCTTCTCTAAAGCAAGCTTCTCTGCGAGAACGCGATCGAATTCAACTTTCTTCTCCTCCAGCTCGAGAGAGATAGCAGCGCGCTGATTGGTCTCCCGCTCAGCAAATGTTTTAAGCTCAATGAAGTCTTGTCCGGCCTATCAAAAGGATCAACAGCGCTAAATAAATAAATAAAAAAAATATATATATATATATATATATATATATATATATATATATATATATATATATATATATATATATATATATATATACTATGATGGGAAAAAGGAAGAATAAATGTACACCTGAAAGAGGAAGTGCTGCCCGGACTCGAACAACTCTTCTATGTTTCTCTCCTTAGACGCATTTCTCTCCTTGGGCATGTCAGTCTCCGAAGAAGTAAAGGTAGCTTGCAACAAGTTACCCATGGAATCAACCTTAGAAGGAGATCCATCTTTCAACTCCTCGTGCAGGGAAGAAGCAGTTTTTTGAGGAGAGGAATCGACAAAGGATCGGGAAGGATTATCAATTCCTAAAGTTTCAGCGGAAGCCCCCACACTAGTTTCTAACTTGGACTTTTTGTTGGGACTCCCTGAGGGAGGAACGATCGAAGCATCAGACGATGACTTGCCACCAATAGCAAGATTTTGCAAAGCCTCAATGGGCGTAGCCCCATCGGAATAAGGCCTCTTATTCGAAGGGGGAACAGGAGTCTTTTCTCGGACATGATCCTCGCTCTTAGAACCAATCACTCTCGGAGAGGAACCTCCGAGCTCAGCCTCGAGCTCTTCGTCCAAAATGGACTTGCTGGAACTACCCTTGTTCTGCTTCGATGAAGCACCTTTCTCTTTCGTATTTTCCCCACCTTTAGATGCTTTTGGGGAAGAGGCGGAGGTCTTAGAAGAAGATTTGGAGGGTTTGACCTCCTTATCAGCCTTTTGCTCTTTATTCGACTTCTTATTTTTCAAACCACCAAATAGCGACCTGGGATCGATAGTTTTGCCTAGCACGTTTTCCATGATGAGTGAATTTGGATCAATTGCTCGAATCTTTACCCGCAGAAAGCTCGAAGAATGCAGAAAATTTTGGGAGAGCTCCGATCTCTATAAGCAAAGATGTCGTGTGAATAATGATAAAAGATCCCAATATTTATAGACGCTACGCACTACGATTGAGATAGTGAAACGACGCGACCATGGAGAAAAATCCCACTCGGATAAAGAAAGTTCGAGCAGAAAGGATGAAAAGTCATCGATATTTATGAAAGTTAGAATTCATGAGTTACACGAATCAAGTCAAGAAATATAAAGTTAACTCGTTTACAAAATCGGGTTACATGAGTAAATACAACTGATTCCTAAATTGAAGATCAGACGATATATATATTTGAAGCTCGATAATTACTCAGCTTGACCGAAAGATTGACCGTCTCCCTTATCCAGGGCATTGCCTATGTTGACAGCTTTGTCTCCATCTCCGGACGCATTAGAAGGATCGTCGCAGGGGTACTCGAGCACATCAGGGTTAGGCATCGGAATACCATATTCCTCGACTAAGGATGCAAAGCGATGTTCCTGCCAATTAGTATTCGCCTTGGGAAGAGAAGAAGTTTTATAAGCCTTCCCTTCAGCGTTTTTGAAAGGGTCCATATACTTGAAATATTCCTCCATGTCATTCGGAATTTTCTCGGCCGCGACCAACTGTTGAACCCCTTTATAAAAAATCGTCTGGAGAATTTCTCCCGTCTTCCTCTGAATTAAAGGATCTAAGACTGGAGATTCCAAGAATTCTCGTATGGCAGGGATCTTGGCTTCTTCCTGACCTTGGGCATATGCACGCTCGGAGTCTTGCTTCGCCAAATCGAGTTCTATCTTTATTTTCTTTAGCTCCTCCTCAAGGGCACTTCTCTCTTTAACGGACGCAAGCAAGTCCTCTTCTAATGAGGAAGAATGTTTCGTATAAGCCTTTTCGAGCTCCCTCTTTACTTGAGATAACTCCCGTTGGTTTTCTTCTAACTGAGCCCGAAGACTTTGGTTATCAACGAGGATTTGAGCACACGCATCGTGAGCATCCTGTGATTCTTGCTCCAGTAACGCCAAACGATATGTTTGAACGGCGAACAAATCCCCGACCTACAAGACATTTTTGAATATCAATAGAAGCTAGAGATTCTAAAGAAAGAAAAAGGCAAATTTTCACCTCGTGATATGTTCGGGAGAAGTCACTCAAAACCTCAAAATCACCTTTGACGGTGTGAAGCAACATATCCCGCTTGAACCGACTAGCCATAAAAATCCTAGCGGCCTTGTCAAATTCGTTCTCCCCACTAGCGTCAAGATCGGTCAGAATAGTGCCATCATCAGGGTACCCGGCGGCTCTGCTACCTCGAAGATGCTCTTCCATAAAGTCTACCACATCAGGCTCCGACCTACCTTCTCGACATGGAACAGAGTCAGTTTTCGCACCAAAAGGTTTTACCCTCCTTGAGGGCCCGGGATTTCCAGCATTTCTTTTTCGGCTGAGGAGCTTCTCGTACTCCTGGACGCCCTGAATTCGGTTCCAAGAGTGCTGGCTATAGCCAACTGATGAAAGAACGGAGGTATCAGGGGAAAACAGAGCTCGGAGTGGTCCGGCAGAGGCGGAATTCAAGGAACTCATGGTACCAACGCCTCTCAGATTGGGAATCGCGACCGGAACGATAACTGAATCTCCGCCCGAATTACTGGTACCTACTCTATCCCCGGATGTACGAGGTAAAGGGTCGAGATAAAATGGTTTATCTTCAATCAGACTGGCAGCGGATACTCTGAATTCCTCCACAACTCGACCTACAGGGATAATACAATTCGGGCATGGGATTAAAACAAGAAATACTGTTCAATAAAACCTTAAAGTAGATAAGATAAATAAGCATACTCAAAGAAAGAGTGGCGAAGGGCGGATCACTAGAGATTGGTAGGTTATTGGTCCGCATAACGGGTCCTTCGGAAACTCGACCGGGAAATTTAATCGCCGGGGCAGGATAATCGCAATAGCTCAACCCAGCCAGTCGCAAAACGCCTTCTTGAACCAGGTACCTAGTTTGATAAGGGTTAGACTCCAATCGCCCCAGGAGTTCATCAGAAAGACGATGGCTAAGTTTTTCTTTTATTTGGCGAGAACCGTATGTCCAAGTATTTACGCCGTCCCATCGATAAGGTCTCGTTTTCGAACTACCCTCTGAAACAGGAACGTCAGGGCCCTTCACGAAAAAGAATCTCCTCTTCCAACTTAAAGCTTTCTTTGTTGATATTTTCGTAAGAAAAGGCCGTTTAGACCTCGGACGAACGGACACAAAGCCTACGTTCGAACCTTTGCAGGGATCCATTCGGAATATCTGCCAAAAGTTGCTAAAAGAAGCTTCTTCTCCTTTCGCCTCCATAAGAGTGCAAAACGCTATTATATATGCAACGGAGTGCGGGAGAAGCTGAGCCGGGGAAAGCGAAAAGAAATTCAAAATATTTCTGATAAGAGGAGCGAACGGGATACGCAAGCCACAGAAAAATTGTCCCTCATAAAAGGCTTGACATCCAGCGGGAGGCTCAGTGGCACGTTCGGTGTAAGAAGGAACGACAATCGAAAAACCTTTGGGAAGAAATTTCCCATAATCCGCCTCAAGGTGAGCCCGATCTTTTTTCGAAAAACAACTGGAAGTTTTACTAGCAGGAAGTTCTGACTTACCCGAGATGACGGCTTGTGAGGCTTGCGTATGTTCGAAAATCCTGACAAAAGCACCTTCGCCGATACTACGTTTGTCGACCTCTTTCTCTTCGAGATCCTCGCTTGGATCGTCGTCTTCGTCGTCTTGATGAAACTCCCCATCTTCAAAGTCGTCTACAAGCTTAAACAAGGGATCAGATTCTTGACTCTCCTCTACCTTTTTCTTGCCTCTCGCGCTTCTAGAGCTCGACATAATGGACTAAGAAGTATTTATACAGGAGAAAAATACTTTTTCGAGCTCAAACACTTCGAGTTCAAGAAAGTTGTTATGTGAAACTATTTTTCAACGAAGTCAACATATATATATACGGGGTTAAAAAGGTAAAATTGCAAAGAGGTCCCCGAGTAACCGCGACGGTTGAACTTACCAAGGGTAAAAGCTTAGGGTCATCCCTCTCAAAATTACCTTTTTGATCCTTCATTCCCTAGAATTGCGGAATATGTCCTTGCAATCTATCCTTAAGATTCTCAGAAGCCCTCCTGGTTATAATCGGAAATTCTGGAAAGCATTTATCAAGGGATCGAACGACGCAACATGATACCGAAAGGGGTATCACAATTTCAACATCCCCCGACGAGGGTAGTTTCAGAGCTCACCAAAGTATGTTTCTTATATATGCACTCTTTTTCCCTAACTCGGTTTTTATCCCAATGGGTTTTTCCGAGTCAGGTTTTTGACGAGGCATATCCTGAAAACATACTGAACGGCTCGTCTCATCGTAACATGGAACGTACTTTGTACTTCTTCGAGCGCTTACTTCGCTTCACACTCGAGAAGTGGGGGAGTATTGATGAGGGGTAATTCGGATTCCCTGTTTTTTAGCCTCAACACGATTCGAATAGCTATGAACCTTGTCGCCAGGGACCAAAAGACGAACCAAAGCATGAAAACGGTTGTTTCGAGCTCACGAGGTCGCCGTAGATCGAAAGACACTGTTGGGCCGAGCCCAGGCCCAAGCCCTCTAAGTTGGCTATAAATACTCCATGCATTTATTACACTGGGGGGGACTCCAATGAACACTCCAACCTTAAGACCGCAGCTCGGTTTATTAGTATCGGACTTATTGTACATGTTTCACCCTCTAGCTTGTACGGCATCCAATAATGCTCGAATAGGACCTTTGAATACTTGTACTTGTACTCTTTCAATTCGAATACAATTACATTTGATCATTACTTCATTTATTTTATTGTTATTGTAAATCGTACATCCCACCCTTGATCGAACCAACGAAACCGCGTAAGATCACAAGCATTTTGATTTTTCTTGTTCTTATGCTTCTTTGGTTTACTAACAGTTTGCTCATTAACAGACGACTTAGTTTTCACACTAGTCTGATTAGTCTTAACCTTATCAGAAGACTTCCTAGGACTCTTCTGTTTGGGTTTACTAGTCTGTTTTCCTACACTAGGCTCTTTGCTCTTTTTAGCCTTAGGAGATTTCTTCTCCTTTAATACTTTCTCAGATGAGGTAGGTTTAGAAGTTTGAACATACAGAATGACCTTACTATTGTCAGCAGAAATGAATTTTTCAGTATGGTTCAATTCTAGTTTATCCTTTTCTAAAGGTGTCTCCTGTTTACTAGATGTAGGCATGGATGCAACAGTTGACTTATCATGAGACTCGATAATTTTCTCAAGTTCCATGATTTTTCCTTTATAGACCTCACATTCAGCTTTCAGAGATTCATGCTCTTGCTCAAGCTGTTTATACTCAGCTGATTCTTTAGGCTTTTCAGCTTTAAGTTTCAGTGAGTTATTTTGCTCTTTTAGCAAGCTCATCTCTTCCTTAAGCTTAACAAATTCTCCAGCAATAGTAGTATTATTTAACATCATTTGCTCTAGAGAATCAAACAATTCATTATTTGGAGGAGTTACCTCATCCTCGGAGTCATCAGATTCCTTAGCCATCAGGCAGAGGAGAGCAGGTTTCTCTTCATCAGAAGATTCTTCATCAGACGTGTCTGAATCTGAATCAGATGAGTAGACAGCAGCAAGCTTTTCTGCTTCAGCTACCATTGCTTTCCTTCTTTGATGCTTTCTTTCCTTTCTGATTCTCTTCTCTTCCTCAGTGTATTTTTCTGCTTTTGGATATGGACAGTCCCTGATGAAATGTCCCAATTTCCTGCAGTTATAACACATTAGTTTTGCTTTATAATCATCTTTCTCTTGAGAAGAAGAGTTAGGTTTAGAAGTAGAAGCAGCATGATTGTATTTGTTTTTCATCTTTCTCTTATAGAACTTCTTGAAGTTGTTCATCAATAATGCTACATCTCCAGCAGTGTACTCCTTCTTGTTGAGTAGAGATGCTTCATCAGATGAGTCCACATCTTTGCTTTTGTGAGCTGGTCTTCTTGGATTTTCAGTAGCAACAAGTGCAGCTGTGGGACTTGAAGTTGAGGTTTCTTCAACACCCATTCTAGGCAGTTTATACTCATACGCCTTGAGTACGGAGAACAGCTCTGTAAGAGAAATCTTCCCCAGATCTCTTGATTCTTCCATAGCTGTCACCTTCATATTGAACTTGGGGGGCAGGGCCTTCAGAACTCTGACGGTGATCTCCTTGTCAGTAAAGGTCTTTCCCAGCTTAAGAACTTCATTCAATGTTCTGGTAAACCTGGTATCCATCTGATCAATGGTCTCTCCAGATTTCATCTTGAAGTTGTCCAGCTTCTCCAAGGCAACACTGAGCTGATGCTCTTTGATGGCGTCGTTTCCTTCACTCATGTCACGAACCTTGTCCCACATCTCTTTTGCAGTTTTGCAATGTTTGACCTTGTCAAACCGATCATTATCCAGGGCTTTGGTCATGATGAAACGGCCAACTTTGTCCAGATTGAACAGCTTTATTTCTTCGGCTGTCATCTCTGTCAGATCTTTTTCCACCACCATTTCAGCTTCATCTACTATAATGGTCTTGGTGAATTTGAATGGACCTTTAATGATACATGTGTACATGTTGTCATTATAGGCTGCTAGAAAGATTTCCATTCTAATCTTCCAGTCCTCAAAGGACATACCAGCAATGTGGGGAACATGACTGATACAATCCATTTTTCAAAAAGTTTTGATTTTTCAAAAATATGCTCTTTTGAAAAAGTTTGAAGACCTTTGAAAAACACTTGGATCAAGCTCGTTTATCAGGCAGCTGATTCAAATGAACCACCCGCTTTGATACCACTTGTTGGTCCCAAGTGGTTAGAAGAGGTTTAGGAGGGGGGGTGAATAAACCTCTTTGAAATTTTCTTCAAATTTAACTTTAAAACTTTCACTTTAACTGAACAGACTAAGCTGATCAGATTAGTTAGTTACAACTCTGTTCGCGAACAAATCTTTGAACAGCCTTGTTGACCACTCGTCTGATTGTTACTTAGCTGATTTTGCCAAAATCAGTTTTAATACTTAGAGTACTTGCAGCGGATTTTCAAAGTGTTTTTCACAAGTAATCTTAGTAGTTTGAAAAATGTTTTCCCCAGTTTTATAAACTCCTTTAAAATCTTTTTCAAACAGTTAAGTTAATGTGTTTTATGCAAACTGAAAATATGCAAGTAAAATGCAAACAAAAACACAGGCAATTTTTATAGTGGTTATATGGATTTGAATATCCTTTAGTCCACTCTTCCAAGTCACACAGATCTTGGGTTATACTATAATCACTAAGTTTACAGTATACTCTGCTTGCGCCAATCAACAAATGAAACGGCCACAAGTGCGCAGTAAGAAATCACAAAGAAATCCTACTTCTCTGAAGTAATATCACTCACTTAGACGGATATCTACTTCTCACAACACTTTTGATTACAAAATCACTTAGAAGATGTATTTTTCTTGATTCTTCAACTCTGCTTTCGTCAACAAATGACTCAGCTGATGAGTGAGCTGTTCTTGAGACTTAAAGAATTTTGCTTCGGAAATTTCTCTCAGAAAGTGTGTTGCTTGTTTCTTCTTCGTCTCTTTCAGCTATTTATACTTGAGGATTGAAAAATGTCCGTTGAAGAGAGACAAGATTCAAATTCCTCGAGTACTGGTCCTTAAAATCCGCGAACGGCTCTTTTGCAGTCTGACCGTACTATGAACAGTACTATTCTGCAGGCAGCATTAAATGCAGCATTAAATGCACCCAGCTGATGCGAAGCGTTTCTTCAATCATTTGTCTTTAATAACCTTGTACTTCAGCATTTATTACTCCAAGGGGCATTTATTACCGTTGGGAACACTTCATGATCTTCTTCACTTGGCTGACGAAACTACAAGTCTGATGGTGAACTCGGCTGATCTCAAACTTGAACAAATCTGATTTGAGTCGGCTGATCTTCATCAGTCTGATAACTTTACTTCAGCAGATCAGAAGTCTTGGACCTTGAAACTTTGACTCTTCTGATGTCTTCTTTACTTAGTCAAAATTTCTTCTAAGGGATCATCAGCTAAGTTACTCCATACTTAGCCAATCTTGAAGTTTTGGAATCCTTCAAAACCTCCCTTAACAAATTGTCTTCAGTGCCTTCATCTTCATCCTTATCCAACAATTTATGATGGTTTGAATTGGTAATTCCATATTAATCATGCACCTATTCTTTCTTTTGTGATTCGAGAAACTTTTGTGAAGCATTTTTTCGACATAATGTTTTGTTGACTCTAATTTAGAAGGTAAACTTATGATATTCATTTAAGATTTATTAGTTTCTGTAAATTATTTACATAAAGTTATGATATCTAACATTTTATATTTATCAAATGTTAATATCAATAGTTTTAATCTGACAGGCATGTAAACTGCAATAATGTTCAAAATTCATGGTTTGATTTTTGCACTCATTCGACAGTTCTTTTGGTAATTTCTTTTCTATACTATCATTAATTTGATCACATGCATTTCTTTTCATTGGATTTTGTTAGTTTTAATCTCCATATAATATAGATATTATAAGAAAATTATCAAGTGAAGGCTTCCTCTGATTTAAGATAACAGTAGGTTTTTGATTGATTTTTTGCTTTATTTTTTATTTTTTTAACATTTATGTTCGTAAGAAATTTGAATTGCATATGATTGCTTAAATAATTTATAATTTTTTAAGTTTATTTTTTGTTTCCAAACAATCCGATTTAGGAAATTTTGAAGCAAAATGATGGTTGTAAACTTATAAGGACTGTATAGCTAAAAATTATTTATTTTGTATTGAATTCTTTTGGCTCTTAGAATCTATATTTCTAAAGTTTTATTAAATTTTAATTGTGCATTACTTAATACAAGTAAGCAGAAAGAAGCATGAACTTTGGAGAATTTTCATCCCAAAACTTGAATCAAGAGACGGAATTTTAATTGCAATGAAACTTTAAGTAAGAGACGGAATCATGATTGTTATGAAAGACATTAAAGCTCCTAGTGTTTGAATTATGCACTAGAGATATTGAGAGTTTTCAAGTATTGGCTAAATGATAGAGGTAGAATGTTCTTACTTGAGGATAAATCTTACTTAATGTTTAACTCAACTAAACATGGAATAGTTATTATATATCTGTGTTCTTATAAATTTGAGAGGATACATCGTCTTTTCTGACATTTTTTGGGAGACAATGAACTTTAGGAGGGAAATTTTACATTGATTGACTTAGACACACAATGTTGCGTATGTAAGAATGCAATTATTTTGTTTTTTTATTTCTTTTTCAAATTTTTACATTTTTTATAACATAATAACTGAAGAATGCATATATCATGGAAGGCAATAATATGCCAAGAAGAAACTCACACATGACAAACTAGCATCATGTGAAATGAACTTAATTAATGAAATAACCTTTAAATATAACTTCATTTTTATCAGTTTTAATTGTATTATTTTTATTCATATTTTTCATTTTTTTAATTCCAAGATTTTAATGAAATAACCTTTAAATATAAATATTTTGAATTTTACCACCTAAAGGATAAAATATGTACATTTGAAATCCGTTGCATTTTTCCCCCTCAAATGATTTTATGCCAATTTCGAACGCCGAAAAACTCATATATGCGCCTCACATGTATTTTAAGAGTAAATTAGTCAAAACATGACGTGCATTTTTTACTTTTACAAATAAAATATTTTTCTACTTCAATTAGGATTTCTGGTTCTTTTACATGAGCGAATTATTTAGACTTGTAAGAAGTATTGTGACTAACTTTGAAATTTCATGTGAGGGGCACATTTATATTTTTCGTTGAACAAAAATTAAATAAAAGTATTTTAGGCGGTAATTAAGTGATTATTTTGTACATATGGGTGGTAAAGTGCCACAATATGTAACTTTGGGGAACAAGATTTTTGTCAAACTTTTAAAGTGAACTTCATAAATCATATGAAAGTTTTTTATAAATTTTATTTAAAATAACAGGGGGTTTATTGCAAAATTTTAAAGTTGTGAGGGGTTATTGATAATATTTTAATTTAGGGGGATGTTTTTTCATCATTTAATGGGGTAAAATTGTCATTTCAACTTGAGATGAATATTTTTTGCCAATAATAAAAAAAAGTACAGGGTTTTTTTGCTAATAAAAATAACACAATTTTTTTAAGTTCGACAATACACAAGGGGTGTTGTTGAAATTCACTCATAAAAAAGGGCTAAAGTTGTCTTTGAGAAAATAAATTATTTTAACTTAAATTTTAAAGGGACACGTGTCACCCAGATAAATATTATCTTATGTGCTTCCAATTCCTCGAAATCTCATTTTAGACGGACCCTAATAAATATGTTCATTTCTGGAAATATCTCCGCCCCATTTGTTGACTTGGTCCAACCATGTTTTAACCCAATAAACAAAAAGTATATGAATTCTAGTCACATATTAAGGGTTTTTTGCACTTTGCACCCTTAAAACATGGGAAATTGGCACTTTGCACCCTCGAAACTTAGATTTAGCACTTTGCACCCTCGAAATATAAAAATATAGCACTTTGCACCCTCGTTTATATTCAAGCAAAAATTCAAGGGCAAAATAGGTATTTCAATAGTATTGGCACTTTACACCCTCAAAACTTGAGAATTTCGCACTTTGTACCCCTAAATAAAATTAGCACTTAACACCCGCTAAATACAATAAATGGTACTTTGCACCCCAAAACACAAAATTAACACTTAACACCCTCAAATTTAAAAAATCCATACCCCTCATTTTTTTGGTTAAAGTTGACTAGCGGAGTAAAAAAAATCTAAGGCAAAATAGAAAAATTCATTTTTTTACTTAAATTTTGCAAATTACAATTATAAATACTCGAATACTCATTTCTCTCTCCATCTTTCTTTTCAACAATATAATCATAAATAACTAAATAAAGTAAAAGTAAACTTCTCGAAGACCCATTGTCTACTTCAACATATCAAAGACCCATAAATAATTACCTATTTTGCCTTAAAAAAATTCACCTTAATGGTCAACTTTGCCGGATAAAATGAGGGGTTTGAGTTTTTTTTTTTAATTTGAGGGTGTTAAGTGTTAATTTTATATTTTGGGGTGCAAAGTATCCATTTATTATGTTTCGGGGGTGCAAGTTGTTAATTTGTTCTTAATTAGGGAGTGTTAAGTGCTAATTTTATTTTGAGGGAGGGGGGGAGGGGTAAAGTGCCAAAAATTTACAATATAATTATCTATTTTGCCCTTGAATTTTTTATTGAAAATAAATGAGGGTGCAAAGTGCTGCATTTTTCATATTTCGAGGGTGCAAAGTGCTAAATCTAAGTTTCGGAAGTGCAAAGTGCCTATTTTCCATGTTTCGGGGGTGCAAAGTGCAAAAAACCCCACATATTAATACTATATAATTACCATATTTTGAAAACATAATATATAGAACTATTGAGTTAATGCCAATTTAGGCCCATGCAAAATGCATAATGTACTATGTATCCCCCTGTTAAAAAGAGCACTTTAACCTCTTGTGCAAATTTTGAAGAAATTTACCTCCATCAATCAGAGAATGTAACTCGTCGTGCAATTTTGGTGACCTAACGGATACGTGGTCGTTCACTTCCAAAGAATTGATAGTCAAATGCAAATGTGTCAAATGACCTTCAATTTCGTATTAAATGTGCCTTTTTCGAAGGTTTGGTATCAAAAGTGTTGTTGGATAAGGATGAAGATGAAGGCACTAAAGACAAACTTAGAAGGGAGGTTTTGATGCATTCCAAAACTTCAAAATCTGCTAAGTATGGAGTAACTTAGCTGATGATCCCTTTGGAAGGAATTTTGACTAAGTAAAGAAGACATCAGAAGAGTCAAACTTCAAGGTCCAAAACTTCTGATCTGCTGAAGGAAAGACATCAGACTGATGAAGATCAGCCGACTCAAATCAGATTTGTTCAAGTTTGGGATCAGCTTAGATCGCCATCAGACCTGCACTTCCGTCAGCCAAGTGGAAAGGATCATAAAGTCTTCCCAACGGTAATAAATGCCCCTGGAAGTAATAAATGCTGAAGTACAAGGATATTAAAGACAAATGATTGAAGAAATGCTTCGCATCAGCTGGGTGCATTTAATGCTGTCTGCAGAATAGTACTGTTAACAGTATGGACATACTGCAAAAGAGCCGTTCGCGGAAATTAAGGACCAGTACTCGAGGAATTTGAATCTTGTCTCTCTTCAACGGACATTTTTCAAACCTCAAGTATAAATAGCTGAAATAGACGAAGAGAAGAAGAACAACACACTTTCTAAGTGAATTTTCGAAGCAGAACTCTTTAAGTCTCAAGAACAGCTCACTCATCAGCTTAGTCATTTGTTGACGAAAAGCGAAGTTGAAGAACAAAGCTAAACACATCTTCTGAGTGAATTTGTAAAACAAAGTGTTGTGAGAAGTAGATATCCATCTTAGTGAGTGATATTACTTCAGAGAGTAGGATTTCTTTGTGATTTCTTACTGCGCACTTATGGCCTGTTCATTTGTTGATTGGCGTAAGCAGAGTGTACTGGTTACTTTGTGTTTCTAGTATAACCCAAGATCTTTGTGACTTGGACTAGTGGATTAAAGGATATTCACATCCATATAACCACTATAAAAATTACTTGTGTTTTTATTTGCATTTTTACTTGCATATTTCAAGATTGCATAAAACACTTTACTTAACTGTTTGAAAAGAGTTTTAAAGGAGTTCATAAAACTGGGGAAACATTTTTCAAACTGCTCAGAATACTTGTGAAAAACACTTTGAAAATCCGCTGCAAGTACTCTAAGTATTAAAACTGATTTTGACAAAATCAGCTAAGTAACTATCAGTTTAGTGGTCTACGAAGCTGTTCAAAGATTTGTCCGCGATCAGCTGAGGAACCTACTGTTGATAAC
This sequence comes from Penstemon barbatus, assembly GCA_003313485.2. NCBI lineage: Eukaryota > Viridiplantae > Streptophyta > Magnoliopsida > Lamiales > Plantaginaceae > Penstemon > Penstemon barbatus. The sequence continues at coordinate 66,611,140 of CM064877.1, read as the reverse complement.
AACTTAGTCTGTTTAAGTTAACAAAAAGGTTTTAAAGTTAAAAATTGTAAAAAGTTTAGAGGTCTATTCACCCCCCCTCCCTCTAGACCTCATCCGACCACTTCGGACCAACAAGTGGTATCAGAGCGGGTGGTTCATTTGAATCAGCTGCCTGATCAACGAGCTTGATCCAATTGTTTTTCAAAGGTTTTAAAACTTTTCAAAAGAACATCTTTTTGAAAAACAAAAACTTTTTGAAAAATGGACTGTATCAGCCATGTTCCCCACATTGCTGGTATGTCTTTTGAAGAATGGACGATCAGAATGGAGATCTTCTTAGCTGCCTACAATGACAACATGTACACATGTATCTTAAAAGGTCCATTCAAATTCACCAAGACTATAATAGTTGATGAAACTGAACTAGTGGTGGAAAAAGATCTAACAGAGATGACAGCCGAAGAAATAAAGTTGTTCAATGTGGATAAAGTTGGCCGTTTCATCATGACTAAAGCCCTGGATAATGATCGGTTTGACAAAGTCAAACATTGCAAGACTGCAAAGGAGATGTGGGATAAGTAATTAAGGGAAGGTTTTGATGATTTCCAAAACATCATAATCAGCTAAGTATGGAAGTTTAGTTCCCTTAGAAGAATTTTGAACAAGTAAAAGAAGACATCAGAAGAGTTCAAAGTTCAAAGCTCAGAAGACTAGTGATCTCATGCTGAAACAGCGAACAGAAGGGTAGGTCATCAGCCGAGTCAAATCAGATTAGTTCAGTATTTGATCAGCAGAGTACCTATCAGCAGAGTCGTTTTGATCAGCAGAGTAGAAGAGATCAAGAGATTAGTCCAACGGTAATAAATGCACCCGAAGTAATAAATGCTGGAAGAGAAGGATAGTATTGGCAAATGATTGAAAATATTCTCGGATCAGCAGAGTGCATTAAATGCAGCATTAAATGCGATGGACAGAAAGGTACTGTACACTGTACGATTGCTGCAGGGAGCCGTTTTCAAAAGAGCTGAAGAATGGATTTGAAGAATTGATTTCCTTCAACGGTCATAAATTCAAATCCAAGTATAAATAGAGCAAAGTTCGAAAAGAGAAAAATAACACAACAACAATCAGAGATCGAAATTTTGAAGCAGAATTTCTCTAAGTCTCAAAAGCTCGAACAGCTCACTCGTCTGGTGGAAGTCATCTGTTGACAGAAACCAAGTTGAAGAAATCAGAAAAACATTATCTGAGTGATTTTGTAATAGTTGAGTGTTGTGCGAAGTGAGAATCCATCTGTGTGAGTGATTCTACTTCAGAGGATAGGTTTTCTTTGTGAATTCCTATTGTGAGCTTACAGCCTTCTCATTAGTTGTTTAGGTGTAAGTGGAGAAATATTGTAATCTAAGTGATTATAGTATAACCCAGAATCTGTGTGATCTGGAAGAGTGGACTAAAGGATTTTTATCCATATAACCACTATAAAAATTCTTTGTGTTATTTTGCATCTAAAGTTTTCTTGCATATTTAAAGTTTGCATATTTAAACACTTTGAATTGTCTAAAAGAGTTTAAAAGGAGTTTGTAAAAACTGGGGATAAAATCTTTCAAGAACTTAGTCTACTTGTGAAAAATACTTTGAAACAATCCGCTGCAAGTAAACTCTTTGAAAAACTGTTTTGCTGAAAAACAGCTAAGTTACTGTAAGAAGAGTGGTCAGTCGTCTGTTCAAGATTTGTTCACGATCAGACTAGCCTGCTTACTATTCTTCATCAGCTTAGTCTGCTGACAGAAGACTGAAAAGTTTTTAAGTTCAAAAAAAATTTTCAGAGGTCTATTCACCCCCCCTCTCTAGACCTCATCTGACCACTTGGGACCAACAAGTGGTATCAGAGCAGGTGGTTCATTTGAATCAGCTGCCTGATCAACTAGCTTGATCCAAGTGTTTTTCAAAGGTTTTTGAAAACTTTTTCAAAAGAGCATCTTTTTGAAAAATCAAATTTTTGAAAATGGAATGCATAAACCATGTTCCCCACATTGCTGGCATGTCCTTCGAAGACTGGAAAATCAGGATGGAGATTTTCCTCGCTGCCTACAATGACATCATGTTCACTTGCATTACAAAAGGTCCATTCAAGTTCACCAAGACGATAAAAATCAATGAAGTTGATACCGTGGTGGAAAAAGACTTGAGCGAAATGACAGCTGAAGAAATAAAGCTGTTCAACCTGGACAAAATTGGAAGATTTATCATGACTAAAGCCCTGGACAATGATCGGTTTGACAAGATCAAACATTGCAAATCTGCAAAAGAGATGTGGGACAAAGTCAGAGATATGAGCGAAGGCAATGATGCTATCAAGGAGCATCAGCTGAGTGTTGCTCTAGAAAAGCTGGATAACTTCAAGATGAAGTCCTCTGAAACCATTGATCAGATGGATACAAGGTTTACAAGAATATTAAATGAAGTATTGAAGCTTGGAAAAACCTTCACAGACAAGGAGATAACCATCAGAGTACTGAAGGCCTTACCTCCTAAGTTCAACATGAAGGTGACAGCGATGGAAGAATCAAGGGATCTGGGGAAGATCTCTCTTACAGAGCTGTTTTCTGTACTCAAGGCTTATGAGTATAAACTGCCTAGGATGGGTATTGAAGAAACCTCAACTTCAGGACCCACAGCTGCACTGGTTGCTGCTGAAAACACCAGAAGACCAGCACAGAAAAGCAAAGAAGTGGACTCATCTGATGAAGCCACTCTACTCAACAAGAAGGAGTACACTGCTGGAGACGTTGCACTGTTGATGAATAATTTCAAGAAGTTCTACAAAAGAAAAATGAAGAACAAATACAACAATGCTTCTACTTCTAAACCTAACTTTTCTTCTCAAGATAAAGATGATTATAAATCAAAACTAATGTGCTACAACTGCAGGAAATTGGGACACTTCATCAAAGACTGCCCATATCCAAAAGCAGAAAAGTACACTGAAGAGGAGAAGAAAGTAAGAAAAGAAAGAAAGCATCAGAGAGGAAAAGCAATGATGGCTGAAGCAGAAAAGCTTGCTGTTGTCTACTCATCTGATTCAGATTCAGACTCGTCTGATGAAGAATCCTCTGATGAAGAAAAACCTGCTCTCCTGTGCCTGATGGCAAAGGACTCTGATGAAGAAAAACCTGCTCTCCTGTGCCTGATGGCAAAGGACTCTGATGACTCTGAGGATGAGGTAACTCCTCAAAATAATGAACTGTTTGATTCTCTAGAGCAAATGATGTTAAATAATACTACTATTGCTGGAGAATTTGTCAAGCTTAAGGAAGAGATGAGCTTGCTAAAAGAGCAAAATAACTCACTGAAACTTAAAGCTGAAAAGCCAAAAGAATCAGTCGAGTACAAACAGCTTGAGCAAGAACATGAGTCTCTGAAAGCTGAATGTGAAGTTTATAAAGGAAAAATCATGGAACTTGAAAAGATTATCGAGTCTCATGAGAAATCATCTGCTGCATCCACGCATACATCTAGTAAACAGAAGATGCCTTTAGAACAGGATAAGCAAGAGTTGAACCATACTGAAAAATTCATATCAGCTGACAATAGCAAGGTCATTCTGTATGTTCAAACTGCTAGACCTACTTCACCTGAGAAAGAATTAAAGGAGAAGAAATCTCCTAAGGCTAAAAAGAGCAAAGAGCCTAGTGTAGGAAATAAGACTAGTAAGACCAAACAGCAGAGTCCTAAGAAGTCTGCTGATAAAGCTAAAGTCAATTAGACTAGTGGTAAAGCTAAGTCTAAACAAGTTGAGCAAGCACCTAGTAAGCCAAAGAAGCATAAGAACAAGAAAAATCAAAATGCTTGGTATGGAAATGAGTCATATTATGTGCAACCTGCTGCATATCATCCTATGTATCATGCACCTCAATTTCCTAGTTACTATGCACCTTACCCTGCTCATCCAATGCATGCATATCCTGCTTATCATGCACCTTATCCTGCTTATGAACATTTTTCTTATCATACTGATCATCAACATGACTTATCTGATAATTATGATGAAAATAAAGCTGTTCATACTCCTGTGAAAACTCAGAAACCTAAGAAGCCTAAGACTTCAACATCTTGGGTTGTCAAAGGTGAAACTAATCCTTCAGGACCCTCTCAATAAGGGTACCTAAAACAATTTTATTTTTGTTTTGTAGGTTAGGATTAGGAGTAGGAGTAAAGTAGAGAAGATTTGGTACTTGGACAGTGGATGTTCAAGACACATGTGTGGAAACATACATGAGCTGACTGATGCAGTTGCTGTGGATGGTCCAAAGGTTACTTTTGGAGACAGCAAAGAAGGCAAGATTAAAGCTAAAGGAAGATTAATCAGAGGAAACATAGAGATATCTGACGTCTCATATGTCAAAGGCCTCAAATATAATCTGCTGAGCATAAGTCAATTTTGTGACAAGGGATATTCAGTCATCTTCTCAACAGATAAGTGCTTTGTCGAACAGATTGGTACAAAGAAGGTAATTTTATCTGGAAGACGACAAGGGAATGTCTACATAGTCGACTGGGATTCTGCTGACAAGAATTCAAGTGTTTGTTTGGTTGCATCTGCACCAAGTGAAGTCAGTTGGCTGTGGCACAAGAGAATGAATCACTTAAACTTCAAGACCATAAACAGATTAATCAAGAATGATTTGGTAGAAGGGATTCCAAAAGCAGTCATGAGCAAAGACAAGCTCTGTGACGCCTGTCAGAAGGGTAAACAAATCAAGTCATCTTTCAAAAGCAAGAAGCACCAATCTTCTGAAAGAATTTTGGAGCTATTACATATGGACTTATTTGGACCCATTGATCCAGTCAGCAATGGTGGAAAGAAATACTGCCTAGCTGTTGTGGATGATTATTCAAGATATACTTGGGTGATATTCATGAAAAAGAAGAGTGAAACCAAGGAACATCTTACTAATCTGATGGAACTGATCCAGAATGAGAAGACTATCAAAATATTGAAGATCAGATCAGATAGAGGGACAGAGTTTACAAACTCTACTGTTGAAGAGTATTGTAGTATCAAAGGAATACGTCATGAGTATTCTGCTGCCAGAACCCCTCAACAGAATGGTGTTGCTGAAAGGAGAAACAGAACACTAAAGGAAGCTGTCAGAACTATGATAGCTGAAGCTAAACTGCCTCAAAGATTTTGGGCAGAAGCAACAAATACAGCATGCTATACCCAGAACAGATGTATGATCAACAAAAATCAGAACAAGACTCCATATGAAGTTTGGAACAACAGGAAACCAAACATTCATTACTTTAAGATTTTTGGTTGTAAATGTTTTGTATTGAATAATGGGAAAAATCACCTTACTGCATTTGCAGAAAAGGCTGATGAAGCTGTTTTTGTAGGATACTCATCTGTTAGTAAAGCCTATAGAGTTTTCAATAAAAGAACATTACTAATAGAAGAATCTATCCATGTAGTATTTGATGAGCCAAGTCAATCTTCTGAAAAGAATCAAAGTATTAATCAAGATCTGCCTACTGATCTACAGAAGTTAGACATTGGAAGAAAAGAAGAATATGTTCCCATCATACTACCTAATCTTAATTCAGCTGATAACTCAAGTGCTGTTCATAATCACAGTGCTGATTGTCTAACAGACGAGTTGCAAACAGCTGACAGACCAGAGACTGTTCAACAGACTACAAATGTTCAACAGACTACTACTGCAACTCCAACAGTAGTGTTGCAAAATCAAAACAGAGGACAACATTCAGACCTGCAACCTGATCTCAGATTGCTCAGAAACCATCCACCAGAGTTGGTGATTGGTGATCCATTAGATAGAGTGAAAACAAGAAGAGCTGCTGCACAAGATGCCATGTTTGTCACTTTTCTATCTCAAATAGAGCCTAAGCAAATTGAAGAAGCTCTAAATGACTCCTTCTGGATAGAAGCTATGCAAGAAGAGTTGAATCAATTTGAGAGGAATGAAGTCTGGTACTTAGTTCCTAGACCAAGTCATCAAAGGGTAATTGGCACTAAGTGGGTTTTCAGAAATAAGATGAATGAAGATGGTATTGTTACCAGAAACAAAGCAAGACTAGTGGCCAAGGGTTATTGTCAAGAAGAAGGAATTGACTTTGATGAAACTTTTGCACCAGTAGCAAGACTTGAAGCAATCAGACTGTTTCTTGCCTATGCTGCTTACAAGAACTTCACTGTCTATCAGATGGATGTGAAGTCTGCTTTTCTCAATGGAGAATTGCAAGAAGAGGTATATGTTGAACAACCTCCTGGATTTGAAGTCTATCAAGAAGAGGACAAAGTATATCGTCTGAAGAAAGCCCTCTATGGACTGAAACAGGCTCCAAGAGCATGGTATGATACCCTATCTGATTTTCTTTTAATTAAAGGATTTCATAAAGGTAAGGTAGATAAAACCTTGTTCACAATTGAATGGGAGAATCATATATTGATTGTGCAAATATATGTGGACGATATTATTTTTGGTTCAACTAACCAACAGATGTGTGATAAGTTCTCCAAGCTGATGCAGAATAAGTTTGAAATGAGCATGATGGGTGAACTTAATTATTTTCTTGGTTTACAAGTCAAACAGCTGCCTGATGGAATCTTTATAAATCAAGCAAAATACACAAGAGATCTGTTCAAGAAGTTTGGTATGGAAACTAGCTCTACTGCTACTATTCCTATGTCTACAAGTCTTCGTTTGGATAAAGATGAAGATGGCAAATCAGTGGACATAACCAAATATAGAGGCATTATAGGGTCACTGCTATATCTAACAGCAAGCAGACCTGACATAATGTACTCAGTTGGAGTCTGTGCAAGATTTCAATCAAACCCCAAGGAATCTCATCTCTTAGCTGCCAAGAGGATATTGAAATATGTTAAAGGCACTCAAGAATTGGGATTGTGGTATCCTAGAGAATCTGGATTTGAGCTTATTGGTTATTCAGATTCAGACCTTGCTGGCTGCAAGATTGACAGAAAAAGCACAACAGGTGCTTGTCAGTTCTTAGGTAGTCGTCTGATCTCATGGATGAGTAAGAAACAAACCTCAGTTTCTATATCTACTGCTGAAGCTGAATATATAGCTGCTGGAGCTTGTTGTGCACAGATACTTTGGTTGAAACATCAACTAGAAGATTATAACATCAAGATCAGTGGAATTCCAATCTACTGTGACAATACAAGTGCAATCTCACTTACTCAGAATACTACAAGTCATTCAAGGACTAAACATATAGAGATCAAGCATCACTTCATTAGAGATCATGTGGAAAAAGGCAATGTTATGATAGAGTATGTTCATACTGACAATCAGATTGCTGATATCTTCACTAAACCTCTAAGTGAAGCAAGGTTCTCAACTCTAAGAGCTGAGTTAGGACTACTTAATTTGGATGCATAAGCTGAGGGGGAACTCATCAGAAGACTGGAGTTCAACAGCTTAGTTATCCGTTATTATATTCAAGAATTAACTTTCAACAGACTAGTTAGCTTATGGATTCTTAAAGACAGGGGGAACGTGTAAGACTAGCGGTACTTCTGCCCTAAAGATGAAATCTGTTAATGTCAGTTAGTGGAAGTTATATTATCTGAAGATCTGTTCTTAATTCTTGAAGACTGAAGATTATTTTATCTTGCTGGATTGACAAACAGCAGAGGAAGATTACTAGCTATTGGCATTCTCTAGTAATATCAGATAACAGATCACTCGTCTGTCAGATAAGTTAAACTCTACTCATCTGATACATTATATAAGTGTGGTCATAAATCGTATCATAAGAAACACGCTTTTATAAGTAACAGATTAGTGTCGATAGAGTTTCCCGCCCATCTGACATTAAAATAATAAAATTGAAATCCGCTTCTCCTATCCACACGATTAAAAACTGTCAGATTAGATCAACGGTTCAGATAAATCACGGAAACCTAATCAAAAGGAAACCTATAAAATCCGATCTGAAACAGTACAGTCGTCTTACGCACTCAAATATTCTCAAGCTCTCTAACTCTCAAACTCTCTCGTTTCGAAAAAGCTTACTGTTTTTGTAGATTCTACTCACTAATCCCCGAAATGGAGAAGATTATTGATGGAAGATACTTCAGCTACAACAAATTTCACTTTTCGGGTACTGATCTGATGCGCTCTCTCTTGGAGAAGATCAAGGAAGCATCTTTAGTTCCAGTTTTGGAAGCACACGAGAACAGGGTTTACGTAGAAGACGTCTATCACTTCTACACAACCAGGGAATTCAATGATGATGAAACTGTGATGACTGCTGTCATCGGTGGTAAGAAAATTGCTGTCTCTGCTGCTGTTCTTAGTGAAATTTATAAGCTAACAGATAAGGGAGGAGATGTGACCAGTTTAGGGTCAGAAAAGGAGGAAGAGTTCTGGGCTATTTGTGCTAAACAGGGAGAAGAGATGACTGGAACTCTGATGAAGACTCAGCTGAAAGATGAGTATCAGAGGTTCGCAGACATCATTGCAAAGATATTAGATTGTGCTACAGGTTCACTGGATGGATTACCTAGGAGGAGATACTGCACAATGATTTGCATTTACTATGGGTTGAAGGTTAACTGGGCTGCTCACGTTTATGAGCTGCTAAGTGATAAAAGGCACTCTCATGCCATCTTACTTAGTAATCTGTTTGCATCCCTGCATTGCCCTATGGGTGGTGGGAAGCCCACTCATGGTAGCAAGGAATTCAAACTGTATGAACCAGTTAGAAAGATAGTGGCAGAACCAAAGAGAAAGGCCACTGCAAAATCCAAAAAGGGTCCTTCTAAGAAGAACAAGAAGGTTGGTGAGACTAGTCAACCTGCTGAGCCAACAGCACAGTCTGCTGCTGAGACTGAATCAGCACAATCTGAAGATGCAGTCCCAGAAAAAGTAATTGAAGATTTCACAAAGGAGATTGAACAGATGGAGACAGGTTCTTCTCCTGAAAGGACTGAATCTGAGGAGGAAATTCCTCTTCAAAGGTTGAAGAGAATGAGAACAAGAAGTGAGGCAAGGGGACCTCCTGCTGCCAACCCCCCTGCCAAAAGGATTAAAAAGTCAAAGGCTAAGAGAAATATCATCTTCTCTGAAGAGCCTGTTGCAACTGTTAGAGAAACAACAACATCTGCTGAAAGACCTTTGGTTATTAAAGAACCATTTGTTGCATCTACTGAAGAAGTTGCTTCCACAATTGGAGTTCCTACTACAGACTCTTCTGCTGTAGTATCTGCTGAAGCTGGAGAAGATCAGCAGACTGCCACAATAGGTGAAGGAGAGACACTCCTTCTGCATCCAAATCCTGTTGCTGCAACTCCAATACAAGCAATTGAAAGTCCTGATCCAATTAGACAAAGGACTGGGAAATTTTCAACTTACCTGACTGCTGCAGAAAAGAAGAGACAAGATGTTGCTGAGAAGCAAAGATTAGCTGCAGAGAAGGCAGAAGAAGATAGGCTGAAAAGCCTAGAGTTAAAAAGGCTGG
>CM064877.1:66521450-66599382 GCA_003313485.2 Penstemon barbatus | reverse complement strand
TTAAAGTACTTTGCATCTTTTTATTCTTCAAAAACTTGTAATATGTAATCAGTTCACTATCTATAAAAGTGCAAGTTTTAATCCAACAGACTATTTCTATCTCAGAAATTTTTGAGGATCAAAACTTTAGTTTAGGTACAGGTACTTAGCTGAAGTTTTGTCATCATCAAAAAGGGGGAAATTGTTGGATGAAGATGAAGATGAAGATGAAGTGCAAAGAAGACAAGTAATTAAGGGAATGTTTTGATGATTTCCAAAACATCATAATCAGCTAAGTATGGAAGCTTAGTTCCCTTAGAAGAATTTTGAACAAGTAAAAGAAGACATCAGAAGAGTTCAAAGTTCAAAGCTCAGAAGACTAGTGATCTCATGCTGAAACAGCGAACAGAAGGGTAGGTCATCAGCCGAGTCAAATCAGATTAGTTCAGTATTTGATCAGCAGAGTACCTATCAGCAGAGTCGTTTTGATCAGCAGAGTAGAAGAGATCAAGAGATTAGTCCAACGGTAATAAATGCACCCGAAGTAATAAATGCTGGAAGAGAAGGATAGTAATGGCAAATGATTGAAAATATTCTCGGATCAGCAGAGTGCATTAAATGCAGCATTAAATGCGATGGACAGAAAGGTACTGTACACTGTACGATTGCTGCAGGGAGCCGTTTTCAAAAGAGCTGAAGAATGGATTTGAAGAATTGATTTCCTTCAACGGTCATAAATTCAAATCCAAGTATAAATAGAGCAAAGTTCGAAAAGAGAAAAATAACACAACAACAATCAGAGATCGAAATTTTGAAGCAGAATTTCTCTAAGTCTCAAAAGCTCGAACAGCTCACTCGTCTGGTGGAAGTCATCTGTTGACAGAAACCAAGTTGAAGAAATCAGAAAAACATTATCTGAGTGATTTTGTAATAGCTGAGTGTTGTGCGAAGTGAGAATCCATCTGTGTGAGTGATTCTACTTCAGAGGATAGGTTTTCTTTGTGAATTCCTATTGTGAGCTTACAGCCTTCTCATTAGTTGTTTAGGTGTAAGTGGAGAAATATTGTAATCTAAGTGATTATAGTATAACCCAGAATCTGTGTGATCTGGAAGAGTGGACTAAAGGATTTTTATCCATATAACCACTATAAAAATTCTTTGTGTTATTTTGCATCTAAAGTTTTCTTGCATATTTAAAGTTTGCATATTTAAACACTTTGAATTGTCTAAAAGAGTTTAAAAGGAGTTTGTAAAAACTGGGGATAAAATCTTTCAAGAACTTAGTCTACTTGTGAAAAATACTTTGAAACAATCCGCTGCAAGTAAACTCTTTGAAAAACTGTTTTGCTGAAAAACAGCTAAGTTACTGTAAGAAGAGTGGTCAGTCGTCTGTTCAAGATTTGTTCACGATCAGACTAGCCTGCTTACTATTCTTCATCAGCTTAGTCTGCTGACAGAAGACTGAAAAGTTTTTAAGTTCAAAAAAAAATTTCAGAGGTCTATTCACCCCCCACTCTAGACCTCATCTGACCACTTGGGACCAACAGTACCCCTAAAATAAAATTAGCACTTAACACCCGCTAAATACAATAAATGGGCACTTTGCACCCCAAAACACAAAATTAACACTTAACACCCTCAAATTTAAAAAATCCATACCTGATGAGTATGAATTCGTTAGGATAGTTATTCCCAATCGAACGCGACTCGCCAATATGAGGATCGGTAGGTCAGCTACGTCGGTCCTCGATTTGTATAGGGGATCCTAACCTGAAAACAAAGATAACTACGTCAGGTTAATGCCGGTGGTTACCCGGCGATAACCCTCCGATGCTTAAGTAAGTTTCGAGATAAGTTGGGAAGTCGGAGCGTATTTATTACTTAGAGAGTGCGTACCTTTTATCTCATTTATCAGGGCTATTTATAGTTTCAGAATTCATCACCGGGTCGAATCTGGATTGGACGTTCCGGTTCGAATATGGGTGCTCCGTATTCGATTTGATCCGATTATAAACGAGATAACTGTAAGTGAACGTCAATTACCATGTCGGATAAATCGAAGACATGATCGATGAGAACTTGTAGGGGGAAGGCTCTCAATGTCGATCGACTGATTTGTAGTTGTTTGATAATGACGAAGACTTGGCACATCAAGAGTCCCCCAAGTTCTAGAGTTCGAGTGTAAGTCGAACTCTGGAAGTTTTGAAGTGATGATCGTTGAATTTTGAATTTTAAATTCTGCTTGTATCTCAAGAGTCCCCCAAGTTCTAGAGTTCGAGTGTAAGTCGAACTCTGGAACTTTTGATTGTAAAGCGAGGCCTTGAGCTTGATATCGGAACAGGATTTCCCGCCCTGGTGTCAATATTTTCGCGCCTTCCAGGTCTAGGGTTTAAATTGGCGGGAAATTCACATATTAGGGGTGGAAGATTAAACGTCGCGTCTTGTCATGGGGCATTGTGCAATTATGATGAAGCGGTAGTTTTCGCGTCTATATATAGGTTGGTTGTTCATCCTGTGCTTTTACACTACGGTAAAAAACAGATTTCTAGACGTCGGAGCTTTGTAAGCAAATAAAGGAGATTTTCATCGATTTGAATTCTAAGATACGCAGAAAATGTCGGACAGCGAAGCATCAACTCCAGAGGCCGTTCATGTTGACGATGTGGTTAAGGATGTTTTTGGTGAGGAAGCAAATCGAGAAGAGGGGAACGAAGGTGACGTACCCACTAGTGGTGGTCACGCTGATGAGGATGATGAAGAGGAAGTGGAAAGACAGTTGGCTTATCATGAAATTGAAGCCGGAGGTTATAAAAAACCGCTGTCGACCTGGATATCGTCGTTCTCGATCGGTCAGGGTTGGGGTTTATCTAGTCCTAGTAAGGCACAGCGAATGCATAACCCTCCAAAAAAGTCGATAGCGATACACGAGGCATCGATGGAATGTGGGTTTCGAGTTCCTATCGCTCCCGAGCTCGCTTCAATCCTGAATTACTTGGGTGTCGTTCCGGCTCAGATCGTCCCAATTGGCATGTCGATGATCTTAGGGTTTATAGTCGTCATGAAGGCTCTCAAGCAGGAGGCATCGTTTGGCAACTTCTGGTTTTTATTTACTGTAAAGGAGTCGCCTAAGTCTGGAAAGGGTTTCTATCAGGTGAAGTCTAGAGGGAACAAGAATAGTTTTTTGACAAATGCTAAAAGTTCTCATGGGAAAGGGTGGAAGGCTCGATACGTTTATCTTAGGCCATCAAAAGATCAGAAGTTGAATATTACATCGTCCTGGCGTAGTGGCCCGATTAACGTGCAGGTGCCCCCTCCACCTACTCTGTCGCCTCAGTTTGTGGAGAATCTACGTAAGTATTCTCTGGATATTAAGGTACTTACCCAAGAGCGCTGTCTTCGAACGTGCGGGTTATCTCCATCCAAAAAGAGGGGCGATGATCCTGCATTAGATGACCTTCTTAGGATTGCCATGGTCGCGCCCAAAGGGAAGAAACGGGAAGCTCTCGAGGCCGAGAATCGACGCAAGTGGCCACAAGGCTTTGGCGTCATGGCTGAAGCTAGCGCGGAGGGCAGAGCGAAGAGCATTAGTGATTATGAGGCCCGTCGAATTGAGATTAAACGAGGAAAGAGGCCTCGCCGAGAGGAAGAGACGGTTTTGAAGGCGGAGAATGATCCCGTCGCTCAGATCGAAGATGTCAGCGATGAAAGCTCTGATGACGATGAGATCGATCTTAATTTTTCGATATCTCAATGGGTCGACTCTAAACATAAATATCCCGGAGGTTTGGGCCCCGATGATTCAGTTCTTCAGCGAGACTCCAAGGATACAGGGTTTCAAAGTTTTGTTCACAGTGTTTTCAGTCGCGACCAGAGGTGGTTGTCGAGGAAATCGCTGCAGAAGAATTTTCACAGCTCAGGGCGGGCAGTCTCGGCGGTAAGTACAGTTCCTTGATATTAGGTTTGTAATATTGATGACATGTCATGTACCAAAAATCTGGTGTTTCGTTTCACGCAGGTAACGCAATATATGTTTCAAGGCTACTTCCAGGCGGATCTTGCGAGAGAAGAAATGGAAAAACTTAAGGCTGAACATGATGTTGCCTTGAAAGAACGAGAACAGCAGCTCGAGGAGGCGATTAAACAGCTTAGTATCGCCACCCGGGAAGTCGAACGTGTTCAATCTGGGTATCCCCCAGAAGCTAGGGTCGTGTCCCCTGACCAACGTCTAGCTATCGTGAAAGAGTTCCTCGCGTCTCCTGTCTTTGAACACCTCGCAGACGCTAGGATGGGAGATTCGTTGGTCGAAATGCATGAGAAGACCATTAAACAATGTCGATATAGAGGTTTTCTTACTGCAGATTTCGATCCTTCAATGATAGGGGCGGCGCTCGACGAGCAATGTCAGCCTCCTGAGCTTATCGGTATAGATGAAGAAGTCGAAACCACGCGAGCACATGAGTTCGGATGTTTGATTCCATTAGATTAGTAGTAGTTTAAGTAGGATCTGTATAAACATAGGTTTTTTATCTAGAATATTTTTGATTGTACTGTTGAAACGTCAACGTCACATTTTGATCGATTATTATATAATGGTGTACTTGTTTAACATATCCGTTTGATTTGGTAAACATGTAACTTTCAGTTACTTTGTTTTCGAGTACTTCTATCGAGTCTTCGATTTCGAGTATTGTAAAATGGGCCAATTATTTGGGCCGGCTATTCGAAAGGAATGTTATTGGGCCGAAATATTGAGTCACTTCACTTTATTGTGAACCGCCACATCTTTTCAAACAATATTGCCAATGGGCGCGCTCTTTAGGAATCCCTGCCTATATATATGGCATTAGTAGTTTAACTGTTCACACTTACAAAAAACGTCTTGGGCGAAAGGTTGTCGGAGCTTTGTCGATCAGCGATAGCTTGGAGCATCTTAGTCGGAGTATCCCTTCCCTCTTTGGTATTTCTATCTCTTTTATTCATTTATGTCAGGTGGGTCTAAGTCCATAGGAAATGAATCTGTCGGGGAAGGAGAAGGTGTGTCGATAGGTTCTATAAGGCGTTCGAGTAAGGAAGTTATGATTCCTTCAGGGTCCAAGTCGGATCGTCATCGAACGAAAGACTTATTTAGTACCATATCTGCATGTCGTCTACGTATGTCTGACGAGTCGTTAGTATTGAAGTATGAATTCCCCTCAGGTTGGGGTATTAAGATGCCATCATCGGATGATAGGATGAATAAGCCTCCGAGCGGCTATAGAGCCTTCCATATCGATAGTCTGGAAAATGGCCTCCGTTTTCCTTTAGCAAATGAATTCATCGAAATAGTTAACGGTCTCGGTTTATGCCCTACTCAATTGGTTCCTAATGCTATTGGTTATATCATTGCCTTCTGTATAGTAATGAAAGCTGTCGGTCAACCCGCTTCTTTCGCTAATTTTTGCGGTTTATTCGATGTCCGTCCTTCCCCCCAATCCAATGAAGGTTTTTATTTTGTTCGGTCAAAACCCAAAGTTAGGTTTCTTAGTGATTTAAAATCATCACATGGGAAAGGTTGGAAGAATAGGTTTATCTTCGTTCATGGTCCCGAGAACTACGTATGGAGGACGACACGCGAATGGAGGTCGGGTGCCATTCATTTGAAGAACATACCTGAACCTTCATGGGGGCCCGACTTTCTTTCTCAATTGTCGGAATCGACTTACGATACTAATGCACTTCTGCGGGAACCAATTTTGAGTTTAGGAGGAATGTCGATGGCTCCCTTACCTGTTGATTGTCCTCCCTTAGGTAGTTTTAATCGTTTTTGGTGTTTTCTTTATATAATACGTTGATATATTCCTTTAATATATTTGTCTGTGAAGAAGACGTCGTCCCCATGTCGAATCGTTACCTTAGATCGATATGGAAATCTCAACTTCTTGTGAAACCCCCTGTGCCTCCGTCTCCAACTGCTGCTACCGAGAAAACCTCGAAACCTCCTGGTCACTCGAGCACTATCCCTCCACCGACCAATCCTCAAGTGGAGGGAGAACAAGAAAAGGACAAGGGAAAAAGACCAATGTCGGCAGAAGTCGATCAGGAAGATATCCCTTCGTCAAAAAAGGCTAGGGAAGATGATCTATCGACCCCTACCAGTAGCGAGATCCCCGCCCCTGCTGGAGGTAACCTTGAGTTTATTCTCGAGGAACATAAAAGAAAGATGGGATCGAGGACATCTGACATTTCGATGATGAATCCTGCCATCCTGGATTCTTCAATCACGGCTCAGGCCTGGGAGAAATTTTTGTCGATCGTGTCTATCGAGGATCACGCCACGCTTCTGAAGAAAGATGATGCGGACATCCTACGATTGCAAGCGTCTCTCCTTCTCTCTGTAGGTTTCCCTCGATATCGGTATACGATTACGATCTATTTGCTTTCAATTCATATTCATAATGTGAGACTTTCGAATTTTGCAGTTAAGTCAGACTATCTTTTCTTCAGCTACCCGACATCACAGCCTGGGAAAGCGTCACGAGAAGAGCAAAAGTTCTTGCTCTCATCTGAAGAAAAAGGTTGGTCATCTGGAGGAGAAGATGAAAGAAGTCAGTGAAAAGTTTACTGTTCTTGAGCAAGAAACGACGGCGAAAGATGGTCGTATTGCCGAGTTGGAGGCACATCTTGAGCAAAAAGATCAAGAATTAGCCATGAAGTTGAAGGAAGAGGCTGCCAACAGCTTTGAATTGGGTCGACAAGAAGGATTGAGGAGTCGAAGTGAAGCGACCGCTGCTGAGAGGAAGGCTATCGTCACTGAATTTTTCAATAGCGTTGTTTACGAAGAACTTGTCGAACGTCAAGCTGGAGTCGATTTGGCGAAGGTCTTTGAGAAGGGCTGGAAGCAGTGTAGGGCGCTCGGCTTTCTGAACGATCGTTTTGACGAGACGAAGCTCAGCGCCACTTCAGATGAAAATGGCGTTCCGCTCAACTTGGATTTCTTGATGGAAGATGAATCTAAGGGTGCTCCCGAGGACCATGAATTTGGCTTCCTACTCGATTTGCAAGCGTCGAAGCTGAGAGCCGAGAATACTGATCAAGGAGGTGAAGCTCCCAAGTCGACATCCTCCGATCATATCGATCTCCTCAATTTTCAGACCCATAACGATTGTTGACGGCATTTATTTTGGCCTTGAGTTTGAAAAAAGAAAAAACTTCTGTTTCCTCTAAAGCTCGGTATTCTGGCTATCGAGTCGCGCGTGGGTGGCGTGTTTTGCTGTTTTATATATTATTTGTAAGGAATGTTGAATATGTCGCTTTTCATTAATTGAATGTTGATCTATCATTAATCGAATGTTGAACTTTTCTGTCATTGACCGATTATGTTTAGTTTGCGTATCTTTATTCTTGTTCGTAAATCATATATCTTGATTTGTGCTTATTAATCGGCACCTCATCATCTGAGTATATTCGAGGCTTGTTGTCACTTATTTTATCGTCCAGTCGGATTAAGTCGATCAAACCTCCGTCTAGTTTGATAATAATGATTTGCTCCTTCGTAGTATAGTATGTTTCATACATCGAGGTATAAATACGTACTAAAGAGGTCCTTTCAGTAAGTCGATAGATCGATATGTTCAAGGTGTCAGGGTAATTCCATAATTGTAGATTAAAGCATTAATGCTTCAAGGTAGTTAAAACAGTCAGCATATTAAATGGGAAAAATCTCAGCCGTTAAACGTGGCTTCTCTTGGACCGTTGGATATAGGCCGCGTCAGTTACCTCGGGTAGCGCAACCGTCGGCTACTTTAAAGCATTACATCTTGACCGTAGAACCTAATAATTCAGAGCCGTTGGATTGGATGGGCCAACCCTATAAATATGTGGGGGGTTTCCTTTCTTTCTTCACACCAAAAATCATACAAGTATGTCCCTTTTTTATAAATATCCGAGAGGAACTTTCCTCGATAGTTCGTTTTTCGATATTAGTATATCGAAGGGTCCCTTCTCCTTCTTTGGGACTTTTCATCCTACTCGACCTCCAGATCCAAATAATAAATGTGATATTCGTTTCGATTGGGTGGTATCGGTAAAAGGTGTACTTCAATGGGTGGGCCTCGTTGTTCGAATGGGTGGCATCGGTAACGACAACGAGGTTCACCCGGGGGCATCTCGGAATCCTCATTGGATCGGCACTGTGCAACATATGTCGGTCCTCGAGGATATCGAGGTGCTTCCGAGGATTCGAAGGGCAGGGGTGAGGTGGAAAGTATGGCAGCCGACCAGATGGTGGAGGACTTAAAGCGCAAAAAATATTAAGCGACTTTTTCCTCTTCTGTCGCTTGGTCGAAGCAGAGAGACCCATCACCCATGGTTAAGTTATTGACTGAGATGGTGTGTCTTTCTGGTAAGCATGCTGCAATTAAAAAGATCCTCCTGTCCTTCGCTGACGCCGAGGGAGAATCGTCCCTTCAAGGCCTCGACCAATGAGAGGAAAAGCTATAGGCGGAAAACCTCCATATTTAAGCCTATAGCTAATCCGAAGTCGATCGTCTTCAGTAGTCCTCGGTTGTCGAATATGCAGGAATACTCGGGATTTCCTCAACTTAGTCGATTTTATCCAATGTAATAGCCTGTAATAAATTTCGATACCTGTATTGTAAATTTCATTTGTACATTTGTATTGTAAGTCGATATTATGAATAAAATAATCATTTCATATCTCATTTCTCTTTCCGAGTTGTTTTTCCTTTTCTGAAGTAATATCTTATATCTGAATATATTTATTGATATTCGAGTTTTTAACTCATGCTTTTATTTGAGATGTACGTCTTTATGACATTGACGACATTTATACAATCGATATATTTAGTTTGATCGAGATGCTTGCTTTGTTTAGCTCATTCAATGTAATCGTCGATCCTGATTTTTCATCTCCAAGTGTCATCGTCGATTTTCACTTTGGTCAACACCTTCACCATAATCTAGACATGTTTAATAAAGTCATTGATTCCCGTTATTTATCTCCAAATGTTTTCTGTCGATTTTGATATTGGATCGACGCCCTTATCATACTCGAGATATTGGATTGATTTTGATATTCTTCTCGATGCCTGAACGGCTATTGAGGTACGTTTGTAGATTTGGAGATTCCCTCTCGATGCCTGAACGGCTATCGAGGTACGCCCGTAGATTAGGAGAATTCCTCTCGATGCCTGGACGGCTATCGAGGTACGCCCGTAGATTTGGAGAATTCCTCCCGATGCCTGAACGGCTATCGAGGTACGTCTGTAGATTTGGAGAATTCCTCTCGATGCCTGGACGGCTATCGAGGTACGTCTGTAGATTTGGAGAATTCCTCCCGATGCCTGGACGGCTATCGAGGTACGTCTGTAGATTTGGAGATTCCCTCTCGATGCCTGAACGGCTATCGAGGTACGTCCGTAGATTAGGAGAATTCCTCTCGATGCCTGGACGGCTATCGAGGTACGTCTGTAGATTTGGAGAATTCCTCCCGATGCCTGAACGGCTATCGAGGTACGTCTGTAGATCTGGAGAATTCCTCCCGATGCCTGAACGGCTATCGAGGTACGTCTGTAGATTTGGAGATTCCCTCTCGATGCCTGAACGGCTATCGAGGTACGTCTGTAGATTTGGAGAATTCCTCCCGATGCCTGAACGGCTATCGAGGTACGTCTGTAGATCTGGAGAATTCCTCCCGATGCCTGAACGGCTATCGAGGTACGTCTGTAGATTTGGAGATTCCCTCTCGATGCCTGAACGGCTATCGAGGTACGTCTGTAGATTTGGAGAATTCCTCCCGATGCCTGAACGGCTATCGAGGTACGTCTGTAGATTTGGAGATTCCCTCTCGATGCCTGAACGGCTATCGAGGTACGTCTGTAGATTTGGAGAATTCCTCCCGATGCCTGAACGGCTATCGAGGTACGTCTGTAGATTTGGAGATTCCCTCTCGATGCCTGAACGGCTATCGAGGTACGTCTGTAGATTTGGAGAATTCCTCCCGATGCCTGAACGGCTATCGAGGTACGTCTGTAGATTAGGAGAATTCCTCTCGATGCCTGGACGGCTTATCGAGGTACGTCAGTCTTAGTAAGTAACAAAAAGAGCTTTTCATTAGATTCAAAAATAAGGGAAAGAAAATTACAAGATCAGTTGGAAATATAGACAAACTAAAGAAAATTTCTTAGGCATAGAATTTTCTGAGGTTTCTCCCGTTCCAAGTTCTCTTCACGGATTCTCCTCCCATTGTGCTCAATCGATATGCGCCTTTTCTGCCAGCTTCGATTATCTTGAATGGCCCTTCCCAATTGCAATCGAGCTTACCCTTTTGCTTGGATACATCCACTCGCTTTAGGACGAGGTCTCCAACCTGAAAAGATTTTAATCTTACATTTTTATCATAAGCTTTCGCCATGGTAGTTTTGTATGCTTGGATACGGGTGGATGCCCTTTCTCGTTTTGCTTCCAGCTGATCGAGTTCGAAATTCCTTTTGTCCGTATTATCCGATTCGTCGTACAGTTCAATTCTTGGTGACGAAACTTCCAGTTCGGCAGGAGCAACTGCCTCAGAGCCATACACGAGACTAAACGGTGTTTCCCCAGTTGCAGCTTTCTCCTTTGTTCGATTGGCCCAAACGACCCATGGTAATTCATCGAGCCAAGCACCTCCTGCTTCCGACAATCTCTTCTTTAAGAGCTTTACGATCTCCCGATTTGTAACCTCAGTTTGTCCGTTTGTTTGTGGGCAACCTACTGATGTAAAACGTAGATCGATTTTGTGTTTCGAACACCAATCCACTACTCTTTTTCCCACAAATTGAGGCCCGTTATCGGAGATGATGACTCTAGGTATGCCAAACCTACAGACGATCGACCAATAGAAGTTGATTATTTGGGTCTGAGAGATTTGCTTTAGTGGCACCACTTCTACCCATTTACTGAAATATTCCACTCCTACTAGTAAGTAACGCTTCTGGCCTCGTGCCATTGGCAGTGGACCAACCAAGTCCACACCCCATTGATCGAAAGGCCAGGCAATTGATATTGATTCCATCTTTTGTGCTGGTTGATTCGGCATGGTGGCGTGATATTGGCACTTGGTACACCTTTTAGCATAACTGTTGGCGTCTTTAACCAAGGAAGGCCAATAGTACCCCAGACGCGATATTCGAACTGCTAATGCTCTGCCTCCAGAATGGCTTCCACAAGATCCTTCATGGACTTCCTTTAGTATTGGCTCGATCTGAGAAGAATCTACGCATTTGTGCAATACTCCAGTGACAGATCGTCGATATAATTCGTTTCCAATGACTGCATAGTGAGGTGCCCTGTACTTGAGTCTTCTCGCTTCTGTATTGTTTGACGGGAGGGTTCCATTTGCTAGATAATCAAGTATTGGGGCTTTCCAACTACCGCGATCGTCCTCGATATCGAGTATATCCGCATTACTTTTATTGATATCGATGGCTGGCTTTTCTGAAATCAACAGTGTTATTTTACGTGTTTTGACTCCTTCTATTAGATTTCCGAACTTGGAGAGAGCGTCGGCCCTTGTATTCTCTGTTCTCCTTATATATTCGAGTTGGAATGCATCGAGTCGTGAGACTTGTTTGTTGACTAAAGCTAAGTATCTAATCATTGAATCTTCTTTGGTCTCGAAAAGACCCTTAAACTGCTTTTCCACAAGCTGTGAGTCGGTGTAAGCAATTAAGCTTTTTATTCCCGTCTCTACTGCCATCTTCAATCCTGCCAGCAAGGCTTCATACTCTGCTTCGTTGTTGGATACTAGGAAGTCTAATTTCAATGCAAATTCAAGCTCTTCCCCGTTTGGACCTTGAAAGTAGATTCCTGCGCCACCCCCTGTCGATGTAGAGGATCCATCGACATGCAGCATCCATTGCTCTTCTTTATCTTCCGTCGTGACGGTACTTTCTAGTACAAAATCAGCTAAAATCTGCCCTTTAACAGACGTCCTTGGCATGTAGTCGATGTCATACTCTCCTAGCTCAACTGCCCATTTGATTAGCCTTCCCGACGCATTAGGCTTTGAAAGTGTCTGCCTTAGTGGTTGGTTTGTTAGGACAATAACCTTGTGCGACTGGAAGTAGGGTCTCAACTTGCGCGCAGTAGTTACAATAGAGAGAGCAAACTTTTCGATCTCGGAGTAGTTTCTTTCGGGGCCTTGCAAGACACGACTTACATAATAAATCGGGTTGTTTTCCTTTGCTTCCATCCTGACAAGAGCTGAGCTGATTGCTTGTTCAGAAACCGCGATATAGAGGTACAGATCTTCATTATCTTTTGGTTTGGCTAGAAGGGGAGGTGACATAAGGTAGGATTTGAGTTCTTCGAACGCCTGGTCGCATTCCTTCGACCACTCGAACTTCTTCGCATTCCTCATTATTTTGAAAAAAAGGAGGCTTTTATCTGCCGAACGAGATATGAATCGATTGAGGGCCGTGATTTTTCCAACCAGCCTCTGTACTTCATTTAAGTTTCGTGGAGCCTTCAAATCGATGACAGCTTGTATCTTTTCCGGGTTTGCTTCAATACCTCTTTCATTTACTAAGTACCCGAGGAATTTTCCTGACCTAACTCCGAAAGTACACTTGGCTGGGTTGAGCTTCATTCCATATTTCCTCATTATGTCAAAAGCCTCTTTAATGTGCTCGAGATGATCTTTCTCGCTTAGACTTTTGACCAGCATATCATCGACGTACACTTCCATCGATTTCCCCAACAAGCCTTCAAACATTTTATTCACTAGCCTTTGATAAGTGGCTCCTGCGTTTCTCAATCCGAAGGGCATCACCTTAAAGAAATAAACACCCATTTCAGTGATAAAAGCAGTCTTGTCCCGATCTTCCAGCGCCATAAAAATTTGGTAAAACCCTTGAAATGCATCCATCATACTCAAAATTGCACAACCAGCAGTGGAGTCGACCAAGGAATCGATTCTCGGAAGCGGATAAGGATCCCTAGGACATAGTTTGTTAAGATCCGTGAAGTCATTGCACATTCTCCACTTTCCCCCTCCCTTAGAAACCAGGACGACATTGCACAGCCACTCTGTAAATTGTATTTCAGCGATGTAGTCAGCATCCAGAAGTTTCTTCACTTCCTCCTTTATGATCCTGTTTCTTTCTGGGCCAAAATTTCGTTTCTTTTGCCTCGCTGGTCGGGACGACGGATCGATATTGAGTCTATGAACGATGATCTTTGGATCTATTCCTTGGAGGTCAGTGGTTGACCAGGCGAAGACCTCCACATTTTCTCTCAAGAATTCGATTAGCTGGGTTTCGAGCCCTTCAGATAATTGAGTGCCTATCCTCGTTGTTTTTGATGATTCCCCTGGCACTAATTCAATCGATTTATGTCCCTCGAAAGGCTCAATCCTTTCGAATTTCCTCTTTTTGGGATTCATTTCCTTCTGCATCTCGCTTCTTTCAGCAAAACATGCTTTCTCTAACTCGCCTGTCACAACCGGTGGCGATGGATTATTCTGTTGCTCCGCTGGCGACTTCTTGTCACTAAAAGGAAAGTTTTCTTTCTTATGCTGTTTGTCTAGAGATACCGTATAACAGTCCCAGCCTTCCCTTAGATTTCCTCGGACTTCTCCTATCCCTGGAGTGGTCGGAAATTTCATCTTTTGATGGTAAGTTGAGATAACCGCCTGGAAACTATTTAAAGCTGGTCTTCCTAATATGACATTGTAGGCACAAGGCGCGTCGACGATCAAAAATTTAATCATTCTCGTTCTCGAATTTCCTTCATCTCCCAAGGAAAGAGACAAAGTGAGTGTACCCTTGGGGATAATTTGAGCTCCTCCGAAACCCACAAGTGGGGTAACTACTACGTCGAGGGGAGTCGGGCCTAGATCCATTCGCTCTAAAGCATCTTGGAAGAGGATATTTGCCGAACTGCCTGAATCTATTAAGATTCTCTTAACAGTAGCTCCCGCAATTTGTGCTGTGATCACCATAGGGCAGTCTGGTACATCCTGGTTGTTGAATGATGTGAAATCAGGTTGTAGGTCAGACTCATCGAAACCGATCATTTTGTTCTGCTGGGATGGTCTGATCGAGAACACTTCCTTTCTTTCATTTTGGACTCTATCCCTTATAATTCGAGACACTACTCTCCTCGAATTTTTACTGTCTCCTCCCGCCGGGCCTCCTGAGATCATATTAACTATCGTTCCAGGTTGTGCTCTTCTTGGTTGGTCTTCCCCATCCTTCGAGCGTTGCTCTCTTCTGGCGGGGGATCTCGATCGTGACCGATTGTCTTTCTGTCGATTTCTAGGTTGCTCATCTTTTGAGGTCTTCACATACCCAGTAAGGTGCCCTTCTGCTATCAGTCTTTCAATCTCATCTCTAAGTTGATAGCAGTCATCGGTATCATGTCCTCTCTGTCGATGAAATCGGCAATACTTTCTTGAAGCTGGGTAGCCCTTTATTGGAGCTGGTTTTCTCAATAGGTTATGGTCCTGGATCGCGAATAAGATTTCGGACCTTGGTTTCTTGAGGAGAGTATAATTGTTGTGATATTCTTTATTCGACCTCCCCAATCCTTGTCTTCCTGGATTGTGATCTCTCTCTTCTCTATATACTCTCCTGTTTCTACCTTCATAAGACCGATTGAGTTGTGGCCCCTGGATTGGTTTATCAGGTACACCAGACGAATGTCCCTCTTCCGTCTTTGTTAACCCAAAGAAGGTTCCTCCCAATTTATTCATCTCTTCTTCATTCATGTATTGATTCGCCATTTCCATTAATTTCTCATATGTAGCTGGATTTTCTCTTACTATTGCACTGGCGAATCCTCGATTTAAAGTGCTTTGGAAAAGAACAGTAATTAGGAAATCAACTCTTGGCATTTCAACCTTCAGGAGCTCATTGTTAAACCTTCCCATGAAATCTCTGAAAGTTTCTCCTGGCTTATGTATGATTGAGTATAAATGGTTTGCAGGGGGTCGGACCGCCCTCTTGCTACCAAACTGACTCATAAACTTATCACAAAGCTGGTCGTAGTCGAAGATAGATTTTTCCTCCAATCTTCCGAACCAGGATTGGGCCATCCCGGCTAGCGTAGTTGAAAATGCCTTTGCTGCTACATTATCAGAGATGCCATGGAGCTGCATTTGTAGATTAAATGAGGCCAAGTGTTCATCGGGATCCTCCGTTCCGAAGTAACGGGGTAACTGAGTAGGCAATCTCTTATCGAGAGGCAACCTTTCAAAAAATATTTCATCACAGAATGGTGACTTCCTTAATCGAGAGTTAGATACAGGAGGTTCATTCTTCCTTTCTTGTTTATCTAACTTTTGGTGCAGCGATCTTACTTCTGAGGCTAATTTGTTGACTTCTCTGACAGATTGCTCCTGCATGTCTTCTTCTATGCCACGCCTGTCCTGATATTGATCGGCTCGACTTATCGCTTCATTAGCCTCGAATCCAGTTCGTGCACCGAGGGCGGCAGCATTCAGGGGTCGTCGAGCTTGAAGGGCGGTTTCTTTAATCTCCGCGAGCCACTCCTTCTTGGCTTCATCGAGAATGGCTTTTAGGTCGCCTTTTGTAAGTTGTATTACTGGTGGAGCCGGTGGTCTTGAAGTTCCGGCCTCTATATGAGGTGCAGGATCAGGATCAGGAATTAATAAATTGTCTCCCTGACCTTCTCCGTTTTGATCGCGATTTCCCTCTTTTTCTCGTGCGAGGGCGGTTCTCGATCTTGTAGTCATTTTTTCACGTTCTCAAAGTGAGGTTCCCACAGACGGCGCCAATTGATGAGTATGAATTCGTTAGGATAGTTATTCCCAATCGAACGCGACTCGCCAATATGAGGATCGGTAGGTCAGCTACGTCGGTCCTCGATTTGTATAGGGGATCCTAACCTGAAAACAAAGATAACTACGTCAGGTTAATGCCGGTGGTTACCCGGCGATAACCCTCCGATGCTTAAGTAAGTTTCGAGATAAGTTGGGAAGTCGGAGCGTATTTATTACTTAGAGAGTGCGTACCTTTTATCTCATTTATCAGGGCTATTTATAGTTTCAGAATTCATCACCGGGTCGAATCTGGATTGGACGTTCCGGTTCGAATATGGGTGCTCCGTATTCGATTTGATCCGATTATAAACGAGATAACTGTAAGTGAACGTCAATTACCATGTCGGATAAATCGAAGACATGATCGATGAGAACTTGTAGGGGGAAGGCTCTCAATGTCGATCGACTGATTTGTAGTTGTTTGATAATGACGAAGACTTGGCACATCAATACCCCTCATTTTTTTGGTTAAAGTTGACTAGCGGAGTAAAAAAAATCTAAGGCAAAATAAAAAAATTCATTTTTTTACTTAAATTTTGCAAATTACAATTATAAATACTCGAATACTCATTTCTCTCTCCATCTTTCTTTTCAACAATATAATCATAAATAACTAAATAAAGTAAAAGTAAACTTCTCGAAGACCCATTGTCTACTTCAACATATCAAAGACCCATAAATAATTACCTATTTTGCCTTAAAAAAATTCACCTTAATGGTCAACTTTGCCGGATAAAATGAGGGGTTTGAGTTTTTTTTTTTAATTTGAGGGTGTTAAGTGTTAATTTTATATTTTGGGGTGCAAAGTATCCATTTATTATGTTTCGGGGGTGCAAGTTGTTAATTTGTTCTTAATTAGGGAGTGTTAAGTGCTAATTTTATTTTGAGGGAGGGGGGGGAGGGGCAAAGTGCCAAAAATTTACAATATAATTATCTATTTTGCCCTTGAATTTTTTATTGAAAATAAATGAGGGTGCAAAGTGCTGCATTTTTCATATTTCGAGGGTGCAAAGTGCTAAATCTAAGTTTCGGAAGTGCAAAGTGCCTATTTCCCATGTTTCGGGGGTGCAAAGTGCAAAAAACCCCACATATTAATACTATATAATTACCATATTTTGAAAACATAATATATAGAACTATTGAGTTAATGCCAATTTAGGCCCATGCAAAATGCATAATGTACTATTTATCCCCCTGTTAAAAAGAGCATTTTAACCTCTTGTGCAAATTTTGAAGAAATTTACCTCCATCAATCAGAGAATGTAACTCGTCGTGCAATTTTGGTGACCTAACGGATACGTGGTCGTTCACTTCCAAAGAATTGATAGTCAAATGCAAATGTGTCAAATGACCTTCAATTTCGTATTAAATGTGCCTTTTTCGAAGGTTTTGTATCAAAAGTGTTGTTGGATAAGGATGAAGATGAAGGCACTAAAGACAAACTTAGAAGGGAGGTTTTGATGCATTCCAAAACTTCAAAATCTGCTAAGTATGGAGTAACTTAGCTGATGATCCCTTTGGAAGGAATTTTGACTAAGTAAAGAAGACATCAGAAGAGTCAAACTTCAAGGTCCAAGACTTCTGATCTGCTGAAGGAAAGACATCAGACTGATGAAGATCAGCCGACTCAAATCAGATTTGTTCAAGTTTGGGATCAGCTTAGATCGCCATCAGACCTGCACTTCCGTCAGCCAAGTGGAAAGGATCATAAAGTCTTCCCAACGGTAATAAATGCCCCTGGAAGTAATAAATGCTGAAGTACAAGGATATTAAAGACAAATGATTGAAGAAATGCTTCGCATCAGCTGGGTGCATTTAATGCTGCCTGCAGAATAGTATTGTTAACAGTATGGACATACTGCAAAAGAGCCGTTCGCGGAAATTAAGGACCAGTACTCGAGGAATTTGAATCTTGTCTCTCTTCAACGGACATTTTTCAAACCTCAAGTATAAATAGCTGAAATAGACGAAGAGAAGAAGAACAACACACTTTCTAAGTGAATTTTCGAAGCAGAACTCTTTAAGTCTCAAGAACAGCTCACTCATCAGCTTAGTCATTTGTTGACGAAAAGCGAAGTTGAAGAACAAAGCTAAACACATCTTCTGAGTGAATTTGTAAAACAAAGTGTTGTGAGAAGTAGATATCCATCTTAGTGAGTGATATTACTTCAGAGAGTAGGATTTCTTTGTGATTTCTTACTGCGCACTTATGGCCTGTTCATTTGTTGATTGGCGTAAGCAGAGTGTACTGGTTACTTTGTGTTTCTAGTATAACCCAAGATCTTTGTGACTTGGACTAGTGGATTAAAGGATATTCACATCCATATAACCACTATAAAAATTACTTGTGTTTTTATTTGCATTTTTACTTGCATATTTCAAGATTGCATAAAACACTTTACTTAACTGTTTGAAAAGAGTTTTAAAGGAGTTCATAAAACTGGGGAAACATTTTTCAAACTGCTGAGAATACTTGTGAAAAACACTTTGAAAATCCGCTGCAAGTACTCTAAGTATTAAAACTGATTTTGACAAAATCAGCTAAGTAACTATAAGTTTAGTGGTCTACGAAGCTGTTCAAAGATTTGTCCGCGATCAGCTGAGGAACCTACTGTTGATAACAGCTTAGTCTGTTTAAGTTAACAAAAAGGTTTTAAAGTTAAAAATTGTAAAAAGTTTAGAGGTCTATTCACCCCCCCTCCCTCTAGACCTCGTCCGACCACTTCGGACCAACAAGTGGTATCAGAGCGGGTGGTTCATTTGAATCAGCTGCCTGATCAACGAGCTTGATCCAATTGTTTTTCAAAGGTTTTAAAACTTTTCAAAAGAACATCTTTTTGAAAAACAAAAACTTTTTGAAAAATGGACTGTATCAGCCATGTTCCCCACATTGCTGGTATGTCTTTTGAAGAATGGACGATCAGAATGGAGATCTTCTTAGCTGCCTACAATGACAACATGTACACATGTATCTTAAAAGGTCCATTCAAATTCACCAAGACTATAATAGTTGATGAAACTGAACTAGTGGTGGAAAAAGATCTAACAGAGATGACAGCCGAAGAAATAAAGTTGTTCAATGTGGATAAAGTTGGCCGTTTCATCATGACTAAAGCCCTGGATAATGATCGGTTTGACAAAGTCAAACATTGCAAGACTGCAAAGGAGATGTGGGATAAAGTCAGAGATATGAGCGAAGGCAATGATGCAATAAAAGAGCATCAGCTCACTATTGCTTTGGAGAAACTGGATAACTTCAAGATGAAGTCTGGAGAGACCATTGATCAGATGGATACCAGGTTCACCAGAACACTCAATGAAGTTCTAAAGCTGGGAAAGACTTTCACTGACAAAGAGATCACTGTCAGAGTACTAAAGGCCTTACCCTCAAAGTTCAACATGAAAGTAACAGCAATGGAAGAATCAAGAGATCTGGGGAAGATTTCTCTTACAGAGCTGTTCTCCGTACTCAAGGCATTCGAGTATAAACTGCCTAGAATGGGAATTGAAGAAACCTCAACTTCAGGACCCACAGCTGCACTGGTTGCTGCTGAAAATACCAGAAGACCAGCTCAGAAAAGCAAAGAAGTGGACTCATCTGATGAAGCCACATTACTCAACAAAAAGGAGTACACAGCTGGAGATGTAGCATTGCTGATGAAAAATTTCAAGAAGTTCTACAAGAGAAAAATGAAGAACAAATACAACAATGCTTCTACTTCTAAACCTAACTCTTCTCAAGAAAAAGACGATTATAAAGCAAAACTAATGTGTTATAACTGCAGGAAATTGGGACATTTCATCAGAGCCTGTCCTTATCCAAAAGCAGAGAAGTACACTGAAGAAGAGAAGAGAATCAGAAAGGAAAGAAAGCATCAGAAAGCAAAGGCAATGATGGCTGAAGCAGAAAAGCTGACTGCTGTCTACTCATCTGATTCAGATTCAGATACGTCTGATGAAGAGAAACCTGCTCTACTCTGCCTGATGGCCAAGGAATCTGATAACTCTGAGGATGAGGTAACTCCTCTTGACAATGAATTATTTAATTCATTCGAACAAATGATGCTTAACAATACTACTATTACTGAAGCATATAAAAAGCTTAAGGAAGAGATGATATTGCTAAAAGAGCAAAATAGTTCACTGAAACTCACAGCTGAAAAGCCAAGAGAATCAGCTGAATATAAACTGCTTGAGCAAAAGAATGAATCTCTGAAAGCTGAATGTGAAGTTTATAAAGGAAAAATCATGGAACTTGAAAAAGTTATTGAGTCTCATGAGAAATCATCTGTTGCATCCACTCACATGTCTAGTAAACAGAAGATGCCTTTAGAACAGGATAAGCAAGAATTGAATCATACTGAAAAATTTATATATGCTGACAATAGTAAGGTCATTATGTATGTTCAAACTGCTAGACCTGCTTCACCTGAGAAAGTGGTAAAGGAGAAGAAATCTCCTAAGGCTAAAAAGAGCAAAGAGCCTAGTGTAGGTAAACAGACTGTAAGACCAAACGGCAGAGACCCAAGAAGTCTGCTGATAAAGCTAAACTGAATCAGACTAGTGGTAAAACTAAGTCGTCTGTTAATGAGCAAGCTACTAGTAAGCCAAAGAAGCATAAGAATAAGAAAAATCAAAATGTTTGGTATGGAAATGAGTCATATTATGTGCAACCTGCTGCATATCCTCCTATGTATCATGCACCTCAATTTCCTAGTTACTATGCACCATATCCTGCTCATCCAATGCATGCATATCCTGCTTATCATGCACCTTACCCTGCTTATGAACATTATTCTTATCATACTGATCAAAACATGACTTATCTGCTAATTATGATAAAAATGAAACTGTTTATGCTCCTGTCAAAACTCAGAAGCCTAAGAAGCCTAGGACATCAATATCTTGGGTCGTCAAAGGTGGAACTAATCCTTCAGGACCCTCTCAATAAGGATACCTAAAACAATTTTATTTTTGTTTTGTAGGTTAGGATTAGGAGTAGGAATAAAGTAGAGAAGATCTGGTACTTGGACAGTGGTTGTTCAAGGCACATGTGTGGAAGCATACATGAGCTGACTGATGATGTTGCTGTGGATGGTCCAAAAGTTACTTTTGGAGATAGCAAGGAAGGCAAGATTAAAGCTAAAGGAAGACTGATCAGAGGAAACATAAAGATATTTGACGTCTCATATGTTAAAGGCCTCAAGTATAATCTGCTGAGCATAAGTCAATTTTGTGACAAAGGATATTCAGTCATCTTCTCAACAGATAAGTGCTACGTTGAACAGATTGGTACAAAGAAGGTAATTTTTTCTGGAAGACAACAAGGAAATGTCTACATAGTCGACTGGAATTCTGCTGACAAGAATTCAAACATCTGTTTGGTGGCATCAACACCCAGTGAAGTTAGTTGGCTATGGCACAAAAGGATGAATCATTTAAACTTCAAGACCATAAATAGATTGATAAAGAATAATCAGGTAGAAGGAATTCCAAAGACAGTCATGAGCAAAGATAAGCTTTGTGACGCCTGTCAGAAGGGTAAACAAATCAAGTCATCATTCAAAAGCAAGAAGCACCAATCTTCTGAAAGAATCTTGGAGCTGCTACATATGGACTTATTTGGACCCATTGATCCAGTCAGCAATGGTGGAAAGAAATACTGCCTAGCTGTTGTGGATGACTATTCAAGATATACTTGGGTGATATTCATGAAGAAGAAAGGTGAAACCAAGGAACATCTTACTAATCTGATGGAACTGATCCAGAATGAGAAAAGCATAAAAATATTGAAGAACAGATCAGATAGAGGGACAGAGTTCACAAACTCTACTGTTTAAGAGTATTGTAACATCAAAGGAATACATCATGAGTATTCAGCTGCTAGAACCCCTCAACAGAATGGTGTTGCTGGAAGGAGAAACAGAACACTAAAAGAAGCTGTCAGAACAATGATAGCTGAAGCCAAGCTGCCACAAAGATTTTGGGCAGAAGCAACAAATACAGCCTGCTTTACCCAGAACAGATGCATGATCAACAAAAATCAGAACAAGACTCCATATGAAGTTTGGAACAACAGGAAACCAAACATTCATTATTTTAAGATTTTTGGTTGTAAATGTTTTGTGTTAAATAATGGGAAAAATCACCGTACTGCATTTGTAGAAAAGGCTGATGAAGCTGTTTTTGTAGGATACTCTACTGTTAGTAAGGCTTATAGAGTTTTTAACAAAAGAACATTACTAATAGAAGAATCCATTCATGTAGTATTTGATGAGCCAAGTCAATCTTCTGAAAAGAATCAAAATATTAATCAAGATCTGTCTACTGATTTACAGAAGTTGAATGTTGGAAAGAATGAAGAATATGTTCCCATCATACTACCTGACCTCAACTCAGCTGCCAACTCAAGTGCTGTTCAAAATCAGATCACTGATTGTCTAACAGACAAGTTACAAACAGCTGACAGATCAGAGACTGTTCAACAGACAACAACTGTTCAACAGACTACTACTGGAACTCCAACAGTAGTGTTGCAAGATCAAAACAAAGGACAACATTATGATTTGCAACCTGATCTCAGATGGCTCAAGAATCACCCACCAGAGCTGGTGATTGGTGATCCTTTGGATAAAGGGAAGACTGGGAGAGCTGCTGCAAGTGATGCAATGTTTGTCAGCTTCCTATCTCAAATTGAGCCCAAACAGATTGAAGAAGCTCTTAGTGATTCCAACTGGATTGCAACTATGCAAGAAGAGCTAAATCAATTTGAAAGGAATGAAGTCTGGTACTTAGTTCCTAGACCAAGTCATCAAAGAGTCATTGGCACTAAATGGGTATTCAGAAATAAGATGAATGAAGATGTTGAAGTCACCAGAAACAAAGCAAGATTAGTGGCCAAGGGTTACTGCCAGGAAGAAGGCATTGACTTGATGAAACGTTTGCACCAGTAGCAAGATTAGAGGCAATCAGACTCTTTCTTGCCTATGCTGCTCACAAGAATTTCACCGTCTATCAGATGGATGTGAAATCAGCTTTTCTCAATGGAGAATTGCAAGAAGAAGTTTACGTTGAACAACCACCTGGTTTTGAAGTCTATCAAGAAAAAGACAAGGTGTATCGTCTGAAGAAAGCCCTATATGGACTGAAACAGGCTCCAAGAGCATGGTATGATACCTTATCTGATTTTCTTTTAATTAAAGGATTTCGCAAAGGTAAAGTTGACAAGACCTTGTTCACTATTGAATTGGAAGAACATATTTTGCTTGTGCAAATTTATGTGGACGATATTATTTTCGGTTCAACTAACCAACAGATGTGTGACAAGTTCTCAAAGCTGATGCAGAACAAGTTTGAAATGAGCATGATGGGAGAACTTAATTATTTTCTTGGTTTGCAAGTTAGACAGTTGCCTGATGGAATTTTCATCAGCCAAGCAAAATACACAAAGGATCTGTTCAAGAAATTTGGTATGGAAACTAGCTCTACTGCTACTATTCCTATGTCTACAAGTCTTTGTTTGGATTAAGATGAAGATGGAAAATCAGTAGACATCACCAAATACTGAGGCATTATTGGGTTACTGCTATATCTAACAGCAAGCAGACCTGATATTATATACTCAGTTGGGGTCTGTGCAAGATTCCAATCAAATCCCAAGGAATCTCATCTCTTAGCTGCCAAGAGAATACTGAAATATATTAAGGGCACTCAAGAATTGGGATTGTGGTACCCTAGAGACTCTGGATTCGAGCTTATTGGATATTCAGATTCTGACCTTGCTGGCTGCAAGATTGATAGAAAAAGCACAACAGGTGCCTGTCAATTCTTAGGTAGTCGCCTGATCTCATGGATGAGTAAGAAACAAACTTCAGTATCCATATCTACTGCTGAAGCTGAATACATAGCTGCTGGAGCTTGCTGTGCACAAATATTATGGTTGAAGCATCAACTGGAAGACTACAATATCAAAATCAGTGGAATACCAATCTACTGTGACAATACAAGTGCAATCAGCCTTACCCAGAATACTACAAGTCATTCAAGGACTAAGCATATTGAGATCAAACATCACTTTATTAGAGATCATGTGGAGAAAGGAAATGTCATAATAGAATATTTGTTTACTGAAAATCAGATTGCTGACATCTTCACAAAACCTTTAAGTGAGACAAGGTTTTCAACTCTAAGAGCTGAACTAGGTTTATTAAAATTGGATGCATAAGCTGAGGGGGAACTTATCAGAAGACTAAAGTTCAACAACTTACTCATCTTATTTATCTTCAAGGATTAACTTTCAACAGACTAGTTAACTTATGAATTCTTAATGTCAGGGGGAACGTGTAAGACTAGCGGTTCTTCTAATTAAAAGATGAAATTTGTTGATTACAGTTAGTTGAAGTTATGTTTTCAACAGAAGATTAATGTCTTGAAGAATGAAGATTTATTATCTAGCTGGATTGACAAACAGCTGAGGAAGGTTATCAGCTATTGGCTTTCTCTGATAACAACTGTGTCATCAGGACATTTGTCCATCAGATAAGTATTTATTTTACTCATCTGATCGCTTGTGTAAAAGCTTACTGTTTAAAACGTTTTATTTCAAAACACGCTTTTACAAGTGACAGAAGGGCGGTACAAATTCCCGCTCCTCATTTAATGCGATTTGAATTTGAAAGGTCGTACGTAACTGACGCCGCACGATCAGCACTGACAAGAAACGGATCTAACGGTTAGATGGTATCACGGAAACCAAGATACCCTAACTCTATAAATCCCAATCTGATCAGCCGTGTAGTTCTTTACGCACCCTAAATATTCAAAGCATACTTGAGAGAAAAATTACTTGCAATTTTCTGCAAAATTCTTCCTGCTTCCCTAATTTTGAACAGATTACGATGGCCGCTGAAGGTATGTACTTAGTGTATGAATCGTACTATCAATCTGGAACGGATCTGATGAAAGAATTTCTGGAAAAATTCAAGACGGCCTCTCTGGTAAACTTCATGGAGTATAATGAAGGAATAATCTGGACTGACCAGGTTATGGAGTACTACAAGACTGCATCTGCTGACTACAACTCCAAGGAAATCAAGGCTACAGTCGGAGACAAATCTGTGGTCATTACGCCCACTGTTCTTCACGAAACGTTTGGTCTTCCTAACAGAGGACGACACGACGTCACTGTGCTGACTGAGGAGAAGCACCAACAATTATGGGCGATCTGCGCCAAGGAAGGAGAAATGTTGACTGGCAACATAAGGAAGAAACAATTAAAGGATGAATATCAGCGGATGGCTGATATGGTCTTGAAGCTGTTAGAGAACTGTACTTTTTCTCTGGATGCTGTTACCATGAAAATGTTCAGCATAATGGCTGCTATCTACTATGGGCTAGAAGTCAACTGGTCCATCATAGTTTGGTACATCTTCGCTGATTTCCTTGAAGTAAAGAAAGGAAAAGGCCCTCACACCAACCACAGAATCACACTCAGTTATTTGCTGTCAAAACTGGGCTGTGTTATGATAAATGGAAAGGAGATCCACAAGTCAAAGGCAATGTCCAAGTACTTGCCTGTTATGAAGAGAAAGGCTGGTGAGCCTGAGGAAGATGAAGATGAGGAACCAAAGGAGGTTCCTGCCAAAAGGCAAAGAAGACTAGTCAAAACAGCTGACTTAGCTGTTGAGACTAAGAAGAAGAAGGTTGCTGATCAACCAAAGGAGAAGGCTCCTAAGAAAAAAGGAACAGTGAATGCTGCTGCTGAAGTTGCAAAGATAATAGATCAAGTCACTGCTGATGTCAGGAATGCATACCCTGCATCACCTTCCAGGACTCCATCTGCTGAAATGCCTGCTGAGAATGTTTCTCACAGGACAAGGAGCCAACAAAGGGACACTGCTGCTTCAAGACCCATTTAGGGCTTATCAAAGAAGTCAGTTAGGAAGCAGATGACATACATAGAAAAGGATACTGAGTTGGAAAACTTAGTGAGACAAAGTCCTGAATCTGCTGAAAGACCCATTGAAGCTGTTGGGGCTTCTGTTGCTAACAAAGCTGATGAGCAACAGTTGATTCAAGCTGCACCAACAGTTGAGGCTACCCAACCTCAAGATGATCCAGATGTCATGATCATCAATCCTATTACTGCTGCACCAATCTCATCTGCTGGTCCAGCCCCTGCTCCAGCTGATAAAGGAAAGAGAAAGATTGTTCTTAAAAGAAAGAAGGTTTCCAAAGCTGACAAGAAGAAGAGGGAAGAAGCTGAACAGAGGAAACAAGATGAGTTGGAGGAGAAGAAGGCACTTGAACTAAGCAAAGTTCAAGCAGTAAAGGATGAGGCAAGAAGAAAGATGTCTGAGGCAGAAAGGAAAGCTGCTGAAGATGCAGAATTGGCCTTGGTCATTGAGCTCAGCAAGACTGACGCTCATGGACCTGTTCATGGAGAGGGCATCAAAATTGGTGAAGGCAAGGATGAAGAGAAAAAGAAAAAGCCTAAGATGGCTGCTGCTGAGGCCAAGCCCAAAGAAAAATTTGAAGTCAGAAGAGCCTTCAACATAGTGTATGCTGATAAAGAGCTTTTCAAGAAATTTGAGAAGTCTTTAGCTTACTATGATCAGAAGCTCATGTTAAAGACACTGTTCAACCAAGACAAGCCAAGATATATTAGATGGAGAGACAACAGGCTGAATAAGTCTATAACAGAACTTCAAAACTCAAAGGAGCTAGCTGATGAAGAACAATGGGTTCTCAATTGGCTAAGAACAGACTCCATTCAAAAGGCCCTGGATCCCAGTTATGTCAGAGATGTCATGCATCATTATGCAAAGGAATTTGCACTGGAGGAGGCCAAGAAAATTGATAACTCCCTGCCAGCCAAGAGAAGAAAGACTGATAATGCTGAAGAGAGAGCAGTTAATATTGCTGTTATGACCGCCCTGAAGAGATGGGCAGAGAGGTCAAGATATCAACAGAGACACTCAAGTGAGTTGCCTCAGCTGCCAAGTATTCAGCAAATAATCTTTGGCAAGGAAGTGAAGGAGTACAGTGAAGTGCCAAAGGGGAATAATGCCTTTGTAAACCCTTGGATCATTGTGAGACAGATAAGACAAACAACCTGCTTCAATGATGATGGCACCATCACTAATCTGTTCTATGATGACGTCACTGATGAACACAAAATAGCTGACAAGACCTTAGCCATTGAGTGGAATGCTAAGGTTTCTGAAGATCATCAGGAGACTAACATGGAAGATGTTCCTGTCCACTAGGAAACTGAAGAAAAGGAAGTTGCTGCTTCTGCTTCATCAGGTGATGAACACTCATCACTGATGGAAGCTTTCCACATGCTTATGGAGAATTCAGTAAAGGAACTGGAAGAGAAGCATAACCAGCAGCTGATGAAGTTGAAAGATGAGCTGAAGAATGAACTCAAAGCAGAGTTGGCAGAGTCCAACAAACTTCAGCTGGAAACTATGCAACAGTCAACAGAGAAGATCATCAAGAAAGAAGTTGATAGTTTTCCTATTCCTCAAGACAACTCTTTGCAGTTAGTGCACAGCTTAAATGACATGAACAGGAATGTGGAAGATGTGAAGGCTGATGTAAATCACCTTCATGCTGCATTACAAAGAGCTGAGCACAAGATAGCTGATTTAACTGCAACCTTCATCAAAGTCAGTGAAGAAGAGAAGGAAGTTAACTTAGGGATGTTGCAAGAAGTATCAAACGCTGCAAAGGAACTACACAATGAACTTGCAACAATGAACCTTAATATTGACTACTTCAATGATCAATCTGACAACATCAGCACAACTCTTCATCACCTAACAGCAAGTCATGATGTAGTGAATCAGAATCTGAAGACTTTAGGTGCTGCAATGAAAGTTCCAATAGTTGCACTCAACCCTGCTGCTAAACCTGAAGAAGTCATCAAGTCTGATGATGACAAAAAGGGGGAAGATAAAGTGGAAGAAACAACCAAGGAATCTTCTGCTGCTGTTGAAGCCAAGAATACTGATGAAGCTACTGAACAGACCAAGACTGCTGAAGAAGAACTTGGAAAGGTACAAGGTGAAGAAAAATCTGACGAAGAGACTAAAGAAAAAGCCAAAACTGATGAAGTAATGGCTGAATCCAAAGACTCTGCTCCTGATCAATCAGAGCCGTTGACCAAGTACAAGAACACAGAATCAGCCAGGAAGGCGATGGAGCTTCTGAAAGAGCAGCAACTTAAAGAGAAGATGGAAGCTGCCAAAGAAGTTATCCTTCAAGGTGAAGAAGCTGATGAAGATGATGAAGAAGAAGATGATGAAGAATCATCTTATGATTATGAAGAAGTGCTTAAAGGATCTGATGAAGAAGCTGATAGTTAGGACTTGTAAAATCTTGTAATCAATTTACTCTATCTATTCTTCAGACATCTCATCTGATGAACTTGTACTTATAATATTTTCTTTATCAATAAAAAGACAAGTTCAATCCAATACATCTTTTCTATCTCAGAAAATTTTGAGGATCACAATCTTTAGCTTATGTTTTTAACAGGTACTTGGCTGAAGTTTTGTCATCATCAAAAAGGGGGAAATTGTTGGATAAGGATGAAGATGAAGGCACTAAAGACAAAATTAGAAGGGAGGTTTTGATGCATTCCAAAACTTCAAAATCTGCTAAGTATGGAGTAACTTAGCTGATGATCCCTTTGGAAGTAGGGGTGGGCGCGGGTAGGGTATTTCGGGTATTGGGTATTTCGGGTCGGGTACCCGACTTGGCGGGTAGTGAATTTTCATACCCGAAACCTTACCCGATTTGGCGGGTACCCGAAGTTCGGGTACCCGAAATTTTCGGGTATTTCGGGTATTGGGTATTGGGTACCCGAAATTTCACACTTTTTTTTTTCAAGAAATTTTTTTCAACATATATGTACGTAAAATTATAAATAAATGAATTCAAATATTAATTTTACACAATAACTTCAAAACAAAACAATACAAATGTCTCAAGCCTTCAAGATTCAAGTATTCAATAAATTACAATCAAATCAAACTCCAAGTCGGAATACTAAATTGAATAATTGATTGAGCAGTAGGAATACTAAAATTGATTTTCAGATTTGGGAGTTCAAATGTCGGCTGCCCAGTGCTGTGAGAGTGTGAATAGGGAAGAGTGTGAAACTGTGAATATGCAGTTTAGGTTTTTTTTTTCCTTTTCTAGCCCAACTAATTGTTAAAATAAATATTGGGCATATTTTGGGCTGTCAATTATTTAATTTGGCCAAAAACTTTTTTTTTAAATACCCGAACGGGTACCCGAATACCCGTTCGGGTGTAAAATTAATACCCAATACCCTACCCGAAAATATATTTCGGGTTCGGGCCCGAACCCGAATGTCAAAATACCCATTTTTTTGTCCCAAACGGGTCGGGATGGGTCCCAAAATACCCGACCCAAACGCCCACCCCTATTTGGAAGAAATTTTGACTAAGTAAAGAAGACATCAGAAGAGTCAAACTTCAAGGTCCAAGACTTTTGATCTGCTGAAGGAAATACATCAGACTGATGAAGATCAGCCGAATCAAATCAGATTTGTTCAAGTTTGGGATCAGCTTAGTTCGCCATCAGACTTGAACTTCCGTCAGCCAAGTGGAAAGGATCATAAAGTCTTCCCAACGGTAATAAATGCCCCTGGAAGTAATAAATGCTGAAGTACAAGGATATTAAAGACAAATGATTGAAGAAATGCTTCGCATCAGCTGGGTGCATTTAATGCTGCCTGCAGAATAGTACTGTTAACAGTACGGACAGACTGCAAAAGAGCCGTTCGTGGAAATTAAGGACCAGTACTCGAGGAATTTGAATCTTGTCTCTCTTCAATGGACATTTTTCAAACCTCAAGTATAAATAGCTGAAAGAGACGAAGAGAAGAAGAACAACACACTTTCTGAGAGAATTTTCGAAGCAGAACTCTTTAAGTCTCAAGAACAGCTCACTCATCAGCTTAGTCATTTGTTGACGAAAAGCGAAGTTGAAGAACAAAGCTAAACACATCTTCTGAGTGAATTTGTAAAACAGAGTGTTGTGAGAAGTAGATATCCATCTTAGTGAGTGATATTACTTCAGAGAGTAGGATTTCTTTGTGATTTCTTACTGCGCACTTACGGCCTGTTCATTTGTTGATTGGCGTAAGCAGAGTGTACTGGTTACTTTGTGTTTCCAGTATAACCCAAGATCTTTGTGACTTGGACGAGTGGATTAAAGGATATTCACATCCATATAACCACTATAAAAATTACTTGTGTTTTTATTTGCATTTTTACTTGCATATTTCAAGATTGCATAAAACACTTTACTTAACTGTTTGAAAAGAGTTTTAAAGGAGTTCATAAAACTGGGGAAACATTTTTCAAACTGCTGAGAATACTTGTGAAAAACACTTTGAAAATCCGCTGCAAGTACTCTAAGTATTAAAACTGATTTTGACAAAATCAGCTAAGTAACTATCAGTTTAGTGGTCTACGAAGCTGTTCAAAGATTTGTTCGCGATCAGCTGAGGAACCTACTGTTGATAACAGCTTAGTCTGTTTAAGTTAACAAAAAGGTTTTAAATTTAAAAATTGTAAAAAGTTTAGTGGTCTATTCACCCCCCCCCCCCCCTCCCCTCTAGACCTCATCCGACCACTTGGGACCAACAAGTGTATAGTATGTAAAAATATGATATCAAAAATAAAATTTTACCCGCTGCACGTGCAAAACCCATGCCACTTAACTGACAATGTATCGTGCACGTGATGAATTCTGTTATATATTTGACAACCAAATGAAATGTATAAAGAGAACCTAAATCATGGTATCAAATGTATTTTTTTAGGAAGTTTGGTGTCAAATATGTAATTTGAACAACAGTTTGGTATCAAAAGTGATTTTTCCTCCTTTTTAAATATTAATATATATGATGTCATATGTATCAACTTATTAATGAAATATTAATTAAATTATTTTTTATAATGTTTAAAAAATTAGTCAAGTTGACCAGGCGATTATTCCAAATGAGAAAAATAAATGGGATGGAGAGAGTACTATATAATAATATTAATTTTATTATTAGGAAAAATTATTTTGTGCAACAATATTGTTTAAAATTACCGAAGAAATTATACTTCATATATTTGATTCAACGGGTAAACACCACTAAGTGGTCCTTCTTATCGTTAACTTTTTAAAAAGTGATATCTCTTGTATTTTTTTTTCTACGTTAGTCCCCACTATGAATTATTTGTTTCACTTTGGTCATTTACAAGGGGTCTTTTAATTTGCTTATAGTGTTACACTTTAGTCCCTCATAAAACTGTTTATTTAACAATTAATTTAATCCATCATAAAACTATTTTGAAACTTTAGTTCACCTTGAACCACCTAAAAACTGTGACCAAAGTAAAACATATAATTCATACTAGGAACTAACGTAAAAATTACATGTGATTTTTTGTGATTACAATAAATTTCAGGGGGTTCTAGTGTAAATCATCCAAAAATTAATAAGATTTTTTAATTTTTTAATTATGTAATTGGTTCAAAAGAAGGCCACAAGGCCCTGCGTAGTTCGTATTAGCTGGGTAATATATAGTTCATGGACTACAGTTTCGTTTTATTGATAAATTTTGTCGATTTTTTTTTTTGAAAAGAAATTATCTAGATTAAATATTAAATTTTTGCGACATTGTCTAAAAAAACCCTAAACATTTAAATAAATTGTATAAAAACTACTTTATAGTTCCAAAGCAATAGTGGAAATTTTATTTTTCGATATTTTGGACGTGTATTTATGAAAATATTAATCAATGGTTTAGTCAACGACGATGCCAAATAATTACTTCTTTATGATCATTTATGTGCAAAACTATGGTAGCTAGTAAATCAGTAATATTCCAATTTCTAATTAAAAATTCAAAAGTGTCCAAAGTTTTGAAATTTTGGTATGAAATGTGAAAAAATAAGCGTTTTACCCTCGTTTAAGTTTGATACTTATATTAATTCAAACCACTCAAGCTGAATAGCGAAGAATTTGGTTTATATGTGTCGAAAATACAGGCCTAATTAAGAAATTGGAGATATAATAATAAAAATTGATCCATAGCATATGAACACATATTCTAGATCTGCAGCTCTTGATCATGTTGCATTATAGTAAATAAAAATGAACATGGACGTCAATGGCAAACAAGAGATCCGGGAAACTAAGAGATACTTTCATTATGATATATTGAGATTTTGAAATGAATTTATATATTTCCAAATATTATAAAAGAAAATTAATAGTGTATTGGGAAATTTAGTTGCAATAATTCCCAACTTAGTAATGATGGGTATTATGGGAACTAAAAAGTTTAGCATTACCTCCCTTAATTAAAAGAAAAAAATTAGGGAGTTACTAAAGTTTATTTCAAATTCCTAGAACAATATTTTTTCTTTCTCGAGAATGTGTCACGTTCCTATCGTTCTACATTAAGCTTTAATCTCTTGAAAGGAAATGAGTTCCTTTCCCAATCGACTCTCCGAAACAACCGCTTGATAATTCTTGGGTGCGGTGGCGCCACCGTCCTTGGCGGAGACGAGAAGCCTGTATTTCGTTCCGAAAATCAATTGGCTCTCTCCAATTTGGCGCTCTCCCTTCACCACTTTTATAAACACCAACGACGCCTTAGCCTCTTTATTATGCTCCACTACCGCAAACTTTGCAATTTCCACCACATGAGGGTCGTTTGGGTTCTGCAGTGGCAACCAAGCTATGAGGCTAGTCCCTTTTACGCCATCAAACGTGGCGATAGCCAAAATTGATACAAGTACAAAGACTAGAGGAGAGTGATATTTAAATGCCATGTTTTGTTTTCAATGTTTTCTATATGAAACTTGTTTTGTTGGTGGTTTAATTTATAGAGGAACATCCGTTTGACTAATGTGAATTGGAGATCAGTATCTTTATTAATTTGATTCCATTATAATAATATTATTGATGTGATTAAATACTTTTAATATTACTACACTCCTGTTTATAGCTAGTATTACATCATAATCGGAATCAATCTGGTTACATACAATCATATTAAATTACAGATTACAATCATCCAAATCATACAATTTTTTACTCAATTCTTATTTCTTAGAATTTAGAATTTTTTTTTTCTGTCAAGGAAATAAATTATTGGTTAATTACATGTCTATAATTAAGTTTGGAATCTTTGAAAATGAATTTAATATACAAACAAATGCCTTAAAAACATGCCCCAAAAATAGCAATGAATATAGATGTAAAACCGTCAAAATTCATTTAGCTACTCAATATCTTAATTAATTGATTGACCAACTAAAATCATGGCCCCAAAAATTGCTATTCATAGTTGGTAATATAGAATAGAAACATATTTATATATATACATGGTTAATTACATGTCTATAATTAAGTTTGAAATCTTTGAAAATGAATTTAATATACAAGCAAATGCCTTAAAAACATTCCCCAAAAATAGCTATGAATATAGATGTAAAACCGTCAAAATTCATTTAGCTACTCAATATTTTAATTAATTGATTGACCAACTAAAACCATGGCCCCCAAAAATAGCTATTCATAGTTGGTAAAATAGAATAGAAATATATCTATATATATACATGGTTAATTACATGTCTATAATTAAGTTTGAAATCTTTGAAAATGAATTTAATATACAAACAAATGCCTTAAAAACATGCCCCAAAAATAGCTATGAATATAGATGTAAAACCGTCAAAATTCATTTAGCTACTCAATATCTTAATTAATTGATTGACCAACTAAAATCATGTCCCCCAAATATAGCTATTCATAGTTGGTAAAATAGAATAGAAATATATTTATATATATACACCCATCGATCACTCATTTCAAAATTTTGTAAAATGTATCGGCCATATTCTATCTCTCATATTTAGTTTTTTTTTTTTTTTATTTAATAAGTTGATTTACATGAATATAAAAGCAAATAACTAATTTCACAATACAATATATTTTTCTTTTTGTGTTTTTGTGCTCATTGTAATTATATATATATATATATATATATATATATATATATATATATATATATATATTTCCAGTTTAGTATGCCTGGGAGTTCTCATCATAATCTATATTGTATATCAAGTAAGCTACATATTTTGATTATTTATTTTGTTAATTTTTCAATATTATTATTATATCTTTCTTTTTCGTTTTAACTTTATTTTGTTGTGTTATTGACACTTGAGTATCAAGAGAATGACATCAACTCATTTGAAGGTATTTTCTCATTTACCGATGAGGTCTTAGCCAAGTGGTTAAGGATGAGGCTCCATTTTTAGGAGGTCATAGGCTCAACTCCCACGAATGTGGGTATTTTCTCTAGTTTCATACTAGCATTCTCTAGTTTATTACTAGTTATTAGTTTATTTTTATATCATTGTAAAGTTTCGATTCGATATAGTATTTTGTTGGATAAGGATGAAGATGAAGGCACTGAAGACAAAATAATAAGGGAGGTTTTGATGCATTCCAAAACTTCAAAATCTGCTAAGTAAGGAGTAACTTAGCTGATGATCCATTTGGAAGAAATTTTGACTAAGTATAAGAAGACATCAGAAGAGTCAAAATTTTCAAGGTCCAAGACTTCTGATCTGCTGAAGGAAAGTTATCAGACAGATGAAGATGAGCCGACTCAAATCAGATTTGTTCAAGTTTGGGATCAGCTTAGCTCACCATCAGACTTGCACTTCCGTCAGCCAAGTGGAAAGGATCATAAAGTCTTCCCAACGGTAATAAATGCCCCTGGAAGTAATAAATGCTGAAGTACAAGG
This sequence comes from Penstemon barbatus, assembly GCA_003313485.2. NCBI lineage: Eukaryota > Viridiplantae > Streptophyta > Magnoliopsida > Lamiales > Plantaginaceae > Penstemon > Penstemon barbatus. Next base: position 66,564,722 of record CM064877.1, on the reverse strand, counting down.
ATATTAAAGACAAATGATTGAAGAAATGATTCGCATCAGCTGGGTGCATTTAATGCTGCCTGCAGAATAGTACTGTTTACAGTACGAACAGACCGCAAAAGAGCCGTTCGCGGAAATTAAGGACCAGTACTCGAGGAATTTGAATCTTGTCTCTCTTCAACGGACATTTTTCAAACCTCAAGTATAAATAGCTGAAAGAGACGAAGAGAAAAGAAGCAACACAATCTCTGAGAAATTTTCGAAGCAAAATTCTTTAAGTATCAAGAACAGCTCACTCATCAGCTTAGTCATTTGTTGACGAAAAGCGAAGTTGAAGAACAAAGATAAATACATCTTCTGAGTGATTTTGTAAACAGAGTGTTGTGAGAAGTAGATATCCATCTAAGTGAGTGATATTACTTCAGAGGGTAGGATTTCTTTGTGATTTCTTACTGCGCACTTACGGCCTGTTCATTTGTTGATCGGCGTAAGCAGAGTGTACTGGTTACTTTGTGTTTCTAGTATAACCCAAGATCTTTGTGACTTGGACGAGTGGATTAAATGATATTTACATCCATATAACCACTATAAAAATTACTTGTGTTTTTACATTGCTTTTAAACTTGCATATTTTCAGATTGCATAAAAACACGTTAAGTTAACTGTTTGAAAAATACTTAAAAAGGAGTTTATAAAACTGGGGAAACATTTTTCAAACTACTGAGAATACTTGTGAAAAACACTTTGAAAATCCGCTGCAAGTACTCTAAGTATTAAAACTGATTTTGACAAAATCAGCTTAGTAATTATCAGAGGAGTGGTCATCAAACCTGTTCAAAGATTTGTTCGCGAACAGACTTATAACTTACTACTCTGATCAGCTTAGTCTGCTCACTGTTAAACAAAAAGTTTTAAAGTTAAAAATTGGAAGAAAATTTTTAAAGAGGTTTATTCACCCCCCCCCCCCTCCTCTCTAAACCTCATCTGACCACTTGGGACCAACAAGTGGTATCAGAGCAGGTGGTTCATTTGAATCAGCTGCCTGATCAACGAGCTTGATCCAAGTGTTTTTCCAAGGTTTTAAAACTTTTCAAAAGAGCATCTTTTTGAAATTTCAAAACTTTTTGAAAAATGGACTGTATCAGCCATGTTACCCACATTGCTGGTATGTCGTTTGAAGACTGGAAAATCAGGATGGAGATTTTCCTAGCTGCTTATAATGATAACATGTACACATGTATCATAAAAGGTCCATTCAAATTCACCAAGACTATCATAGTTGATGAAGCTGAACTAGTGGTGGAAAAAGATCTGACAGAGATGACTGCCGAAGAAATAAAGCTGTTCAATCTGGATAAAGTTGGCCGTTTCATCATGACCAAAGCCCTGGACAATGATCGGTTTGACAAAGTCAAACATTGCAAAACTGCAAAGGAGATAACCGTCAGAGTTCTGAAGGCTCTACCTCCAAAGTTCAACATGAAGGTGACAGCCATGGAAAAGTCAAGAGATCTGGGCAAGATTTCTCTCACCGAGCTGTTCTCAGTACTCAAGACGTATGAGTATAAACTGCCAAGAATGGGTGTTGAAGAAACCTCAACTTCAAGTCCCACAGCTGCACTTGTTGCTGCTGAAAATCTCAGAAGGCCAGCTCACAAAAGCAAAGATGTGGACTCATCTGATGAAGCCACACTACTCAACAAAAAGGAGTACACTGCTGGAGACGTTGCATTGCTGATGAACAACTTCAAAAAGTTCTACAGACGAAAAATGAAGAACAAATATAACAATGCTTCTACTTCTAACCCTACTTCTTCTTCTCAGGATAAGGATTCTTATAAATCTAAGATGATGTGCTATAATTGCAGGAAACTGGTCATTTCATTAGAGACTGCCCATATCCTAAAGCTGATAAGTATACTGAAGAAGAAAAGAGAATCAGAAAAGAAAGAAAGCATCAGAAAGCTAAGGCGATGGTAGCAGAAGCGGAAAAGCCAGCTGATGTCTACTCATCTGATTCAGATTCTGACACTTCTGATGAAGAGTCTTCTGATGAAGAGAGCCCTGCCCTTCTCTGCCTGATGGCCAAGGAATCTGATGACTCTGAGGATGAGGTAACTCCTCTTGAAAATGAACTATTTAGTTCATTTGAACAAATGATGCTTAACAATACTACTATTGCTGAAGCATTTAAAAAGCTTAAGGAAGAGATGATATTGCTAAAAGAGCAAAACAGTTCACTGAAACTCATAGCTGAAAAGCCAAGAGAATCAGTTGAATATAAACAGCTTGAGCAAGAAAATGAATCTCTGAAAGCTGAATGTGAAGTTTATAAAGGTAAAATCTTGGAACTTGAAAAAGTCATTGAGTCTCATGATAATGCCTAGTAAACAGAAGACACCTTTAGATCAGGACAAGTTAGAACTGAACCATACTGAAAAATTTATATCAGCTGACAATAGTAAGGTCATATTGTATGTTCAGACTACTAAACCTGCTTCACCTGAGAAAGTGGTAAAGGAGACGAAAACTCCTAAGGCTAAAAAACGCAAAGAGCCTAGTGTAGGAAAACAGACTAGTAAGCCAAAACAGAAGAGTCCTAGAAAGTCATCTGATAAGGCTAAAACTAATCAGACTAGTGATAAAACTAAGTCGTCTGTCAATGAGCAAGCAAGTAGTAAACCAAAGAAGCATAAGAATAAGAAAAATCAAAATGCTTGGTATGGAAATTAGTCTTATTATGTGCAACCTGCTGCATATCATCCTATGTATCATGCACCTCAATTTCCAACTTACTATGCACCATATCCTGCTCATTCAATGCATGCATATCCTCCTTATCATGCATCTTACTCTGCATTTGAACATTATCCTTATCATGCTGATCATCAACAATATGACAAATCTGATGAACGTGGTAAAGGCAAAGCTGTTCATACTCCTGTTGAAACTCAAAAACCTAAGAAGCCTAAGACTTCATCATCTTGGGTTGTCAAAGGTGGAACTAATCCTTCAGGACCCTCTCAATAAGGGTACCTGAAACAATTTTATTTTGTTTTGTAGGTTGGGATTAGGAGTAGGAGTAAAGTAGAGAAGATTTGGTACTTGGACAGTGGCTGTTCAAGGCACATGTGTGGAAGCATACATGAACTGACTAATGCTGTTGCTGTGGATGGTCCAAAAGTTACCTTTGGAGACAGCAAAGAAGGCAAGAATGTAGCAAAAGGAAGCTTAATCAGAGGAAACATAGAGATATATGACGTCTCATATGTTAAAGGCCTCAAATATAATCTGCTGAGCATAAGTCAATTTTGTGACAAAGGATATTCAGTCATCTTCTCAACAGATAAGTGCTATGTTGAACAGATTGGTACAAAGAAGGTAATTTTATCTGGAAGACGACAAGGGAATGTCTACATAGTCGACTGGAATTCTGCTGACAAGAATTCCAACATTTGTTTGGTGGCATCAACACCAAGTGAAGTTAGTTGGCTGTGGCACAAAAGAATGAATCATGTGAATTTCAAGATCATCAACAGACTTATCAAGAATAATCTGGTAGAAGGAATTCCAAAAACAATCATGGGCAAAAATAAGCTTTGTGACGCTTGTCAGAAGGGTAAACAAATCAGGTCGTCATTCAAAAGCAAGAAGCATCAATCTTCTGGAAGAATATTGGAGCTGCTACACATGGACTTATTTGGACCCATTGATCCAGTCAGCAATGGTGGAAAGAAATACTGCCTAGCTGTTGTGGATGACTATTCAAGATATACTTGGGTGATATTCATGAAAAAGAAAAGTGAAACCAAGGAACATCTTACTAATCTGATGGAGCTGATCCAGAATGAGAAAAGCATAAAGATAATGAAGATCAGATCAGATAGAGGGACAGAGTTTACAAACTCTACTGTTGAAGAGTATTGTAATATCAAAGGAATACATCATGAGTATTCAGCTGCTAGAACCCCTCAACAAAATGGTGTTGCTGAAAGGAGAAACAGAACACTAAAAGAAGCTGTCAGAACCATGATAGCTGAAGCTAAACTGCCTCAAAGATTTTGGGCAGAATCAACAAACACAGCATGTTTTACCCAAAACTGATGCATGATCAACAAGCACCAAAACAAGACTCCATATGAAGTTTGGAACAACAGGAAGCCAAACATTCATTACTTTAAGATATTTGGTTGTAAATGCTATGTTTTAAATAATGGTAAAAATCACCTTACTGCATTTGCAGAAAAGGCTGATGAAGCTGTCTTTGTAGGATACTCTACTGTTAGTAAAGCTTATAGAGTTTTTAACAAAAGAACATTACTAATAGAAGAATCCATTCATGTAGTATTTGATGAACCAAGTCAATCTTCTGAAAAGAATCAAAGTATTAATCAAGATCTGTCTACTGATTTACAGAAGTTGAATGTTGGAAAGAATGAAGAATATGTTCCCATCATACTACCTGATCTCAACCCAGCTGATAACTCAAGTGCTGTTCAAAATCACACTGCTGATTGTCAAACAAACGAGTTGCAAACAGCTGATAGACCAGAGACTGTTCAACAGACAACAAATGTTCAACAGACTACTACTGGAACTCCAACAGTAGTGTTGCAAGATCAAAACAAAGGACAACATTATGATTTGCAACCTGATCTCAGATGGCTCAAGAATCACCCACCAGAATTGGTGATTGGTGATCCTCTGGATAAAGTGAGAACAAGAAGAGCTGTTGCAAGTGAAGCAATGTTTGTCAGCTTTCTATCTCAAATTGAGCCCAAACAGATTGAAGAAGCTCTTAGTGATTCCAACTGGATTGAAGCTATGAAAGAAGAGCTAAATCAATTTGAAAGGAATGAAGTCTGGTACTTAGTTCCTAGACCAAGTCATCAAAGAGTCATTGGCACTAAATGGGTATTCAGAAAATAAGATTAACGAAGATGGTGAAGTCACCAGAAACAAAGCAAGATTAGTGGCCAAGGGTTACTGCCAGGAAGAAGGCATTGACTTTGATGAAACGTTTGCACCAGTAGCAAGATTAGAGGCAATCAGACTCTTTCTTGCCTATGCTGCTTACAAGAATTTCACCGTCTATCAGATGGATGTGAAATCAGCTTTTCTCAATGGAGAATTGCAAGAAGAAGTATATGTTGAACAACCACCTGGATTTGAAGTTTATCAAGAAGGAGACAAGGTGTATCGTCTAAAGAAAGCCCTCTATGGACTGAAACAGGCTCCAAGAGCATGGTATGATACCTTATTTGATTTTCTTTTAATTAAAGGATTTCGCAAAGGTAAAGTTGACAAGACCTTGTTCACTATTGAATGGGAAGAACATATTTTTCTTGTGCAAATTTATGTGGACGATATTATTTTTGGTTCAACTAACCAACAGATGTGTGATAAGTTCTCAAAGCTGATGCAGAACAAGTTTGAAATGAGCATGATGGGAGAACTTAATTATTTTCTTGGTTTGCAAGTAAGACAGTTGTCTGATGGAATTTTTATCAGCCAATCAAAATATACAAAGGATCTGTTCAAGAAATTTGGTATGGAAACTAGCTCTACTGCTACTATTCCAATGTCTACAAGTCTTCGTTTGGATAAAGATGAAGATGGCAAATCAGTGGGCATCACCAAATACAGAGGCATTATTGGGTCATTGTTATATCTAACAGCAAGCAGACCTGATATCATGTACTCTGTTGGGGTTTGTGCGAGATTTCAATCAAATCCTAAGGAATCTCATCTCTTAGCTGCCAAGAGAATACTGAAATATATTAAGGGCACTCAAGGTTTGGGGTTGTGGTACCCTAGGGAATCTGGATTTGAGCTTATTGGATATTCAGATTCTGACCTTGCTGGCTGCAAGATTGATAGAAAAAGCACAACAGGTGCTTGTCAATTCTTAGGTAGTCGTCTGATCTCATGGATGAGTAAGAAACAGACTCCAGTATCCATATCTACTGCTGAAGCTGAATACATAGCTGCTGGAGCTTGCTGTGCACAAATCTTATGGTTGAAGCATCAACTAGAAGACTACAATATCAAGATCAGTGGAATACCAATCTACTGTGACAATACTAGTGCAATCAGCCTTACTCAGAATACTACAAGTCATTCAAGGACTAAGCATATTGAGATCAAGCATCACTTTATTAGAGATCATGTGGAGAAAGGAAATGTCATAATAGAGTATGTGTTTACTGAAAATCAAATTGTTGACATCTTCACAAAACCTTTAAGTGAGACAAGGTTTTCAACTCTAAGAGCTGAACTAGGTTTGTTAAAATTAGATGCATAAGCTGAGGGGGAACTTATCAGAAGACTAAATTTCAACATCCTACTCATCTTATTTATCTTCAAGGATTAACTCTCAACAGACTAGTTAACTTATGAATTCTTAAAGTCAGGGGGAACGTGTAAGACTAGCGGTACTTCTGATTAAAAGATGAAATCTGTTAATATCAGTTAGTTGAAGTTATGTTTTCAACAGAAGATTAAAGTCTTGAAGAATGAAGATTTATTATCTAGCTGGATTGACAAACAGCTGAGGAAGGTTATCAGCTATTGGCTTTCACTGATAACAATAGTGTCTTCAGGACATTAGTCCATCAGATAAGTATTTATTTTACTCATCTGATCGCTTGTGTAAAAGCTGACTGTTTAAAACGTTTTATTTTAAAATACGCTTTTACAAGTGATAGAAGGGCGGTACAAATTCCCGCTCCTTATTTAATGCGATTTGAATTTGAAAGGTCGTAACTGACGCCGCACGATCAGCACAAACAAGAAACGGATCTAACGGTTGGCTGGTATCACGGAAACCAAGATACCCTAACTCTATAAATCCCAATCTGATCAGCCGTGTAGTTCTTTACGAACCCTAAACATTCAAAGCATACTTGAGAGAATATTTACCTGCAATTTTCTGCAAAATTCTTCCTATTTCTCTAACTTTCAACAGATTAAGATGGCCGCTGAAGGTATGTTCTTAGTTTATGAATCATACTACCAATCTGGTACGGATTTGATGAAGGAACTGTTGGAGAAGTTCAAATCTGCTCAGTTGGTAAATTTTATGGAGTACAACGAAAGCGTAATCTGGACTGATCAGGTTATGGAGTATTACAAGACGGCATCTGCTGATTACAACTCTATGGAAATCAAGGCGACAGTTGGTGACAAATCTGTAGTCATCACACCCGCTGTTCTTCACGAGACGTTTGGTCTTCCAAACAGAGGACGACACGATGTTACTGTGCTGACTGAAGAAAAGCACCAACAATTCTGGGCGATCTGCGCCAAGGAAGGAGAAATGTTGACTGGCAACATAAGGAAGAAACAGCTGAAGGATGAATATCAGAGGATGGCTGATATGGTCTCGAAGCTGATAGAGAACTGTACTTTTTCTTTGGATGCTGTTACCATGAAAAGGTTTAGCATCATGGCTGCTATCTACTATGGGCTGGAAGTCAACTGGTCCATAATAGTTTGGTACATCTTCGCTGATTTCCTTGAAGTGAAGAAAGGAAAAGGCCCCTACACCAACTACAGAATCACACTCAGTTACTTACTGTCAAAGCTGGGCTGTGTTATGCTGAATGGAAAGGAGATCCACAAGTCTAAGGCATTGTCCAAGTACTTGCCTGTTATGAAGAGAAAGGCTGGTGAGCCTGAAGAGGATGAAGATGAGGAACCAAAGGAGGTTCCTGCCAAAAGGCAAAGGAGACTAGTCAAAACAGCTGACTTAGCTGTTGAGACTAAGAAGAAGAAGGTTGCTGATCAACCTAAGGAGAAGGCTTCCAAGAGAGTGAAGACCGTGGCTGACGTTCCTGTTGATCAAATTATAAGTCAGACCACTGCTGATGTAAGGGGAATGTCTCCTGCATCACCTTCCAGGACTCCATTTGTTGAAATGCCTGCTGAGAATGTTGCTCACAGGACAAGAAGTCAGCAGAAAGACACTGCTGCTTCTAGATATGTTGAAGGAAGAACCAAGAAAACTGCAAGGAAGCAGATGACTTTTGTTGAAGAATCTACTGAGTTAGAAAACTTAGTGAGACAAAGTCCAGTGTCTGCTGAAAGACCAATTGAAGCTGATGAGGCTTCTGTTGCTGACAAAGCTGATGTGCAACAGCTGACTCAAACTGCACCAACAGCTGAGGCTTCTCAACCTCAAGATGATCCAGATGTCATGATCATCAATCCTATAGCTGCTGCTCCCATCTCTTCTGCTGGTCCAGCCCCTGCCAAAGCTGATAAAGGAAAGAAGAAAATTGTGCTTAAGAGAAAGAAAATCTCTAAAGCTGATAAGAAAGCAAGGGAAGAAGCTGAACAGAGAAAGCAAGATGAGATAGAGGAAAAGAAGGCCCTTGAGCTAAGCAAGGCTCAAGCTGCTAAGGATGAAACCAGAAGAAAGATGTCTGAAGCAGAGAGAAAAGTTGCTGAGGAAGCTAAACTGGCAATTGTTTTGGAAATGAGCAAGACTGATGCCTATGGACCTGTCCATGGAGGTGGCATCAAAATTGGCGAAGGCAAAGATGAAGACAAGAAGAGAAAGCCAAAAATGCATGCTGCTGAGGCCAAGCCCAAGGAAAAGTTTGAAGTAAGGAGAGCATTCAACATAGTATATGCTGACAAGGAACTCTTCCAAAGGTTTGAAAAGTCTTTAGCTTATTATGATCAGAAGTTAATGTTAAAGACACTGTTCACGCAAGAAAAGCCAAGACACATCAGATGGAGAGACAATAGGCTGAACAGGTCCATAACAGAACTTCAGAATTTGAAGGACTTAGCTGCTGAAGAACAATGGGTTCTGAACTGGCTAAAGACAGATTCAATTCAAAAGGCCCTGGATCCCAGTTATGTCAGAGATGTCATGCATCAATATACAAAGGAGTTTGCACTGGAGGAGGCCAAGAAAATTGACAACTCCCTGCCACCCAAGAGAAAAAAGTCTGACAATGCTGAAGAAAGAGCAGTCAACATTGCTGTTATGACCGCCTTGAAGAGATGGGCAGATAGGTCAAGATATCAGCAGGGTCACTCAAGTGAGTTGCCCCAACTGCCAAATATACAGCACATTATCTTTGGCAAGGAAGTAAAAGAGTTCAGTGAAGTGCCCAAGGGGAATAACGCCTTTGTCAACCCCTGGATCATTGTGAGGCAGATTAGACAAACAACATGCTTCAATGATGATGGCACTATCACTAACCTGTTCTATGATGACTTCACTGATGAGCACAAAACAGCTGACAAGACATTAGCCATTGAGTGGAATGCTAAGGATTCTGAAGATCATCAGGAGACTAACATGGAAGATATTCCTGTCCACCAGGAAACTGAAGAAAAGGATGAAGCTGCTGCTTCTGCTTCATCAGGTGATGAACACTCATCACTGATGGAAGCTTTCCAGATGCTGATGGAGAATTCAATAAAGGAACTAGAAGAGAAGCATAATCAGCAGCTGATGAAGGTCAAAGAGGAGCTGAAGACTGAACTTAAAGCAGAGTTGGCAGAGTCCAACAAACTTCAGCTGGAAACTGTGCAACAGTCTACTGAAAAGATTATCAAGACTGAAATCACAAGTTTCCCTGTACCTCAAGACAATTCTTTGCAGTTAGTGCACAGCTTGAATGACATGAACAGAAATGTAGAAGATGTGAAGGCTGATGTAAATCACCTTCATGCTGCCTTACAAAGAGTTGAGCACAAGATAGCTGATTTAACTGCAACCTTCATCAAAGTCAGTGAAGAAGAGAAGTTTATCAATGCTGGCTTGTTGCAGGAACTTCAGAAAGCTGGAGATGTTATTCACGAAGAACTTTCAACCATGCAACTCAACATTGACTGCTTCAATGATCAGACTGACAACATCAGTACAACTCTTCATCACCTAACAGCAAGTCATGATGTAGTGAATCAGAATTTGAAGACTTTAGGTGCTGCACTGAAAGTCCCAACAGTTGCACTCAACCCTGCTGCTAAATCTGAAGAAGTCATCAAGTCTGATGATGACAAAAAGGGGGAAGATAAAGGGGAAGAAACAACCAAGGAAACTTCTGCTGCTGTTGAAGCCAAGAAGACTGATGAAGCTACTGAACAGACCAAGACTGCTGAAGAAGAACTTGGAAAGGTTCAAGGCGAAGGAAAGTCTGAAGAAGAGACTAAGGAAAAAGCCAAAACTGATGAAGTAATGGCTGAATCCAAAGACTCTGTTGCTGATCAATCAGAGCCGTTAACCAAGTACAAGAATACAGAATCAGCCAGAAAGGCAATGGAACTTCTAAAAGAGCAGCAACTTAAAGAGAAGATGGAAGCTGCCAAAGAAGTTATCCTTCAAGGTGAAGAAGCTGATGAAGATGAAGAAGAAGATGATGAAGAGTCATCTTACGAATACGAAGAAGTGCTTGAAGAATCTGATGAAGAAGCTGATAGTTAGAAATTATAAAATCTTTGTAATCAGTTTACTTTATCCATTCTTCAGACATCTCATCTGATGAACTTGTACTTGTAATTCTTTTTCAATATCAATAAAAAGACAAGTTCAATCCAATATACTTTTTCTATCTCAGAAAATTTTGAGGATTACAATCTTTAGCTTAAGTTTTAACAGGTAATTGGCTGAAGTTTTGTCATCATCAAAAAGGGGGAAATTGTTGGATAAGGATGAAGATGAAGGCACTGAAGACAAAATAATAAGGGAGGTTTTGATACATTCCAAAACTTCAAAATTTGCTAAGTAAGGAGTAACTTAGCTGATGATCCCTTTGGAAGAAATTTTGACTAAGTATAAGAAGACATCAGAAGAGTCAAAATTTTCAAGGTCCAAGACTTCTGATCTGCTGAAGGAAAGTTATCAGACTGATGAAGATCAGCCGACTCAAATCAGATTTGTTCAAGTTTGGGATCAGCTTAGCTCACCAACAGATTTGCACTTCCGTCAGCCAAGTGGAAAGGATCATAAAGTCTTCCCAACGGTAATAAATGCCCCTGGAAGTAATAAATGCTGAAGTACAAGGATATTAAAGACAAATGATTGAAGAAATGCTTCGCATCAGCTGGGTGCATTTAATGCTGCCTGCAGAATAGTACTGTTGACAGTACGAACAGACTGCAAAAGAGCCGTTCGTGGAAATTAAGGACCAGTACTCGAGGAATTTGAATCTTGTCTCTCTTCAACGGACATTTTTGAAACCTCAAGTATAAATAGCTTAAAGAGACGAAGAGAAAAGAAGCAACACAATCTCTGAGAAATTTTCGAAGCAAAATTCTTTAAGTCTCAAGAACAGCTTAGTCATTTGTTGACGAAAAGCGAAGTTGAAGAACAAAGATAAATACATCTTCTGAGTGATTTTGTAAACAGAGTGTTGTGAGAAGTAGATATCCATCTAAGTGAGTGATATTACTTCAGAGGGTAGGATTTCTTTGTGATTTCTTACTGCGCACTTACGGCCTGTTCATTTGTTGATCGGCGTAAGCAGAGTGTACTGGTTACTTTGTGTTTCTAGTATAACCCAAGATCTTTGTGACTTGGACGAGTGGATTAAAGGATATTTACATCCATATAACCACTATAAAAATTACTTGTGTTTTTACATTGCTTTTAAACTTGCATATTTTCAGATTGCATAAAAACACGTTAAGTTAACTGTTTGAAAAATACTTAAAAAGGAGTTTATAAAACTGGGGAAACATTTTTCAAACTACTGAGAATACTTGTGAAAAACACTTTGAAAATCCGTTGCAAGTACTCTAAGTATTAAAACTGATTTTGACAAAATCAGCTAAGTAATTATCAGACGAGTGGTCATCAAACCTGTTCAAAGATTTGTTCGCGAACAGACTTATAACTTACTACTCTGATCAGCTTAGTCTGCTCACTGTTAAACAAAAAGTTTTAAAGTTAAAAATTGGAAGAAAATTTTTAAAGAGGTTTATTCACCCCCCCCTCTAAACCTCATCTGACCACTTGGGACCAACATGTTTGATGTTACAATATATTCACCATCTCAAAAAAAAAAAGAAAAAAAAAAAGAAAAACTCATTTGAAGGTATTCTTTTGCTTATTTAATCCAAAATAGTTTATTGAATGCCCTTCCTTTTTTCTTTTCATGGATTAATTCATAATTATATCAATTAATTTGTATTCGTATTTTTCTCCATTTTTCTATTATATATTTTACAGCTTGATCCGTTAAGGAATATAATTTTTTTTCCCTAAAATTGAGGCAATTTAGTAGGTACCTTAATATGTGTGAAAATATATAAAAGTGACAAATAAATTGGGATAGAGGGAGTAGTATATATTTTGAAAGTTTCTCTCATATGTCAACGACTTTCATTATTTTATAACTTAATTTTAGCCTAAATGCTTTAAGGGAATGCATTAAAAAAAGTTGGCATTTATTTTAAATTCCTCAATTCAAAAGAAGATTTTTTGAATATAGTCAATGATGATTTAATTCCTTCTTTAATTTACAATAAAAAAATATTATTTCTCGCTTTTGTTCAATTATAAATAAATAAGCACTTTGATTGAGATTTGTAGCACCATTCAAGTAAATACAGATTGGCTAATCCTGGAAATTAACGTATTTAAAATATGAACTGCACAAAAATCAAGGCTTGATTATATGATTCTACGCAGTAAAATCATATTATTCCCCTTCCTATATTTAATGTCTACATTTATATGTTCTAATACATATATCTTTTCCCATCACCACTAAACTATGGCTTCAAATTTCATTTTTCCTTTAGTGTATCTCCAACCTTAATTCATTCCCTCTTTTGTAGGGAAATTATAGTAAAGGTACTTAATCACTATGTTTTTATATTGTTGTAATTTGTCAGTTTATTCTATGCATATTTCTTTTTTGTTTTTTACATTATTTTCATGATCCTATATAACTCGTTTCCGTTTTCCAAAGTCAAAATGGCCAATGTATTATTGAATGTGTGTATTAAGTTTGAATGTATATGAATTTGAGGTGTTTTAGATTTTGGTTGGGTTTACTTTTTAATGTTTTATAGGATTTGAATGAACGTTAATGATTGACTGCATATTTTATTTATGATGGATTGAATTGGTAATTCCATATTAATCATGCACATATTCTTTCTTTTGTGATTCGAGAAACTTTTGTGAAGCATTTTTTCGACATAATGTTTTGTTGACTCTAATTTAGAAGGTAAACTTATGATATTCATTTAAGATTTATTAGTTTCTGTAAATTATTTACATAAAGTTATGATATCTAACATTTTATATTTATCAAATGTTAATATCAATAGTTTTAATCTCACAGGCATGTAAACTGCAATAATGTTCAAAATTCATGGTTTGATTTTTGCACTCATTCGACAGTTCTTTTGGTAATTTCTTTTCTATACTATCATTAATTTGATCACATGCATTTCTTTTCATTTGATTTTGTTAGTTTTAATCTCCATATAATATAGATATTATAAGAAAATTATCAAGTGAAGGCTTCCTCTGATTTAAGATAACAGTAGGTTTTTGATTGATTTTTTGCTTTATTTTTTATTTTTTTAACTTTTATGTTCGTAAGAAATTTGAATTGCATATGATTGCTTAAATAATTTATAATTTTTTAAGTTTATTTTTTGTTTCCAAACAATCCGATTTAGGAAATTTTGAAGCAAAATGATGGTTGTAAACTCATAAGGACTGTATAGCTAAAAATTATTTATTTTGTGTTGAATTCTTTTGGCTCTTAGAATCTATATTTCTAAAGTTTTATTAAATTTTAATTGTGCATTACTTAATACAAGTAAGCAGAAAGAAGCATGAACTTTGGAGAATTTTCATCCCAAAACTTGAATCAAGAGACGGAATTTTAATTGCAATGAAACTTTAAGTAAGAGACGGAATCATGATTGTTATGAAAGACATTAAAGCTCCTAGTGTTTGAATTATGCACTAGAGATATTGAGAGTTTTCAAGTATTGGCTAAATGATAGAGGTAGAATGTTCTTACTTGAGGATAAATCTTACTTAATGTTTAACTCAACTAAGCATGGAATAGTTATTATATATTTGTGTTCTTATAAATTTGAGAGGATTCATCGTCTTTTCTGACATTTTTTGGGAGACCATGAACTTTAGGAGGGAAATTTTACATTGATTGACTTAGACACACAATGTTGCGTATGTAAGAATGCAATTATGTTGTTTTTTTTATTCTTTTTCAAATTTTTACATTTTTTATAACATAATAACTGAAAAATGCATATATCATGGAAGACAATAATATGCCAAGAAGAAACTCACACATGACAAACTAGCATTATGTGAAATGAACTTAATTAATGAAATAACCTTTAAATATAACTTCATTTTTATCAGTTTTAATTGTATTATTTTTATTCATATTTTTCATTTTTTTAATTCCAAGATTTTATATGATTTCATGATGGATTGCCAATCATTCATAGTTTATATTTCAAGAGGAAGAAATATATAAAATATTGGTTTTGATTAAAACTATAACTTTGCAAATATTTCAAGCATGGTAAATAAAATTGTTCAAGTTGTAATCAAAGCCAATATGTTTCCGTCTAGTAAGTATGTAATGATAGTTTCCTTTAAGAAGAAAAGAAAAAGTAAAATTTGTTTGCGTCTAGTAAATAGGGTCTTTCTAAAATAAAATTTTATAGAACATAAGTGTATATGAGATACCCTATTTCAACCATTAAAAAAAGTCAATAACAAATTTGAACCACAATATTTGGTCAAAATGTACAATGATGATGTGGCATCGTACATTTAGAAAAAATAAATATATATTTAATTACATACTAACCCTTTAATTAATATGTTTTAAAAAATCTCTATAATCTCTAGTTAATTTCAGATCTCTTTTTAAAATAAAGGGTTTTTTGCACTTTGCACCCTCGAAACTTAGATTTAGCACTTTGCACCCTCAAAATATGAAAAATGCAGCACTTTGCACCCTTTTTTATTTTCAAGCAAAAACTCAAGGGCAAAATAGGTAATTCTATTGTAAATCTTTGGCACTTTGCACCCCAAAATAAAATTAGCACTTAACACTCCCTGATTAAGAACAAATCAACAACTTGCACCCCTGAAATACAATAAATGGATACTTTGCACCCAAAAACACCAAATTAACACTTTTCATGCTAAATTCCTGCCTACTTTATATATTTCATACCAAACTTTTCAAAAAGACACATTTCGTACAAAAGTTGGACAACATATATTTTTTATATTTTATTCAGCCGTTAGTTTTTGAATAAAAAAATGTCACATGCCAAATATATGTCCGTTAAGTCACCATTTTTATCTTTTTAGAAAATATTTACAAGTGAGCACAAAATACCTAAAATTTTGAAAGGGGTAATTGCAATTATTGCAACCCCAATTCCTCTTCATTCACCTCCAGGACCATAACACCGACCCAGCCCCAATTCTTTGTACCCACACAACCCCACTTTCATTTTATGATTAGGAGTTTCTATTTTGGCAATCTCAATTAGTTCTAATGTTTTTACACAAATCAAATTATTTTAATATCTTCTGTATTATAATAAATATTTTGAATTTTACCACCTAAAGGATAAAATATGTACATTTGAAATCCGTTGCATTTTCCCCCTCAAATGATTTTATGCCAATTTCGATCGCCGAAAAACTCATATATGCGCCTCACATGTATTTTAAGAGTAAATTAGTCAAAACATGACGTGCATTTTTTACTTTTACAAATAAAATATTTTTCTACTTCAATTAGGATTTCTGGTTCTTTTACATGAGCAAATTATTTAGACTTGTAAGAAGTGTTGTGACTAACTTTGAAATTTCATGTGAGGGGCACATTTATATTTTTCGTTGAACAAAAATTAAATAAAAGTATTTTAGGCGGTAATTAAGTGATTATTTTGTACATATGGGTGGTAAAGTGCCACAATATGTAACTTTGGGGAACAAGATTTTTGTCAAACTTTTAAAGTGAACTTCATAAATCATATGAAAGTTTTTTATAAATTTTTTTATAATATCAGGGGGTTTATTGCAAAATTTTAAAGTTGTGAAGGGTTATTGATAATATTTTAATTTAGGGGGGTGTTTTTTCATCATTTAATGGGGTAAAATTGTCATTTTAACTTGAGATGAAATTTTTTTGCCAATAATAAAAAAAAGTACAGGGTTTTTTTGCTAATAAAAATAACATAATTTTTTTAAGTTGGACAATACACAAGGGGTGTTGTTGAAATTCACTCATAAAAAAGGGGTAAAGTTGTCTTTGAGAAAATAAATTATTTTAACTTAAATTTTAAAGGGACACGTGTCACCCAGATAAATGTTATCTTATGTGATTCCAATTCCTCGAAATCTCATTTTAGACGGACCCTAGTAAATATGTTCATTTCTCGAAATATCTCCGCCCCATTTGTTGACTTGGTCCAACCATGTTTTAACCCAATAAACAAAAAGTATATGAATTCTAGTCACATATTAAGGGTTTTTTGCACTTTGCACCCTTAAAACATGAGAAATAGGCACTTTGCACCCTCGAAACTTAGATTTAGCACTTTGCACCCTCGAAATATAAAAAATATAGCACTTTGCACCCTCGTTTATATTCAAGCAAAAATTCAAGGGCAAAATAGGTATTTCAATAGTATTGGCACTTTACACCCTCAAAACTTGAGAATTTCGCACTTTGTACCCCTAAAATAAAATTAGCACTTAACACCCGCTAAATACAATAAATGGGCACTTTGCACCCCAAAACACAAAATTAACACTTAACACCCTCAAATTTAAAAAATCCAAACCCCTCATTTTTTTGGTCAAAGTTGACTAGCGGAGTAAAAAAATCTAAGGCAAAATAGAAAAATTCATTTTTTTACTTAAATTTTGCAAATTACAATTATAAATACTCGAATACTCATTTCTCTCTCCATCTTTCTTTTCAACAATATAATCATAAATAACTAAATAAAGTAAAAGTAAACTTCTCGAAGACCCATTGTCTACTTCAACATATCAAAGACCCATAAATAATTACCTATTTTGCCTTAAAAAAATTCACCTTAATGGTCAACTTTGCCGGAAAAAATGAGGGGTTTGAATTTTTTTTTTTAATTTGAGGGTGTTAAGTGTTAATTTTATATTTTGGGGTGCAAAGTATCCATTTATTATGTTTCGGGGGTGCAAGTTGTTAATTTGTTCTTAATTATGGAGTGTTAAGTGCTAATTTTATTTTTAGGGGGGGGGGGGGCAAAGTGCCAAAAATTTACAATAGAATTACCTATTTTGCCCTTGAATTTTTTATTGAAAATAAATGAGGGTGCAAAGTGCTAAATCTAAGTTTCGGAAGTGCAAAGTGCCTATTTCCCATGTTTCTGGGGTGCAAAGTGCAAAAAACCCCACATATTAATACTATATAATTACCATATTTTGAAAACATAATATATAAAACTATTGAGTTAATGCCAATTTAGGCCCATGCAAAATGCATAATGTACTATTTATCCCTCTGTTAAAAAGAGCACTTTAACCTCTTGTGCAAATTTTAAAAAAAATTTACCTCCGTCAATCAGAGAATGTAACTCGTCGTGCAATTTTGGTGACCTAACGGATACGTGGTCGTTCCCTTCCAAAGAATTGATAGTCAAATGCAAATGTGTCAAATGACCTTCAATTTCGTATTAAATGTGCCTTTTTCGAAGGTTTGGTATAAAAAGTGTATAATATGTAAAAATATGATATCAAAAATAAGATTTTACCCGCTGCACGTGCAAAACCCATGCCACTTAACAGACAATGTATCGTGCACGTGATGAATTTTGTTATATATTTGACAACCAAATAAAATGTATCAAGAGAACCTAAATCATGGTATCAAATGTATTTTTTTAGGAAGTTTGGTGTCAAATGTGTAATCTGAACAACAGTTTGGTATAAAAAGTGATTTTTCCTCCTTTTTAAATATTAATATATATGATGTCATATGTATCAACTTATTAATGAAATATTAATTAAATCATTTGTTATAATGTTTATAAAATTAGTCAAGTTGACCAGGTGATTATTCCAAATGAGAAAAATAAATGGGATGGAGAGAGTACTATATAATAATATTAATTTTATTATTAGGAAAAATTATTTTGTGCAACAATATTGTTTAAAATTACCGAAAAAATTATACTTCATATATTTGATTCAACGGGTAAACACCACTAAGTGGTCCTTCTTATCGTTAACTTTTTAAAAAGTGATATCTCTTGTGTTTTTTTTTCTACGTTAGTCCCCACTATGAATTATTTGTTTCACTTTGGTCATTTACAAGGGGTCTTTTAATTTGCTTATAGTGTTACACTTTAGTCCCTTATAAAACTGTTTATTTAACAATTAATTTAATCCATCATAAAACTATTTTGAAACTTTAGTTCACCTTGAACCACCTAAAAACTGTGACCAAAGTAAAACATATAATTCATAGTAGGGACTAACGTAAAAAATACATGTGATTTTTTGTGATTACAAGAAATTTCAGGGGGTTCTAGTGTAAATCATCCAAAAATTAATAAGATTTTTTAATTTTTTAATTATGTAATTGGTTCAAAAGAAGGCCACGAGGCCCTGCGTAGTTCGTATTAGCTGGGTAATATATAGTTCATGGACTACAGTTTCATTTTAATTGTAAATTTTGTCGATTTTTTTTTTTTTGAAAAGAAATTCTCTAGATTAAATATTAAATTTTTGCGACATTGTCTAAAAAAACCCTAAACATTTAAATAAATTGTATAAAAACTACTTTATAGTTCCAAAGCAATAGTGGAAATTTTATTTTTCGATATTTTGGACGTGTATTTATGAAAATATTAATCAATGGTTTAGTCAACGACGATGCCAAATAGTTACTTCTTTATGATCAGTTATGTGCAAAACTATGGTAGCTAGTAAATCAGTAATATTCCAATTTCTAATTAAAAATTCAAAAGTGTCCAAAGTTTTGAAATTTTGATATGATATGTAAAAAAATAAGTGTTTTACCCTCGTTTAAGTTTGATACTTATATTAATTCAAATCACTAAAGCTGAATAGCGAAGAATTTGGTTCATATGTGTCGAAAATACAGGCCTAATTAAGTAATTGGAGATATAATAATAAAAATTGATCCATAGCATATGAACACATATTCTAGATCTGCAGCTCTTGATCATGTTGCTTAATAGTAAATAAAAATGAACATGGACGTCAATGGCAAACAAGAGATCCGGGAAACTAAGAGATACTTTCATTATGATATATTGAGATTTTGAAGTGAATTTATATATTTCCAAATATTATAAAAGAAAATTAATAGTGTATTTTTTATTTCTCGAGAATGTGTCACGTTCCTATCGTTCTACATTGGCACTTTACACCCTCAAAACTTGAGAATTTCGCACTTTGTACCCCTAAAATAAAATTAGCACTTAACACCCGCTAAATACAATAAATGGGCACTTTGCACCCAAAAACACAAAATTAACACTTAACACCCTCAAATTTAAAAAATCCAAACCCCTCATTTTTTTGGTCAAAGTTGACTAGCGGAGTAAAAAAATCTAAGGCAAAATAGAAAAATTCATTTTTTTACTTAAATTTTGCAAATTACAATTATAAATACTCGAATACTCATTTCTCTCTCCATCTTTCTTTTCAACAATATAATCATAAACAACTAAATAAAGTAAAAGTAAACTTCTCGAAGACCCATGGTCTACTTCAACATATGAAAGACCCATAAATAATTACCTATTTTGCCTTAAAAAAATTCACCTTAATGGTCAACTTTGCCGGAAAAAATGAGGGGTTTGAATTTTTTTTTTTTTTTAGTTTGAGGGTGTTAAGTGTTAATTTTATATTTTGGGGTGCAAAGTATCCATTTATTATGTTTCGGGGGTGCAAGTTGTTAATTTGTTCTTAATTAGGGAGTGTTAAGTGCTAATTTTATTTTGAGGGGGGGAGGGGGCAAAGTGCCAAAAATTTACAATATAATTACCTATTTCGCCCTTGAATTTTTTATTGAAAATAAATGAGGGTGCAAAGTGCTGTATTTTTCATATTTCGAGGGTGCAAAGTGCTAAATCTAAGTTTCGGAAGTGCAAAGTGCTAAGTCTAAGTTTCGGAAGTGCAAAGTGCCTATTTCCCATGTTTCGGGGGTGCAAAGTGCAAAAAACCCCACATATTAATACTATATAATTACCATCATGGTAGTTAGTATCGCACAATTTGCGATACGATACGTGCGATACGATTCGATACTGGCCCAAAACGATACGACTCGAATGGTCCAAAAAAATGCGATTCGCGATACGATACGTGCGATACAATTGGATACGAGAGGAAAACGATACGCGATACGATACACGGTTTGATAACCATGATTACCATATTTTGAAAACATAATATATAGAACTATTGAGTTAATGCCAATTCAGGCCCATGCAAAATGCATAATGTACTATTTATCCCCCTGTTAAAAAGAGCACTTTAACCTCTTGTGCAAATTTTGAAGAAAGTTACCTCCGTCAATCAGAGAATGTAACTCGTCGTGCAATTTTGGTGACCTAACGGATACGTGGTCGTTCCCTTCCAAAGAATTGATAGTCAAATGCAAATGTGTCAAATGACCTTCAATTTCGTATTAAATGTGCCTTTTTCGAAGGTTTGGTATCAAAAGTGTATAGTATGTAAAAATATGATATCAAAAATAAAATTTTACCTGCTGCACGTGCAAAACCCATGCCACTTAACGGACAATGTATCGTGCACGTGATGAATTCTGTTATATATTTGACAACCAAATGAAATGTATCAAGAGAACCTAAATCATGGTATCAAATGTATTTTTTTAGGAGGTTTGGTGTCAAATGTGTAATCTGAACAACAGTTTGGTATCAAAAGTGATTTTTCCTCCTTTTTAAATATAAAAAATATAGCACTTTGCACCCTCGTTTATATTCAAGCAAAAATTCAAGGGCAAAATAGGCATTTCAATAGTATTGGCACTTTACACCCTCAAAACTTGAGAATTTCGCACTTTGTACCCCTAAAATAAAATTAGCACTTAACACCCGCTAAATAGAATAAATGGGCACTTTGCACCCCAAAACACAAAATTAACACTTAACACCCTCAAATTTAAAAAATCCAAACCCCTCATATTTTTGGTCAAAGTTGACTAGCGGAGTAAAAAAATCTAAGGCAAAATAGAAAAATTCATTTTTTTACTTAAATTTTGCAAATTACAATTATAAATACTCGAATACTCATTTCTCTCTCCATCTTTCTTTTCAACAATATAATCATAAATAACTAAATAAAGTAAAAGTAAACTTCTCGAAGACCCATTGTCTACTTCAACATATCAAAAACCCATAAATAATTACCTATTTTGCCTTAAAAAATTCACCTTAATGGTCAACTTTGCCGGAAAAAATGAAGGGTTTGAGTTTTTTTTTTTAATTTGAGGGTGTTAAGTGTTAATTTTATATTTTGGGGTGCAAAGTATCCATTTATTATGTTTCGGGGGTGCAAGTTGTTAATTTGTTCTTAATTAGGGAGTGGTAAGTGCTAATTTTATTTTGAGGGGGGGGGGGGAGGCAAAGTGCCAAAAGCCTACTATAGAATTACCTATTTTGCCCTTGAATTTTTTATTGAAAATAAATGAGGGTGCAAAGTGCTGCATTTTTCATATTTCGGGGGTGCAAAGTGCTAAATCTAAGTTTCGGAAGTGCAAAGTGCCTATTTCCCATGTTTCGGGGGTGCAAAGTGCAAAAAACCCCACATATTAATACTATATAATTACCATATTTGGAAACATAATATATAGAACTATTGAGTTAATGCCAATTTAGGCCCATGCAAAATGCATAATGTACTATTTATCCCCCTATTAAAAAGAGCACTTTAACCTCTTGTGCAAATTTTGAAGAAATTTACCTCCGTCAATCAGAGAATGTAACTCGTCGTGCAATTTTGGTGACCTAACGGATACGTGGTCGTTCCCTTCCAAAGAATTGATAGTCAAATGCAAATGTGTCAAATGACCTTCAATTTCGTATTAAATGTGCCTTTTTCGAAGGTTTGGTATCAAAAGTGTATAGTATGTAAAAATATGATATCAAAAATAAAATTTTACCCGTTGCACGTGCGAAACCCATGCCACTTAACGGAAAATGTATCGTGCACGTGATGAATTCTGTTATATATTTGACAACCAAATGAAATGTATCAAGAGAACCTAAATCATGGTATCAAATGTATTTTTTTAGGAAGTTTGGTGTCAAATGTGTAATCTGAACAACAGTTTGGTATCAAAAGTGATTTTTCCTCCTTTTTAAATATTAATATATATGATGTCATATGTATCAACTTATTAATGAAATATTAATTAAATTATTTGTTATAATGTTTATAAAATTAGTCAAGTTGACCAGGTGATTATTCCAAATGAGAAAAATAAATGGGATGGAGAGAGTACTATATAATAATATTAATTTTATTATTAGGAAAAATTATTTTGTGCAACAATATTGTTTAAAATTACCGAAAAAATTATACTTCATATATTTGATTCAACGGGTAAACACCACTAAGTGGTCCTTCTTATCGTTAACTTTCTAAAAAGTGATATCTCTTGTGTTTTTTTTTCTACATTAGTCCCCACTATGAATTATTTGTTTCACTTTGGTCATTTACAAGGGGTCTTTTAATTTGCTTATAGTGTTACACTTTAGTCCCTCATAAAACTGTTTATTTAACAATTAATTTAATCCATCATAAAACTATTTTGAAACTTTAGTTCACAACATATAATTCATAGTAGGGACTAACGTAAAAATTACATGTAATTTTTTGTGATTACAATAAATTTCAGGGGGTTCTAGTGTAAATCATCCAAAAATTAATAAGATTTTTTAATTTTTTAATTATGTAATTGGTTCAAAAGAAGGCCACGAGGCCCTGCGTAGTTCGTATTAGCTGGGTAATATATAGTTCATGGACTACAGTTTCGTTTTATTGGTAAATTTTGTCGATTTTTTTTTTGAAAAGAATTCTCTAGATTAAATATTAAATTTTTGCGACATTGTCTAAAAAAACCCTAAACATTTAAATAAATTGTATAAAAACTACTTTAAAGTTCCAAAGCAATAGTGGAAATTTTATTTTTCGATATTTTGGACGTGTATTTATGAAAATATTAATCAATGGTTTAGTCAACGACGATGCCAAATAGTTACTTCTTTATGATTAGTTATGTGCAAAACTATGGTAGCTAGTAAATCAGTAATATTCCAATTTCTAATTAAAAATTCAAAAGTGTCCAAAGTTTTAAATTTTTGGTATGAAATGTGAAAAATAAGTGTTTTACCATCGTTTAAGTTTGATACTTATATTAATTCAAACCACTCAAGCTGAATAGCGAAGAATTTGGTTTATATGTGTCGAAAATACAGGCCTAATTAAGTAATTGGAGATATAAATTGATCCATAGCATATGAACACATATTCTAGATCTGCAGCTCTTGATCATGTTGCATAATAGTAAATAAAAATGAACATGGACTTCAATGGCAAACAAGAGATCCGGGAAACTAAGAGATACTTTCATTATGATATATTGAGATTTTGAAGTGAATTTATATATTTCCAAATATTATAAAAGAAAATTAATAGTGTTCTGGGAAATTTGGTTGCAATAATTACCAACTTAGTAATGATGGGTATTATGGGAACTAAAAAGTTTAGCATTTACCTCCCTTAATTAAAAGAAAAAAATTAGGGAGTTACTAAAGTTTATTTCAAATTCTTAGAACAATATTTTTTATTTCTCGAGAATGTGTCACGTTCCTATCGTTCTACATTAAGCTTTAATCTCCTGAAAGGAAATGAGTTCCTTCCCCAATCGACTCTCCGAAACAACCGCTTGATAATTCTTGGGTGCGGTGGCGCCACCGTCCTTGGCGGAGACGAGAAGCCTGTATTTCGTTCCGAAAATCAACTGGCTCTCTCCAATTTGGCGCTCTCCCTTCACCACTTTTATAAACACCAACGACGCCTTAGCCTCTTTATTATGCTCCGCTACCGCAAACTTTGCAATTTCCACCACATGAGGGTCGTTTGGGTTCTGCAGTGGCAACCAAGCTATGAGGCTAGTCCCTTTTACGCCATCAAATGTGGCGATAGCCAAAATTGATACAAGTACAAAGACTAGAGGAGAGTGATATTTGAATGCCATGTTTTGTTTTCAATGTTTTCTATATGAAACTTGTTTTGTTGGTGGTTTAATTTATAGAGGAACATGCGTTTGACTAATGTGAATTGGAGATCAGTATCTTTATTAATTTGATTCCATTATAATAATATTATTGATGTGATTAAATACTTTTAATATTACTACACTCCTGTTTATAGCTAGTATTACATCATAATCGGAATCAATCTGGTTACATACAATCATATTAAATTACAGATTACAATCATCCAAATCATACAATTTTTAACTCAATTCTTATTTCTTAGAATTTAGATTTTTTTTTCTGTCAAGGAAATAAATTATTGGTTAATTACATGTCTATAATTAAGTTTGGAATCTTTGAAAATGAATTTAATATACAAACAAATGCCTTAAAAACATGCCCCAAAAATAGCTATGAATATAGATGTAAAACCGTCAAAATTAATTTAGCTACTCAATATCTTAATTAATTGATTGACCAACTAAAATCATGGCCCCAAAAATTGCTATTCATAGTTGGTAAAATAAAATAGAAACATATTTTAAAATAACAGGGGGTTTATTGCAAAATTTTAAAGTTGTGAGGGGTTATTGATAATATTTTAATTTAGGCGGATGTTTTTTCATCATTTAATGGGGTAAAATTGTCATTTTAACTTGAGATGAATATTTTTTGCCAATAATAAAAAAAAGTACAGGGTTTTTTTGCTAATAAAAATAACACAATTTTTTTAAGTTGGACAATACACAAGGGGTGTTGTTGAAATTCACTCATAAAAAAGGGATAAGTTGTCTTTGAGAAAATAAATTATTTTAACTTAAATTTTAAAGGGACACGTGTCACCCAGATAAATGTTATCTTATGTGCTTCCAATTCCTCGAAATCTCATTTTAGACGGACCCTAGTAAATATGTTCATTTCTCGAAATATCTCCGCCCCATTTGTTGACTTGGTCCAACCATGTTTTAACCCAATAAACAAAAAGTATATGAATTCTAGTCAAATATTATGAGTTTTTTTCACTTTGCACCCTTAAAACATGGGAAATAGGCACTTTGCACCCTCGAAACTTAGATTTAGCACTTTGCACCTTCGAAATATAAAAAATATAGCACTTTGCACCCTCGTTTATATTCAAGCAAAAATTCAAGGGCAAAATAGGCATTTCAATAGTATTGGCACTTTACACCCTCAAAACTTGAGAATTTCGCACTTTGTACCCCTAAAATAAAATTAGCACTTAACACCCGCTAAATAGAATAAATGGGCACTTTGCACCCCAAAACACAAAATTAACACTTAACACCCTCAAATTTAAAAAATCCAAACCCCTCATATTTTTGGTCAAAGTTGACTAGCGGAGTAAAAAAATCTAAGGCAAAATAGAAAAATTCATTTTTTTACTTAAATTTTGCAAATTACAATTATAAATACTCGAATACTCATTTCTCTCTCCATCTTTCTTTTCAACAATATAATCATAAATAACTAAATAAAGTAAAAGTAAACTTCTCGAAGACCCATTGTCTACTTCAACATATCAAAAACCCATAAATAATTACCTATTTTGCCTTAAAAAATTCACCTTAATGGTCAACTTTGCCGGAAAAAATGAAGGGTTTGAGTTTTTTTTTTTTTTTTAATTTGAGGGTGTTAAGTGTTAATTTTATATTTTGGGGTGCAAAGTATCCATTTATTATGTTTCGGGGGTGCAAGTTGTTAATTTGTTCTTATTTAGGGAGTGGTAAGTGCTAATTTTATTTTGAGGGGGGGGGGGGGAGGCAAAGTGCCAAAAGCTTACAATAGAATTACCTATTTTGCCCTTGAATTTTTTATTGAAAATAAATAAGGGGGCAAAGTGCTGCATTTTTCATATTTCGGGGGTGCAAAGTGTTAAATCTATGTTTCGGAAGTGCAAAGTGCCTATTTCCCATGTTTCGGGGGTGCAAAGTGCAAAAAACCCCACATATTAATACTATATAATTACCATATTTTGAAAACATAATATATAGAACTATTGAGTTAATGCCAATTTAGGCCCATGCAAAATGCATAATATACTATTTATCCCCCTATTAAAAAGAACACTTTAACCTCTTGTGCAAATTTTGAAGAAATTTACCTCCGTCAATCAGAGAATGTAACTCGTCGTGCAATTTTGGTGACCTAACGGATACGTGGTCGTTCCCTTCCAAAGAATTGATAGTCAAATGCAAATGTGTCAAATGACCTTCAATTTCGTATTAAATGTGCCTTTTTCGAAGGTTTGGTATCAAAAGTGTATAGTATGTAAAAATATGATATAAAAAATAAAATTTTACCCGTTGCACGTGCGAAACCCATGCCACTTAACGGAAAATGTATCGTGCACGTGATGAATTCTGTTATATATTTGACAACCAAATTAAATGTATCAAGAGAACCTAAATCATGGTATCAAATGTATTTTTTTAGGAAGTTTGGTGTCAAATGTGTAATCTGAACAACAGTTTGGTATCAAAAGTGATTTTTCCTCCTTTTTAAATATTAATATATATGATGTCATATGTATCAACTTATTAATGAAATATTAATTAAATTATTTGTTATAATGTTTATAAAATTAGTCAAGTTGACCAGGTGATTATTCCAAATGAGAAAAATAAATGGGATGGAGAGAGTAATATATAATAATATTAATTTTATTATTAGGAAAAATTATTTTGTGCAACAATATTGTTTAAAATTACCGAAAAAATTATACTTCATATATTTGATTCAACGGGTAAACACCACTAAGTGGTCCTTCTTATCGTTAACTTTCTAAAAAGTGATATCTCTTGTGTTTTTTTTTCTACGTTAGTCCCCACTATGAATTATTTGTTTCACTTTGGTCATTTACAAGGGGTCTTTTAATTTGCTTATAGTGTTACACTTTAGTCCCTCATAAAACTGTTTATTTAACAATTAATTTAATCCATCATAAAACTATTTTGAAACTTTAGTTCACAACATATAATTCATAGTAGGGACTAACGTAAAAATTACATGTGATTTTTTGTGATTACAATAAATTTCAGGGGGTTCTAGTGTAAATCATCCAAAAATTAATAAGATTTTTTAATTTTTTAATTATGTAATTGGTTCAAAAGAAGGCCACGAGGCCCTGCGTAGTTCGTATTAGCTGGGTAATATATAGTTCATGGACTACAGTTTCGTTTTATTGGTAAATTTTGTCGATTTTTTTTTTGAAAAGAAATTCTCTAGATTAAATATTAAATTTTTGAGACATTGTCTAGAAAAACCCTAAACATTTAAATAAATTGTATAAAAACTACTTTATAGTTCCAAAGCAATAGTGGAAATTTTATTTTTCTATATTTTGGACGTGTATTTATGAAAATATTAATCAATGGTTTAGTCAACGACGATGCCAAATAGTTACTTCTTTATGATTAGTTATGTGCAAAACTATGGTAGCTAGTAAATCAGTAATATTCCAATTTCTAATTAAAAATTCAAAAGTGTCCAAAGTTTTAAATTTTTGGTATGAAATGTGAAAAATAAGTGTTTTACCATCGTTTAAGTTTGATACTTATATTAATTCAAACCACTCAAGCTGAATAGCGAAGAATTTGGTTTATATGTGTCGAAAATACAGGCCTAATTAAGTAATTGGAGATATAAATTGATCCATAGCATATGAACACATATTCTAGATCTGCAGCTCTTGATCATGTTGCATAATAGTAAATAAAAATGAACATGGACTTCAATGGCAAACAAGAGATCCGGGAAACTAAGAGATACTTTCATTATGATATATTGAGATTTTGAAGTGAATTTATATATTTCCAAATATTATAAAAGAAAATTAATAGTGTTCTGGGAAATTTGGTTGCAATAATTACCAACTTAGTAATGATGGGTATTATGGGAACTAAAAAGTTTAGCATTTACCTCCCTTAATTAAAAGAAAAAAATTAGGGAGTTACTAAAGTTTATTTCAAATTCTTAGAACAATATTTTTTATTTATCGAGAATGTGTCACGTTCCTATCGTTCTACATTAAGCTTTAATCTCTTGATAGGAAATGAGTTCCTTCCCCAATCGACTCTCCGAAACAACCGCTTGATAATTCTTGGGTGCGGTGGCGCCACCGTCCTTGGCGGAGACGAGAAGCCTGTATTTCGTTCCGAAAATCAATTGGCTCTCTCCAATTTGGCGCTCTCCCTTCACCACTTTTATAAACACCAACGACGCCTTAGCCTCTTTATTATGCTCCGCTACCGCAAACTTTGCAATTTCCACCACATGAGGGTCGTTTGGGTTCTGCAGTGGCAACCAAGCTATGAGGCTAGTCCCTTTTACGCCATCAAACGTGGCGATAGCCAAAATTGATACAAGTACAAAGACTAGAGGAGAGTGATATTTGAATGCCATGTTTTGTTGTCAATGTTTTCTATATGAAACTTGTTTTGTTGGTGGTTTAATTTATAGAGGAACATGCGTTTGACTAATGTGAATTGGAGATCAGTATCTTTATTAATTTGATTCCATTATAATAATATTATTGATTTGATTAAATACTTTTAATATTACTACACTCCTGTTTATAGCTAGTATTACATTATAATCGGAATCAATCTGGTTACATACAATCATATTAAATTACAGATTACAATCATCCAAATCATACAATTTTTTACTCAATTCTTATTTCTTAGAATTTAGATTTTTTTTTTCTGTCAAGGAAATAAATTATTGGTTAATTACATGTCTATAATTAAGTTTGGAATCTTTGAAAATGAATTTAATATACAAACAAATGCCTTAAAAACATGCCCCAAAAATAGCTATGAATATAGATGTAAAACCGTCAAAATTCATTTAGCTACTCAATATCTTAATTAATTGATTGACCAACTAAAATCATGGCCCCAAAAATTGCTATTCATAGTTGGTAAAATAGAATAGAACATATTTTTAAAATAACAGGGGGTTTATTGCAAAATTTTAAAGTTGTGAGGGGTTATTGATAATATTTTAATTTAGGGGGATGTTTTTTCATCATTTAATGGGGTAAAATTGTCATTTTAACTTGAGATGAATATTTTTTGCCAATAATAAAAAAAAGTACAGGGTTTTTTTGCTAATAAAAATAACACAATTTTTATAGTTGGACAATACACAAGGGGTGTTGTTGAAATTCACTCATAAAAAAGGGGTAAGTTGTCTTTGAGAAAATAAATTATTTTAACTGTTGGTGTAAATTAGAGAAGGTTTTGAAGATGACAAAAAGACCATAAAGGTTTTGAAGATCAGAAGGTTAAGTCATCAACTAAGAACAGCTTAGTGAAACCTATCTCATGGTCTGGAATCTATGTAACCGAATCAGCCGAGTGGGATATCAGATCAATAAAGATCGGATTGGTGATCATCAGCTGAGTCAAGATAGATATGTTCATTCTTGAATCAGCCGAGTAGCCATCAGCTTAGTCCTCCCATCAGCCAAGTGAAGACGGTCAGCAAGCTATCCAACGGTAACCTGCTGAGTGCATTAAATGCGACTGACAGAAAGTACAGCAGACTGTACTGTAGTAGTTGCAGGGAGCCGTTCCAGAAAATGGGGACCAGAACTCGAGGACTGCAGATTTCTGTCTCATCTTCAACAGGCAGAAATTCAAATTCGAGAGTATAAATAGAAGACTAACTGAAGATCGAAAAAGGGCTTGTACAATTCAAGATCACATCTATAGAGCAAGATCCATCAGTTGAGTCGTCTGATCACAAGCGAAGTCATCTGTTGATGAAGCTTTTCGTTGAAGAATAGAGAACTTGCGTTGTCTGTCTGAGTGACTTTCAACTGAGAAAAGAGAGGAGTGTATATCCATCTGTGTGAAGTGATATAGCTTCTTAGTGTAGGTTTTCTGTGTGAGCTCCTATACTGAAAATAACGTGAGGAGTGTAGATCCATCTATGTGAGTGATCTAGCTTCGGAGAGTAGGATTTCTGTGTGATTTCTTACTGCGCACTTGTGGCTTTTCATTTGTTGATCAGCACAAGCATTGTATACTGATTACTTTGTGTTTTCTAGTATAACCCAAGATCCGCGTGACTTGGAAGAGTGGACTAAAGGATTTTTATCCATATAACCACTATAAAAATTATGTGTGTTTGATTCATTGTTACTTTACCTTGCTTACTTTCAAAAGAACTCAAACATACGTACTAAACCAAAAGATTTTACAAAGGAGTTGTGAAAACTGGGGATAAAATCTTTTGAGTGAGAAAACTTAAAGAGGAACAGATTGGTTGAAAAACACTTGATAAATCCGCTGCCAACTAGTTTCTAAAACTCTGATATTTCATCTGAATCAGCTGAGTGAAATCAGATGAGTGGTAAACTCTGCTGCTCAAAGCTTTGTGCGCAAACAGCTTATTAGTCTTACGAACTCCTGATCAGCTTAGTCTGCTGACAGAAAAAAGTTAGAGAAAAAGTTTTAAAGTTTTATGAGATCTATTCACCCCCCCCCCCCCTCTAGATCTCATCTGACCACTTGGGACCAACAAGTGGTATCAGAGCGGGTGGTTCATTAGAATCAGCTGCCTGATCAACGAGCTTGATCCAAGTGTTTTTCAAAGGTTTTCAAAACTTTTTCAAAAGAGCATATTTTTGAAAAATAAAAACTTTTTGAAAATGGAGTGCATAAGCCATGTTCCTCACATTGGCCATATGGACTTTGAAGATTGGAAAATCAGAATGGAAATCCTTCTTGCTGCTTATAATGATAACATGTTTACATGTATTACACAAGAACCATTCAGGTTTAAGAAGATTGTGAAGGTTGCTGACCAGCCTGATCAGATCATTGACAAAAAGCTAGATGAACTAACCCCCGAAGAAGTCAGATTAGTCAATCTAGACAAGGTGGCTAAGTTCATAATGTTCAAAGCTCTAGATGAAGACAGATTCCAGAAGGTCAAGCATCTCAAAACAGCCAAGGAGATGTGGGATAAAGTCTGTGAGCTGAGCGAAGGAAACGACGCTATCAAAGAACATAAGCTTAGTGTGGCTCTTGAGGAGTTTGAAAATTTCAAGATGAAGTCTGGTGAAATGATTGATCAAATGGATACCAGATTTACCAAAACTTTGAACGAAGTTCTAAGGCTTGGTAAAAAGTTTTCAGACAAGGAGATCACCATGAAGGTTCTCAAGGCTCTTTCACCTAAATTCAACATGAAGGTGACAGCCATGGAAGAATCAAGGGACTTAGGGAAGATTTCCCTTTCTGAACTGTTCTCGTCACTCAAAGCTTATGAGTTTAAGATGCCTAGAATGGGAATAGATGAGTCATCTGGTTCAGACCCTACTGTTGCTCTTATCGCGTCAGACAAGTCAAGAAAATCAGTGGACAAGTTCGAAGAGAAGACTCTGCTGAATTCAGAAAAAGCATACACTGCTGACGACGTTGCCCTACTTCTGAATGATTTTAAGAAGTTTTATAAAAAGAAAATGAAATTAAAATATGAAAATGTTATTTCATCTTCCTCTGATCATTTTCAAGAAAACAGGGATTCCTCAAAAGCAAAACTTGGAGACCAAAATTGCAAGGAGTATGGACTCTTCACCAAAGATCGTCCGCATCTAATCTCTCAAAAGTTTGCTAACAAGGAAAAAGGTGCCAAAAAGGAGTATAAGCCAAGTAAGAGCAAAGCAAAGTTAGCTGAGGCAGCAAAGCTAACAAACTCCGGCATATCTTATTCAGACAACCAGTCGTCTGATAAAGAATTTGAAGAAGTACCCGAAACTCTATGCTTAATGGTCAAGGAATCTTATGATTCTGAAACTGAGGTAACTTCTACAAATTAATGAACTTGCATTATTTGAATCGTTTGAACAAATGTCAATTTCAAATTCAAATATTGTTGGTGTATTTGCCAAGCTTAAGGAAGAGATGACTCTGCTAAAAAGAGCAAAACAGATCACTGAAACTTCAGGTTGAAAAACCTTAAGAATCAGCTGACTTCAAAAAGCTTGGGCATGAAAATGAAACTCTAAAAGCTGAGTGTGCAATTCGTATAGAAAATATAAATGAACTTGAAAGAAGTAATTGCATCATTCTCTATAAAGAAATCAGAGGCTAAAGAGAAGAAGCCTACTGAAGCTCAAAAGGTTAAGAAGCCTAGTAAGCAACCTAAGACTAAACAGACTAGTAAAACTCATCAGCTTAGTAAGCTGAAAGATGCTGCTGATAGAAGTGAAATTAAAAATGTTAAGTCTGCTCAATCTATAGGAGAGTTATCAGTTAACTTAGCTTATCACTTACTTTATGCATCTTACCTTGCCTATGAGCACTGTTTTCATCATGAAAATTATTACCATGCTAAAATTACTGAAATTCATGATAAAACTGAGTCACAAAATCATCACATGTTAAAGGTTATACTAACCATGCAGGACCCAATATAAGGGGTACCAAAAACAGTAATCTGTTTTGTAGGAAAAACGCATGTGTGATGACAAAGGTTGAGTTGACTGCCCTTGCTGATTTCAACAAGTTCAACAAGTGGTTTTACCATCGAGTGGAAGAATATCAACAATTGGTATCCAGTACTGTATCAACATGTGATATCAACCAACAAGTGGTAGCCGCATTGTTTGGAAATAACAAGGAAAGCAAGATTGTTGGAAAATTGAAGTTTATCAAGTGAATCAACGTTTGTATCCAACAAGTTGTATAGTCAATCATGTGACAACAATCCTTCAACTCTCAAGAGTTGAAAATGGATTTGTTGAATTTGGATTCATGAGCTGAGGGGGAACATATCAGAAAAATCATCTCAATAGCTTACTAGAATTCAACGGCTGAGTATCTTTCGAGACTGACTCTCATAAGACTACTTGACCACAGATTCTTGAACTCAGGGGGAACGTGTACGACGAGCGGTACTCCTGATTAGAGATGATGTTCTCAATAAGTCAAATGAAGTTATCAGAAGACTGCTTCTCATCAGCCGACTGAAACTCAACAACCAAGTGACATTCAAGGATACACTTCAAAAAGGGTGAAGGAAGTAACCAACAAGTGGTATCAATTCTTGAAGTCAGGGGGAACAGTTATTCTAACTGGAGTGATAAACAGCAAAGAAGACTACAAACTGCTGGCTTGCGTATAAAGAAGAATTAATTAACAGCCAACTACCCCGAACAACTAAGTATTCACCTACTTGTCTTCAGCATACTAAGTTTTGGTGTTGATGACAAAAAGGGGGAAAAGTGAGATGCAACTAAGAACTCTCAAAGGTTGCATTGGATCTAATGATTTTAATCCTAGAGTATGAGGACTAAACTGAAGACTTGGAAGACGTTCTTAGTTGAAGGTTTTGTCATCATCAAAAAGGGGGAAATTGTTGGAAGAATTTATTAACTCAAGAACAGCTAAGTGAAATTATCAGTGGAGTTAATTAAGTTAGTTAAAAGGTTTTGATGATAACAAAAATGTGTCATCAACTAAGTTACGTGAAGCTTAGTAAGCCTTTGAAGATTGGATACTTGGTCTAAAAGAAAATCATTTAAGAACAGAAGTATTCAAGAAATGAAGATTCAATCTTATGATAAGAGTGAAAATCAGATTAGTAAAAATCAGCTTAGTGGAAATGAGATCATCAGATGACTGATCATGAGATGACTAGTGCATCAGCTTTGTGCATCAGCTTAGTGCATCAGCTTTGTGCATCAGCTTAGTGCATCAGCTTTGTGCATCAGCTTAGTGCATCAGCTTTGTGCATCAGCTTAGTGCATCAGACTAGTGCATCAGCTTTGTGCATCAGACTTGTGCATCAGACTTGTGCATCAGACTAGTGCATCAGACTAGTGATCATCAGCGGAGTGGATCCCATCAGCTAAGTAAAATCGGTCAGTAAGCTCTCCAACGGTAACAAGCTAAGTGCATTAAATGCTGCTGACAGAAAGTACAGCAGAGTGTAAAGTAAACAGTGCAGAAAGTACAGCAGAGTGTACAGTGAACAGTGCGACAGTCTGCAAAAGTTACCATTCAAATTATGACCGTTGCTCAAGGACTAAAATGTAATTTTGCCAACCTTCAACAAGCAAAATTACAAATCCAAGAGTATAAATAGATGGTAAACTGAAGATTCAAGAGAGACTTGCACACTTTCAAGATCAAATCTTTAGAGCAAGAATCCATCAGTTAAGTCATCTTATCATAAGCGGAGTCATCTTATGACGAAGCTGATTGTTGAAGAACAAGAGTGAACCCTTGTATATCTGAGTGATATTCAACTGAGTGCTATGAGGAGTAGATATCCATCTTTGTGAGTGATATTACTTCGGAGAATAGGTCTTCTTTGTGATTTCCTATTGCGAACTTGTGGTCGTTTCATTTGTTGTTGACGCAAGCAGAGTATACTGTAAACTTAGTGATTATAGTATAACCCAAGATCTGTGTGACTTGGAAGAGTCGATTAAGAGGATTTGTTCCTGTATAACCACTATAAAAATTCCTTGTGTTATTTACTTTATTCGTCTTGCATTGCATATCTCATAAGCTAAGTAAATACTTTAAAAGAAGAGTCTTTTAAATTGAGGAATTTCCAACTTGGGGTAAAACTTTCTTTGTGCTTTAAAAGTTTAATTGAGTTGAAAACATTGTTTGAAAAACATATATACATTATCCGCTGCATCATTGTTTGAAATTCTGATTATATAAATTTGATGAGCAAAATCAGCATAGTAGTCTACTTTACTGAATAAGCTAAGTGCTAAATCAGCATAGTAGTCTCACGAATAAGATCAGCTTACTCTGCTGATAAGCTGTGCAAAATCAGCTCAGTCATCTTATTTTGCTGATGAGTGAACTCTACTTATAGAAGAAAAGTTTAAGAAATTTTTTAAAGTCTTGAGGTCTATTCACCCCCCCCCCCTCTAGACCTCATCTGACCACTTGGGACCAACAAGTGGTATCAGAGACTTAAAGACTACAATGAAGAGGAGTATGGACTCTTGATCAAAAATCATTCTCACTCATCATCTGGAAAGTTTGCTGAAAAGGAAAAGAGTGCCAAAAAGGAGCATAAGCTTAGAAAGAGGAAATCAAAGTTAGCTGATGCATCAAAGCTATTAAACTCCGGCATTTCTTATTCAGACAACCAGTCGTCTGATAAAGAGTTTGAAGAAGTACCTGAAACTCTATGCTTAACTGTCATAGAATCTGATGATTCTGAAACTGAGGTAACTTCTACTATTAATTAAATGCACTATTTGAATGGTTGAATAAATGCTATATTACAAATTCAAATATTGTTTGTGCATTTGCCAAGCTTAATGAAGAGATGACTCTACTGAAAAAAGCAAAACAAATCACTGAAACTTCAGGTTGAAAAACCTCAAGAATCAGCTGACTACAAAAAGCTTGAGCATGAGAATGAAACTCTAAAAGTTGAGTATGCAGTTTGTTTTGAAGATATAAATGAACTTAAAAGAAGAAATTGCATCATTCTCTAAATAAAAAGAAATCAGAGGCTTAACAGAAGAAGTCCACTGATGCTCAACAGGTTAGAAAACCTAGTAAGCTACCCAAGACGAATCAGACTACTAAAACCCATCAGCCGAATAGGCTGCTGATAGGAGTAAAATTTAAAATGTCAAGTCTGCTAAATCTAAGGTGAGTTATCAAATAACTAAGGTAAGAAATTGAGGCAAAAATGAATTATCTGGCAAGAATTTGAATCACATTATGATAATCATTATTATGACATGCACTATGCTTACTCATATTATCATATTGATCATGTTCACTGTGCTGATTGCCATCCTCATTTCAATATGCATGTTTATCACACATTTCATGCATCTTACCTTGCTTATGAGCATTGTTTTAATCATGACTAGTAAAGTGGTATCATAATGACAAGTGGTATCATCATGATAAAACATAAGTCACTAGATCATCACACGTTAAAGGCTTTACTAACCCTGCTGGACCCAATAAATAAGGGGTACCAAAAATAGTCATCTGTTTTACAGGAGAATTGCATGTGAGATGAAAAAGATGAGTTGACTGCCCTTGCAAATTTCAACAAATTCAACAAGTGATCTTACCATCAAGTGTGCATCAGGAAAATTGTACTATCAAGCTGCTTATATCAGATTGCTCCAAACCATCAAGTGATATCAGTCAAGTGAGTGATATCAGACAAGTGGTGTCAGACAATTGGTATAAACCAACAAGTGGTATAAATCAACGAGTGGTAGACGCTACATTTGGAGATTTCAAGGAAGCAAGATTGTTGGAAAGCTGAAGCCTATCAAATGATTACAAGTGGTATAGAGACCATCAGAAACCAACAAGTCAACCATGTGACAAAGAAAAATGGTTTGTTGATTTTGGATTCATAAGTTGAGGGGGAACTTATCAGAAGACTGACCCAGAACAGCTTACTGAAATTCAACGGGTGAGTGTCTTGAAGAGACTCTCATCAGACTACTTGACCACGGATTCTTGAACTTAGGGGGAACGTGTACGACTAGCGGTACTCCTAAATAAAGATGAAGTTTTCAATGAGTCAAAATGAAGCTATCAGAAGACTGCTTCTTATCAGCCGACTGGAACTCAACAGCCAAGTGTT
The DNA here is from genome assembly GCA_003313485.2 of Penstemon barbatus. Taxonomy (NCBI): domain Eukaryota; kingdom Viridiplantae; phylum Streptophyta; class Magnoliopsida; order Lamiales; family Plantaginaceae; genus Penstemon; species Penstemon barbatus. The sequence continues at coordinate 66,527,822 of CM064877.1, read as the reverse complement.
ATTCAAGAATATACTACATCAAGTGGTATCAGCAAGAGTTATCACATCAACAAGTGATATCAGCTGACTAATATGATTTACATTTATACAAGTAGTATCAGACTACAAGTGGAATCAGACCACAAACATTTTCAAGTGGTATAATTTCTTGAAGATAAGGGAAATTTTCTAGCTGAAGTGATAAACAGCAACGAAGATTACTCAAATCAGCCTAGCAATCACCTAATTGTCTTCAGCATACTAAGGTTGCAATCCTATAAAGAGAAAAAGAGGAAGAAGAGATGCAACTCAAGTATTTTTGTTGATGACAAAAAGGGGGAAGATAAAGGATGCAACTAAGAACCCTTTAAACAGAAGATCAGAAAAGGGAAAACATAACCAACTATTGGTAATTTTTTTTAAAGTTGTATCAGATCAATAAATTTCCATCTCAAGGTATGAAGACCAAATCTGAAGACTTAGAAGACGTTCTTAGTTGAAGGTTTTGTCATCATAAAAAAGGGGAAAATTGTTGGTCTAAATTAGAGAAGGTTTTGAAGATGACAAAAAGGCCATAAAGGTTTTGAAGATCAAAATGTTAAGTCATCAACTAAGAACAGCTTAGTGAAACCTATCTCATGGTATGGAATCTATGTGACCGAATCAGCCGAGTGGGATATCAGATCAGTAAAGATCAGATTGGTGATCATCAGCTGAGTCAAGATAGATATGTTCATTCTTGAATCAGCCGAGTAGCCATCAGCTTAGTCCTCCCATCAGCCAAGTGAAGACGGTCAGCAAGCTATCCAACGGTAACCTGCTGAGTGCATTAAATGCGACTGACAGAAAGTACAGCAGACTGTACTGTAGTAGTTGCAGGGAGCCGTTCCAGAAAATGGGGACCAGAACTCGAGGACTGCAGATTTCTGTCTCATCTTCAACAGGCAGAAATTCAAATTCGAGAGTATAAATAGAAGACTAACTGAAGATCGAAAAAGGGCTTGTACAATTCAAGATCACATCTATAGAGCAAGATCCATCAGTTGAGTCGTCTGATCACAAGCGAAGTCATCTGTTGATGAAGCTTTTCGTTGAAGAACAGAGAACTTGCGTTGTCTGTCTGAGTGACTTTCAACTGAGAAAAGAGAGGAGTGTATATTCATCTGTGTGAAGTGATATAGCTTCTTAGTGTAGGTTTTCTGTGTGAGCTCCTATACTGAAAATAGCGTGAGGAGTGTAGATCCATCTATGTGAGTGATCTAGCTTCGGAGAGTAGGATTTCTGTGTGATTTCTTACTGCGCACTTGTGGCTTTTCATTTGTTGATCAGCACAAGCATTGTATACTGATTACTTTGTGTTTTCTAGTATAACCCAAGATCTGCGTGACTTGGAAGAGTGGACTAAAGGATTTTTATCCATATAACCACTATAAAAATTATGTGTGTTTGATTCATTGTTACTTTACCTTGCTTACTTTCAAAAGAACTCAAACATACGTACTAAACCAAAAGATTTTACAAAGGAGTTGTGAAAACTGGGGATAAAATCTTTTGAGTGAGAAAACTTAAAGAGGAACAGATTGGTTGAAAAACACTTGATAAATCCGCTGCCAACTAGTTTCTAAAACTCTGATATTTCATCTGAATCAGCTGAGTGAAATCAGATGAGTGGTAAACTCTGCTGCTCAAAGCTTTGTGCGCAAACAGCTTAGTAGTCTTACGAACTCCTGATCAGCTTAGTCTGCTGACAGAAAAAGTTAGAGAAAAAGTTTTAAAGTTTTATGAGATCTATTCACCCCCCCCCCCTCTAGATCTCATCTGACCACTTGGGACCAACATTAACTTAAATTTTAAAGGGACACGTGTCACCCAGATAAATGTTATCTTATGTGCTTCCAATTCCTCGAAATCTCATTTTAGACGGACCCTAGTGAATATGTTCATTTCTCGAAATATCTCCGCCCCATTTGTTGACTTGGTCCAACCATGTTTTAACCCAATAAACAAAAAGTATATGAATTCTAGTCACATATTAAGGGTTTTTTTCACTTTGCACCCTTAAAACATGGGAAATAGGCACTTTGCACCCTCGAAACTTAGATTTAGCACTTTGCACCCTCGAAATATAAAAAATATAGCACTTTGCACCCTCATTTATATTCAAGAAAAAATTCAAGGGCAAAATAGGCATTTCAATAGTATTGGCACTTTACACCCTCAAAACTTGAGAATTTTGCACTTTGTACCCCTAAAATAAAACTAGCACTTAACACCCGCTAAATACAATAAATGGGCACTTTGCACCCCAAAACACAAAATTAACACTTAACACCCTCAAATTTAAAAAATCCAAACCCCTCATTTTTTTGGTCAAAGTTGACTAGCGGAGTAAAAAAATCTAAGGCAAAATAGAAAAATTCATTTTTTTACTTAAATTTTGCAAATTACAATTATAAATACTCGAATACTCATTTCTCTCTCCATCTTTCTTTTCAACAATATAATCATAAATAACTAAATAAAGTAAAAGTAAACTTCTCGAAAACCCATTGTCTACTTCAAAATATCAAAGACCCATAAATAATTACATATTTTGCCTTAAAAAATTCACCTTAATGGTCAACTTTTCCGGAAAAAATGAGGGGTTTGAGTTTTTTTTTTTTAATTTGAGGGTGATAAGTGTTAATTTTATATTTTGGGGTGCAAAGTATCCATTTATTATGTTTTGGGGGTGCAAGTTGTTAATTTGTTCTTAATTAGGGAGTGGTAAGTGCTAATTTTATTTTGAGGGGGGGAGGGGGGGGAGGCAAAGTGCGAAAAGCTTAAAATAGAATTACCTATTTTGCCCTTGAATTTTTTATTGAAAATAAATGAGGGTGCAAAGTGCTGCATTTTTCATATTTCGAGGGTGCAAAGTGCTAAATCTAAGTTTCGGAAGTGCAAAGTGCCTATTTCCCATATTTCGGGGGTGCAAAGTGCAAAAAACCCCACATATTAATACTATATAATTACTATATTTTGAAAACATAATATATAGAACTATTGAGTTAATGCCAATTTAGGCCCATGCAAAATGCATAATGTACTATTTATCCCCCTATTAAAAACAGCACTTTAACCTCTTGTGCAAATTTTGAAGAAATTTACCTCCGTCAATCAGAGAATGTAACTCGTCGTGCAATTTTGGTGACCTAACGGATACGTGGTCGTTCCCTTCCAAAGAATTGATAGTCAAATGCAAATGTGTCAAATGACCTTCAATTTCGTATTAAATGTGCCTTTTTCGAAGGTTTGGTATCAAAAGTGTATAGTATGTAAAAATATGATATCAAAAATAAGATTTTACCCGCTGCACGTGCAAAACCCATGCCACTTAACAGACAATGTATCGTGCACGTGATGAATTTTGTTATATATTTGACAACCAAATGAAATGTATCAAGAGAACCTAAATCATGGTATCAAATGTATTTTTTTAGGAAGTTTGGTGTCAAATGTGTAATCTGAACAACAGTTTGGTATCAAAAGTGATTTTTCCTCCTTTTTAAATATTAATATATATGATGTCATATGTATCAACTTATTAATGAAATATTAATTAAATCATTTGTTATAATGTTTATAAAATTAGTCAAGTTGACCAGGTGATTATTCCAAATGAGAAAAATAAATGGGATGGAGAGAGTACTATATAATAATATTAATTTTATTATTAGGAAAAATTATTTTGTGCAACAATATTGTTTAAAATTACTGAAAAAATTATACTTCATATATTTGATTCAACGGGTAAACACCACTAAGTAGTCCTTCTTATCGTTAACTTTCTAAAAAGTGATATCTCTTGTGTTTTTTTTTTCTACGTTAGTCCCCACTATGAATTATTTGTTTCACTTTGGTCATTTACAAGGGGTCTTTTAATTTGCTTATATTGTTACACTTTAGTCCCTCATAAAACTGTTTATTTAACAATTAATTTAATCCATCATAAAACTATTTTGAAACTTTAGTTCACAACATATAATTCATAGTAGGGACTAACGTAAAAATTACATGTTATTTTTTGTGATTACAATAAATTTCAGGGGGTTCTAGTGTAAATCATCCAAAAATTAATAAGATTTTTTAATTTTTTAATTATGTAATTGGTTCAAAAGAAGGCCACGAGGCCCTGCGTAGTTCGTATTAGCTGGGTAATATATAGTTCATGGACTACAGTTTCGTTTTATTGGTAAATTTTGTCGATTTTTTTTTTTAAAAGAAATTCTCTAGATTAAATATTAAATTTTTGCGACATTGTCTAAAAAAACCCTAAACATTTAAATAAATTGTATAAAAACTACTTTATAGTTCCAAAGCAATAGTGGAAATTTTATTTTTCGATATTTTGGACGTGTATTTATGAAAATATTAATCAATGGTTTAGTCAACGACGATGCCAAATAGTTACTTCTTTATGATCAGTTATGTGCAAAACTATGGTAGCTAGTAAATCAGTAATATTCCAATTTCTAATTAAAAATTCAAAAGTGTCCAAAGTTTTAAATTTTTGGTATGAAATGTGAAAAAATAAGTGTTTTACCCTCGTTTAAGTTTGATACTTATATTAATTCAAACTACTCAAGCTGAATAGCGAAGAATTTGGTTTATATGTGTCGAAAATACAGGCCTAATTAAGTAATTGGAGATATAAATTGATCCATAGCATATGAACACATATTCTAGATCTGCAGCTCTTGATCATGTTGCATAATAGTAAATAAAAATGAACATGGACGTCAATGGCAAACAAGAGATCCGGGAAACTAAGAGATACTTTCATTATGATATATTGAGATTTTGAAGTGAATTTATATATTTCCAAATATTATAAAATAAAATTAATAGTGTTCTGGGAAATTTGGCTGCAATAATTACCAACTTAGTAATGATGGGTCTTATGGGAACTAAAAAGTTTAGCATTTACCTCCCTTAATTAAAAGAAAAAAATTAGGGAGTTACTAAAGTTTATTTCAAATTCTTAGAACAATATTTTTTATTTCTCGAGAATGTGTCACGTTCCTATCGTTCTACATTAAGCTTTAATCTCTTGAAAGGAAATGAGTTCCTTCCCCAATCGACTCTCCGAAACAACCGCTTGATAATTCTTGGGTGCGGTGGCGCCACCGTCCTTGGCGGAGACGAGAAGCCTGTATTTCGTTCCGAAAATCAATTGGCTCTCTCCAATTTGGCGCTCTCCCTTCACCACTTTTATAAACACCAACGACGCCTTAGCCTCTTTATTATGCTCCGCTACCGCAAACTTTGCAATTTCCACCACATGAGGGTCGTTTGGGTTCTGCAGTGGCAACCAAGCTATGAGGCTAGTCCCTTTTACGCCATCAAACGTGGCGATAGCCAAAATTGATACAAGTACAAAGACTAGAGGAGAGTGATATTTGAATGCCATGTTTTGTTGTCAATGTTTTTGTTGGTCCCAAGTGGTCAGAAGATGTTTAGAGGGGGGGGGGGTGAATAAACCTCTTTAAAAATTTTCTTCAAATTTAACTTTAAAACTTTTACTCTAACTGAACAGACTAAGCTGATCAGAGTAGTTAGTTACAATTCTGTTCGTGAACAAATCTTTGAACAGCCTTGTTGACCACGCGTCTGATTGTTACTTAGCTGATTTTGCTAAAATCAGTTTTAATACTTAGAGTACTTGCAGCGGATTTTCAAAGTGTTTTTCACAAGTAAACTTAGCAGTTTGAAAAATGTTTCCCCAGATTTGTAAAGTCTCTTTCTAGATTCTTTTTCAAACAGTTAACTTAATGTGTTTTATGCAACTTAAAATATGCAGGTAAAATGCAAATAAAAACACAAACAATTTTTATAGTGGTTATATGGATTTGAACATCCTTTAGTCCACTCTTCCAAGTCACACAGATCTTGGGTTATACTAAAAACACACAGTAATCAGTATACTCTGCTTACGCCTTACAACAAATGAACAGGCCGTAAGTTCGCAGTAAGAAATCACAAAGAGATCCTACTTCTCTGAAGTAATATCACTCACTAAGACGGATATCTACTTCTCACAACACTCAATGTTTACAAAATCACTCAGAAGATGTATTTGGCTTGATTCTTCAACTCTGCTTTTGTCAACAAATGACTCAGCTGATGAGTGAGCTGTTCTTGAGACTTAGAGGATTCTGCTTCGAAAATTTCTCAGAGATTGTGTTGCTTCTTTCTTCTTCGTCTCTTTCAGCTATTTATACTTGAGGATTGAAAAATGTCCGTTGAAGAGAGACAAGATTCAAATTCCTCGAGTACTGGTCCTTAAAATCCGCGAACGGCTCTTTTGCAATCTGTCCGTACTGTGAACAGTACTATTCTGCAGGCAGCATTAAA
>CM064877.1:66307472-66384089 GCA_003313485.2 Penstemon barbatus | reverse complement strand
TTATTTAACATCATTTGCTCTAGAGAATCAAACAATTCATTGTTTTGAGGAGTTACCTCATCCTCAGAGTCATCAGAGTCCTTTGCCATCAGGCACAGGAGAGCAGGTTTTTCTTCATCAGAAGATTCTTCATCAGACGAGTCAGAATCTGAATCAGATGAGTAGACAGCAGCAAGCTTTTCTGCTTCAGCCATCATTGCTTTTCCTCTCTGATGCTTTCTTTCTTTTCTTACTTTCTTCTCCTCTTCAGTGTACTTTTCTGCTTTTGGATATGGGCAGTCTTTGATGAAGTGTCCCAATTTCCTGCAGTTGTAACACATTAGTTTTGATTTATAATCATCTTTATCTTGAGAAGAAAAGTTAGGTTTAGAAGTAGAAGCATTGTTGTATTTGTTCTTCATTTTTCTTTTGTAGAACTTCTTGAAATTGTTCATCAACAGTGCAACATCTCCAGCAGTGTACTCCTTCTTGTTGAGTAGAGTGGCTTCATCAGATGAGTCCACTTCTTTGCTTTTCTGTGCTGGTCTTCTGGTGTTTTCAGCAGCAACCAGTGCAGCTGTGGGTCCTGAAGTTGAGGTTTCTTCAATACCCATTCTAGGCAGTTTATACTCATAAGCCTTGAGTACAGAAAACAGCTCTGTAAGAGAGATTTTTCCCAAATCCCTTGATTCTTCCATTGCTGTAACTTTCATGTTGAACTTTGGAGGTAGTGCCTTCAGTACTCTGTTGGTTATTTCTTTGTCTGTGAAGGTCTTTCCCAACTTTAAAACTTCATTCAGAGTTCTGGTGAATCTGGTATCCATCTGATCGATGGTTTCTCCAGTCTTCATCTTGAAGTTATCAAGTTTTTCCAATGCAACAGTGAGCTGATGCTCCTTGATAGCATCATTGCCTTCGCTCATATCTCTGACTTTGTCCCACATCTCCTTTGCAGTCTTGCAATGTTTGACCTTGTCAAACCGATCATTATCCAGGGCTTTAGTCATGATGAATCTCCCAACTTTATCTAAATTGAAAAGCTTTATCTCTTCTGGAGTCATCTCATGAAGGTCTTTTTCCACAACCGTATCTACTTCATTTATCTTTATGGTCTTTGTGAATCTGAATGGACCTTTAATGATACATGTGTACATGTTGTCATTATAAGCAGCAAGGAAAATCTCCATTCTGATTTTCCAGTCCTCAAAGGACATACCAGCAATGTGGGGAACATGGCTGATACAATCCATTTTTCAAAAAGTTTTAGTTTTTCAAAAAGATGCTCTTTTGAAAAGTTTTCAAAAACCTTTGAAAAACACTTGGATCAAGCTCGTTGATCAGGCAGCTGATTCAAATGAACCACCAGCTCTGATACCACTTGTTGGTCCCAAGTGGTCAGATGAGGTCTAGAGGGGGGGGGTGAATAGACCTCTGAAAATTTTTGAACTTAAAAACTTTTCAGTCTTCTGTCAGCAGACTAAGCTGATGAAGAACAGTAAGCAGACTAGTCTGATCGTGAACAAATCTTGAACAGACGACTGACCACTCTTCTTACAGTAACTTAGCTGTTTTTCAGCAAAACAGTTTTTCAAAGAGTTTACTTGCAGCGGATTGTTTCAAAGTGTTTTTCACAAGTAGACTTAGTTCTTGAAAGATTTTATCCCCAGTTTTTACAAACTCCTTTTGTTTTAAAATCTTTTCAAAAAATTCAAAGTGTTTAAATATGCAAACTTTAAATATGCAAGAAAACTTTAAATGCAAGATAACACAAAGAATTTTTATAGTGGTTATATGGATAAAAATCCTTTAGTCCACTCTTCCAGATCACACAGATTCTGGGTTATACTATAATCACTTAGATTACAATATTTCTCCACTTACACCTAAACAACTAATGAGAAGGCTGTAAGCTCACAATAGGAATTCACAAAGAAAACCTATCCACTAAAGTAGAATCACTCACTCAGACGGATTCTAACTTCGCACAACACTCAGCTATTACAAAATCACTCAGATAATGTTTTTCTGTTTTCTTCAACTGGGTTTCTGTCAACAGATGACTTCCACCAGACGAGTGAGCTGTTCGAGCTTTTGAGACTTAGAGAAATTCTGCTTCAAAATTTCGATCTCTGATTGTTGTTGTGTCTGTCTCTCTTCGAACTTTGCTCTATTTATACTTGGATTTGAATTTATGACCGTTGAAGGAAATCACATCTTCAAATCCATCCTTCAGCTCTTTTTGAAACGGCTCCCTGCAGCAGTCGTACAGTGTACAGTACCTTTCTGTCCATCGCATTTAATGCTGCATTTAATGCACTCTGCTGATCCGAGGATATCTTCAATCATTTGCCATTACTACCCTTCTCTTTCAGCATTTATTACGCCAGGTGCATTTATTACCGTTGGACTAATCTCTTGATCTCTTCTACTCTGCTGATCAAAACGACTCTGCTGATAGATACTCTGCTGATCAAATACTGAACTAATCTAATTTGACTCGGCTGATGACCTACCCTTCTGTTCGCTGTTTCAGCAAGAGATCACTAGTCTTCTGAGCTTCGAACTTTGAACTCTTCTGATGTCTTCTTTTACTTGTTCAAAATTCTTCTAAGGGAACTAAGCTTTCCATACTTAGCTGATTATGATGTTTTGAAAATCATCAAAACCTTCCCTTAATTTCTGACTTCTTTGCACTTCATCTTCATCTTCATCCAACACATAGGATGATATGCAGCAGGTTGCACATAATATGACTCATTTCCATACCAAGCATTTTGATTCTTCTTGTTCTTATGCTTCTTTGGTTTACTTACAGCTTGCTCATTGACAGACGACTTAGTTTTCTCACTAGTCTGATTAGTTTTAACCTTATCAGAAGACTTATTAGGACTCTTCTGTTTGGGTTTACTAGTCTGTTTTTCTACACTAGGCTCTTTGCTCTTTTTAGCCTTAGGAGATTTCTTCTCCTTTACCACTTTCTCAGATGAGGTAGGTTTAAAAGTTTGAACATACAGAATGACCTTACTATTGTCAGCAGAAATAAATTTTTCAGTATGATTCAATTCTATTTTATCCCTTTTTAAAGGTGTCTCCTGTTTACTAGATGTAGACATGGATGCAACAGTTGACTTATCATGAGACTCAATAACCTTTTCAAGTTCCATGATTTTTCCTTTATAAACCTCACATTCAGCTTTCAGAGATTCATGCTCTTGCTCAAACTGTTTATACTCAGCTGATTCTTTAGGCTTTTCAGCTTTAAGTTTCAGTGAGTTATTTTGCTCTTTTAGCAAGCTCATCTCTTCCTTAAGCTTAACAAATTCTCCAGCAATAGTAGTATTATTTAACATCATTTGCTCTAGAGAATCAAATAGTTCATTATTTTGAGGAGTTACCTCATCCTCTGAGTCATCAGATTCCTTAGCCATCAGGCAAAGAAGAGCAGGTTTCTCTTCATCCGAAGATTCTTCATCAGACATGTCTGAATCTGAATCAGATGAGTAGACAGTAGCAAGCTTTTCTGCTTCAGCTACCATTGCTTTCCCTCTTTGATGCTTTCTTTCCTTTCTGATTCTCTTCTCTTCCTCAGTGTATTTTTCTGCTTTTGGATATGGACAGTCCCTGATGAAATGTCCCAATTTCCTGCAGTTATAACACATTAGTTTTGCTTTATAATCATCTTTTTCTTGAGAAGAAGAGTTAGGTTTAGAAGTCGAAGCAGCATGATTGTATTTGTTTTTCATCTTTCTCTTATAGAACTTCTTGAAGTTGTTCATCAATAATGCTACATCTCCAGCAGTGTACTCCTTCTTGTTGAGTAGAGATGCTTCATCAGATGAGTCCACATCTTGACTTCTATGTGCTGGTCTCCTGGTGTTTTCAGCAGCAACTAAGGCAGCTGTGGGTCCTAAAGTTGAGGTTTCTTCAATACCCATCCTAGGCAGTTTATACTCGAATGCCTTGAGTACAGAAAACAGCTCAGTAAGAGAGATTTTTCCCAAATCCCTTGATTCTTCCATAGCTGTCACCTTCATGTTGAACTTAGGAGGTAAGGCCTTCAGTACTCTGATGGTTATCTCCTTGTCTGTGAAGGTTTTTCCAAGCTTCAATACTTCATTTAATATTCTTGTGAACCTTGTATCCATCTGATCAATGGTTTCAGAGGATTTCATCTTGAAGTTATCCAGCTTTTCTAGAGCAACACTCAGCTGATGCTCTTTTATGGCGTCGTTCCCTTCGCTCAGATCACTCAGATTCTGGGTTATACTATAATCACAAAGATTACAATATTTCTCCACTTGTACCTAGACAACTAATGAAAAGGCTATAAGCTCACAATAGGGATTCACAAAGAAAACCTATCCTCTAAAGTAGAATCACTCACAAAGATGGATTCTCACTTCGCACAACACTTAGCTATTACAATTTCACTCAGAAAGTGTTTATCTTTTTGCTTCAACTGGGTTTCTGTCAACAGATGACTTCCACCAGACGAGTGAGATGTTCAAGCTTTTGAGACTTAGAAAAATTTTGCTTCAAAATCAATATCTCTGATTGTTGTTGTGTGTCTCGCTCTTTGAAATCAGCTCCTTTTATACTTGAATTTGAAAATATGACCGTTGAAGGAAATCAAATCTTCAAATCCATAGCTTTAGCCCGAAATTCAGAACGGCTACTGCTACAGTACCTTTTCTGCTGTACTTTCCTGTAGCTGCATTAAATGCACTCTGCTGATCCGAGAGTTAATTCCAATCATTTGCCATTACTACCCTTCTCTTGCAGCATTTATTACACCAAGTGCATTTATTACCGTTGGACTTCTCTCATGATCTCTTCTACTTTGCTGATCAAAACGACTCTGCTGATAGATACTCTGCTGATCAAATACTGAACTAATCTGATTTGACTCGGCTGATGACCTACCCTTCTGTTTGCTGTTTCAGCAAGAGATCACTAGTCTTCTGGGCTTTGAACTTTGAACTCTTCTGATGTCTTCTTTTACTTGTTCAAAATTCTTCTAAGGGAACTAAGCTTCCATACTTAGCTGATTATGATGTTTTGGAAATCATCAAAACCTTCCCTTAATTACTTGTCTTCTTTGCACTTCATCTTCATCTTCATCCAACAGATGAACAGAGAAGGAAGATGTTTGAAGCATAACGAAAGGCTGCTGAAGATGTTGAACTTGCTGTGGTCATTGAGCTGAACAAGAAGGATGCTCATGGACCTGTTCATGCTGGTGGGATCAAGATTGGTGAATCTAAAGAAGCTAAGCCAAAGATGCCTGCTGGCACTGTCAAGCCAAAGGCCAAGTTTGAAGTTAGAAGATCATTTGATATTATTAATTCTGATACATCTATCTTCAACAGGTTTGAGAAGGCCTTAGCTTATTTTGATTAGAAATTGATGCTCAAGACTTTATTCACTCATGAGAAGCCAAGGTACATGAAGTGGAGAGACTATAGGATGAATAAGTCTGTTGAAGAGCTTCAATGTTGGAAGGAGTTGGCTGATGAAGAAAGGTGGGTTCTTCAATGGCTGAAGACTGACTCCATATCGCAAGCCTTGGATCCTGACTTCTTCAGAGATGCTATGCATCAGTATGCCAAGGACTTTGCTACTGATGAAGCAAAGATTATTGCCAACACTTTGCCTGGAAAAAGAAGAAAATCTGATGGTCCTCTTGAAAGGGCCATTCAAATAGTTGTTATTACTGCCCTGAAGAACTGGGCTGCTAAGTCTAGATATCAGCAAGGATCTTCAAGTGAGCTGCCCTCGATGCCAAGTATCCAACAGATCACTTTTCGCAAAGAAGTGAAAGATTACTATGAAATGCCTAAGGTAAAGGCATCTGCTCCAAAGCCATGGCCTGTTGTGAGTCAAATTCGTCAAACAACAACCTTTACTGATGACGGAAAAATCATAAGTAAAATCTTTGAAGATGTCATTGATCAACCCAAAGCTGTTAATGAACCCTTAGCAATTGATTGGAAAGCTAAGGAGTCCAATGCTGATCAAGAGACTGAACTGAAAGATGCCCTTGTCCACCAGGAGAGTAAAGATGACCAAGTTGATGAGCTTACTGCTTCATCAGCTGATTTGCATTCATCACTAATGGAAGCTTTCCAATTGTTAATGGAAAATTCAATAAGGAAAATGGAAGAGAGGAACAGCACGCAGTTAAAGAAAATGCAGCAAGAATTGGCAGAATCTAACAGATTACAGCTTGAGCACATGCAATTACTTACTGCAAGAACAATAAAGAATGCAATTGATAATTTTCCTCTGCCTGAGGATCATACTAGGCAGATGACTCAGAGTGTTGTAGAGATGAACAAAAATATTGAAGATGTAAAGGCTGATGTCAATCATCTTCATACTGCCTTGAAAAGAGCTGAATACAACATTGCTGATCTCACTGCATCCTTCATCAATGTCGGTGAACAAGAAAAGGCAGTAAATGTAGCACTGTTGCAAGAGGTCACTAAAGCTGAAGATACTATCCATGAAGAAATTGCCACAATGCAAATGAACATTGATTGTCTTAATGATCAGAATGTGATGGGGGCTATTTCGCACCCCTTATAATAACCGGAATGACTAGTCCATATACGTTCGGACCGACCAGGAAGTCTAATTCACTAAAGAGCTGCCCGGTCCAATCTGTGCTATCAACCCTTGGCGACCAAGAGTGATGTCCGAGTTCCATAAGAATTGCTATACCTAGTCCTATTAGGATTATGTTTCCTTGTAAAGCTAGGGCTAATGTCATATAAATACCTAGTTAAACATTGTATTACAAACAACATACAATCAGAGCTAACGCCGACATACTTTGGCAATCTGATAACATATTTAATAGAAAAGCTTTTGCTATACTATATACATATTCATCGTCTTGCTTACTTATTGTTCTTTACGTAATTGCTTCCTTGAGATTGATCCATCCGGAATATAGTAACAAAGCCCTGTAATCTATACTTAATTTGACCTCCAAAACATATATTTATTGATTTAATCTAACCTAACGAAAAACATTGATTGTCTTAATGATCAGTTGACATATGGCTAGCCCAAGGAAGAGCGCCCGTAACGGAGCAAGGAGTAACACGACGAACCTTCTTAACACATCTGAGGATCAACTGGACGATACTAACAATAACGTCCCTATAATAAATGACAATCAGCAAGAGAACGAGCAACTGCCGAATCAGGAGGAACCACAAGGGATAAATATCCAAAACCCGCAAGGACAACAAGGGATCCCCGCAAATGCGGTACCAGAAGACTATGTGGCTCCAGCAATCCCTGTTCCCCTGTCAGACACTCGGGAGAAGCTGCGACAGATCGCTATGCTCTTTAATTCACTCTGCCTAGGGAAATTACTAGTACCCGAGCAGTTTCCTAGAAACCCTAGAGCGACTAGGGCAAATCCTATTCAAAGGACACCGACGCAGGTCAATCAGATCTCGTAACAAGCGGACAGCCCTGCAAGCGAGCAACGATCGTTGCACAGTCCGCAAAAGAGCAATTCGAAACCCTCCAATGAACATATCCGAGGAAAAACGGATCGGACGAGGCCGCAACCCGTTCGCCACGGATCAAAGGAACATACCATAATTCCCATCGATAATGACGTAGTCGATGCAATTCCTAATCGACCACGAACCATGCGATTCTCGGAAAGAGAAATTGAAAAGATGGTACAGGAACATCTGGAACAACGTCTACGAACTGTTCAAAATCCATGGGCCAGAAGCACGGAGATCCAAGAGAGCCTAGTAGCGTGCTCCCCCTTCTGCAAGGAAATAAAAGAAGCACAATCGTCGGGACAGGTTCCGGGACGACTACCCAGATATGACGGAATCACCGACCCAGATGACTATATATTCAGCTTTACAAACATAATGAACTTATATGCTCACTCGGCAGAATTCACTGCAAAGCTGATGGTCACCACATTCGAGGGACTAGCTTCGGATTGGTTTGCAAAACAACCCACCAATTCCATATTCAGCTTTAGGGAATTATGCAATAAGCTAACTCAGCAGTTCGCTAGCCAGAAGAGACATAAATTGCCAATGAGCTACCTAGGGACCATCCATCAACAAGACGGAGAAACCCTTCGTTCCTGGTTGGCAAGGTTTAACATAGAATTGCTTAAAATCGATTCCCCAAATATCGATTACATAATCTCCATTCTCTTCGATCTCACCAAAAACAGGCAATTCGGGAATGCCCTCACTAGAAAGCAACCAAGAACGTTTGCTGATATTATGACCTTGGCATCGAAATACATGACCCAAGAGGAGATGAACTCTTTTAAAGATAAGAACAAAAATAAAGCTCCCGCATCCGGCTCCAAGCGGCAAGATAGAGTTCCTGCTCAAAAATCCATGGATTATGATCGATCCTTCAGAAGAGGCAATGTCTTCCAGCGATTAGAATATAATCGAAACGATCAAGACAGACGACCTAATGTCTATCAAAGACCTAGATCGGCCGAGCCGGCGAACAGGATCAGAATTAACCAAGTAGAATACCCCAGGCTGACCGTTCCAATAGAAGAAATCTTGGTAGTACTTGAGAGGAACAATTGGATCCCGGCAGCGAAGAGAATCGCTCAGCCAAGGCCAGGTGCACGAAACTATGATTTATACCTTAGATATCACCGGGCACATGGGCATCGCACTGAAGATTGTTTTCACCTTAAAAGAGAAATTGAAAAACTGATCGAACAAGGAAAATTAGATGACTATTTAGAACGGAACAACCGCAAGAGGGGTAGAAGTCGGAGTCCTCAGAATAATAACCAAAGAGGGAGCTCCCGAAGAAGGTCCCCTAACGATGGTCCCCCACAAGAGTTGAACGATGGTCAGATTAACGGCACCATTCATACGATCTCAGGAGGACCAGCCGGTGGGGACAGTCGTAATGCTCGCCGCAGGACCACCATGTCCATACTTGGAGGCATCAGGTACCCAAAAGAAGTGTGGACGCTAGAAAGCAAACCACCAAAGGACCAGCTGATCAGTTTTAATGAGAGTGAGGTACCAAAGAACTTTGTTTGGGACACGAAAGAAGACAACCCTGATTTCCCGATGGTGGTATCGCTGGAAATAGCGAACTACAACGTCAAAAGAATCCTGATCGACAATGGAAGCTCAACGAACATCATCTCTAAAGAGGTCCTAGCTCAGATGAACTTGGGAGAAATAACATTCCAAATGGTAGCTACGCCTTTAGTAGGATTTGGAGGTTACGAAATTGTCCCCTGTGGCACAATAACTTTAAGTGTCTCACTCGGAATGAAACCACGTCGTACGGTGAAGTTAATCAAATTCTTGGTAGTAGAAACTTCCTTTGCCTACAACGCGATCCTAGGGCAACCCGCCCTCAACCTATTCCGAGCGGTTGTTTCAACTTACCATCAGAAGATAAAATTTCCGACTGACATGGAAATCGGAGAGATAATAAATGATCATTGTATGGCATGGGACTGTTACAACACCTCCTTAACTTTGGGGAACCGCTCCAGATCATTTACCCCAGCTAAAAGAAAGCTCGAGTACGACGTTGAAAGAGTCGAAGTTGAAATCCCCAGCACAGATCGAATAGATAAAAAGGGAAAGGAACCGGTCGATTTGGCTTTGAAACCACCGGAACACAAAGATGTCCTACTAGTGCAAGTAGATCCAACAAAAACAACCAGAATAGGAACTGAACTCAGTAAGGAAAGGGAAGTACTGTTAGTAAACTTCCACAGAGAAAACATAGATATCTTCGCCTGGAGCGCGAACGACATCGAAGGGATTGATCCCAGAGTAATCACTCATTCGCTAAAAATCGACCCCATGGCAAAACCTGCCAGACAAAAGAAGAGGAATCATGGGCCGATAAAAGATAAAATAATCAAGACAGAAGTAGAAAGGCTACTCAAGGCAAAATAAATTCGAGAAATACACTTCTCGGAATGGCTATGTAATGTCGTGTTAGTAGCGAAAGGGGATAAAAAGGATAATAAGTGGAGAATGTGCAATGATTTCACTAGCCTTAACAAACTATGTCCGCGCGATCCATATCCCCTCCCGAGGATCGACTTATTAGTCGACTCAACCGCTGGTTTTGCAATTTTCAGCATGATGGACGCCTTCCAAGGTTTTTATCAAATATACATGGATGAGCGAGACCAAGAGAAAACTGCCTTCGTAACAGAGAAGGGTGTTTACTACTTCATAGTCATGCCATTTGGCCTGAGGAACGCAGGGGCCACTTACCAGAGGTTAGTAAACATGATGTTTCGGAGAAATAATGGAAGTCTACGTAGACGATATGCTGGTCAAAAGCATGAATGAAGCTGACCATGTAAAGCATCTCGATCGACGCTTCCGAATATTGAGAAAATACCGAATGAAGCTGAATCCTGCAAAATGCACTTTCGGAGTTAAATCGGGAAAGTTTTTAGGCTATTTGGTACATCAACGAGGAATTGAGGCCAATCCAGAAAAAATTCGAGCTATAACCGAAATGAAACCTCCCAAAACGGTCTTCCAAGTACAAAGCTTGGTAGGAATGATCGTAGCATTAAACAGATTCATCTTCAAGTCGGCCGACAGAAGTTTGCCTTTCTTTCAAACTCTACGAAAAGCAAAAAACTTTGTTTGGACCGAAGAATGAGACCAGGCCTTCGACCGGCTAGAGGAATACCTGACGACCTCCCCACTATTGGCCAAACCAACTGAGGGAGAACCATTATACATTTACATATCAATTTCCGATGTGGCCATTAGTTCGGTTTTAGTAAAAGTAGAAGGCGTGGAACATAAGCCTGTTTATTACTTAAGTAAGTTACTACAAGGGGCGGAGAAGAACTACTTGGAAATAGAAAAATTCGCTTTGGCCTTAGTAGTGGCGGCACGCAAGCTCCGACCTTACTTTTTAACCTACAAAATTGTGGTGTTAACCAACCAACCGCTAAGACAGGTCTTAGCGAAGCTGGAAGCCTCTGGAAGATTGATCAAGTGGGCAATCGAGCTCGGTCAGTTCGAAATCGAATACAGACCAAGAATTGCGATTAAGGCCCAAGTCCTAGCCGATTTCCTGTTAGAAACTCCGACCTAGACAACTGAACATAGTGAATCGACCAGCCATGACAATGATATCTTGATCGTAGAAAATCAAACATGGTTGATGCCTGTCGATGGTGCTTCATGCAGAGAGGGAGGAGGTGCCGGAATCAACTTTACCGGACCAAATAAGGAGGATATAAATTATGCAATAACATTGGACTTCGTAGTAACAAACAACGAAGCAGAATATGAAGCGCTAATCGCAGGAATGGAAATGGCGGTTAAGGCCAACATAAAGAGTCTCAAAGTACTAACCGATTCAAAGTTAGTACAAAGACAAATAGAAGGCCTATACGAGGCAAAGGAATTTAACATGGTCAAATACCTCGCCAAAGTAAAGGAATTGGCTGAGAAATTCGAAATTTTTGAGATACAGAACATTCCACGATCGGAAAATAAATGGGCCGATCAACTTTCTAGATTTACAGGGTCTCATGACGGTAAAACATAAAGAGTAATCAACTGGTTAATTTCCAATACACCGGCAATTGATATCGACGAGACACCAGTCGCTGAGATTATGGAAATCGAAGAACCTGAAAGAAACTGGATGACTCCGATGATAGACTATCTTCGAGAAGGAAAATTACTGCTTAATCCAAACGAAGCTCGGAAAATAAAATATCGAGCTCCAAAATACACATTGTTAGAAGAAAAACTTTACCGAAGATCGGTATCAGGAATTCTTCTAAAATGCATCTCCGAATCTCAAACCAACGATGTCCTTCGAGAGGTACATGAAGGAGAAGCAGGAAATCACAGTGGTGCAAGGGCCTTAGCCTTAAAATGCCTTAGAACAGGCTATTATTGGCCTACCATCAACAATGATGCCATGCAAAATGTTCAAAAATGTCATCATTGCCGAGTTCATGCAAATATAAGTCATCAACCGGCCGAAAACATGCACCTAATACCAGTATGCTGGCCATTTGATCAATGGGGAATGGACATCGTGGGACCTTTCCCAGTAGCCAGGTCTAAGAAAGCATATGTTCTAGTCGCTGTCGAATATTTCAGTAAATGGATAGAATGCGTCGCCCTTGCTCGAATAACTCAATTCCAAGTGATCAACTTCCTATGGAAGTTCATAGTATGTCGATTTGGCATCCCGAGAATCCTGATCTCTGATAACAGAACGCAATCGCAGGTAAACAAGTAATGGAATGGTGTGCCAAGATAGGAATTCAGCAAAACTTCACTTCAGTTGGGCATCCAAGAGCGAATGGACAAACGGAAGTAGAGAACCGAGAAATAATAAAATCTTTGGAGAAAAGATCAGAGTACAAAGAACTTTATACAATCTACATATCATCACAACTGTTTAGATAAAATAATCCTATTCTATAGATCAGTGGTCTTCATGTCCACGTAAACATCAATCTCCTCCCTAGTGCCTTGATGATTATGATTGACCACCTAAGAAGCATGCTGCTCGGGATGGTCGACTTCTTTAGTTCGATGGCCAGGCTCTGAAAATCAAATTTTCTTCCAGATGAAATGACAATTGTCGACCTGAGGTCCGACAAACAGTCACTCGCTCAAAACGAGCTACTGCTTGTATGATGGGGTTGACTTTTACTCTAAAGCAGCATCTCGAGAGGACCGTCACAAAAGTTAAAATTTACCAGCACACCCCGGCGATCTATCACTCCAGAGGTAACATCGAAGAGCAGGGGTGCCTGGTAAATATGAACCCTCCATGTGAAAACAGAAGCCACGGACCTCAAACCTGTGAAGACAAAGGTTGAGGCCACATGAAGACAAACGATGTCCTTCGAGAGGTACATGAAGGAGAAGCAGGAAATCACAGTGGAGCAAGGGCCTTAGCCTTAAAATGCCTTAGAACAGGCTATTATTGGCCTACCATCAACAATGATGCCATGTAATATGTTCAAAAATGTCATCATTGCCAAGTTCATGCAAATATAAGTCATCAACCGGCCGAAAACATGCACCCAATACCAGTATGCTGGCCATTTGATCAATGGGGAATGGACATCGTGGGACCTTTCCCAGTAGCCAGGTCTAAGAAAGCATATGTTCTAGTCGCTGTCGAATATTTCAGTAAATGGATAGAATGCGTCGCCCTTGCTCGAATAACTCAATTCCAAGTGATCAACTTCCTATAGAAGTTCATAGTATGTCGATTTGGCATCCCGAGAATCCTGATCTCTGATAACGGAACGCAATCGCTTAGATAAGTTCGCGAGAGATGAAGTTGGCCATTGTTTAATTCACGTACTATGAATAAACGGGCGTATTATCTTATGAATCATAAGATTGCTTCTAAAGGAAGTTCCTTAACAAGCTTATATTTGTTGGCTTGCTGGGCACTATCCTATCAATCTCCCACTTGCCCTAAAGCAAACCACATACGTTTCTAAGGCCCATCTCTCTCAAGATGTCCGTTGAACCCTTTTGTGATTATGACTTAATTAGTGGATCTGCTATGTTGTCTCTTGACGTGGTTTACCCCCACGTCTTATTCTACATATGATTTTCCAGATCATATGGTATACTTGTGTTTAGATCATGGGTGAGATCTCGATTTCTTTGCTAAAGCAATTGCCTTAAGTTATCATTGAAGATAACTATAGGCTTCGCAATGCTAGGTACTACTTCCAATTTATTGGAAGAAGTTTTCGTCCAAACATTTTCCTTCGTTGTATTCAATACTGCGAAATATTCTGTTTTAATGGTTAACCCAGCATCGATTGTCCTTTTGAACCCCTTTCAAATCATCGTTGCCCCATAAAACCAGAATATTATATTCACATCAGACGGGAAACTCGAATCACTAAATCCTTCGAGTTCCAATTCTTCATTATTACTGTTGACAAGCAATATATCCTCAGAACTCCCAGAGTTGTTTAAGGAATGCTCTTTTCGTTAATCCAGTGCTCCTTACTGGTGTTCGACTAGCATCAGCTTACGATACTCATATAATGTGTTTAGTCTGGTCTTGTACATGACATTGCATATACTATGCCACCTTTTAGTTTGAAGGTGTATAGAGATATTATCCTCTTTACTCATCAAATGTATGGCTCATTGATTTTGAGAGAGATTTTATATCTCTATGGAAATTGTCCTCACTGTGACTTTCCATATTGATTTTATTCAATTTTGTCCATGTACTAAGATTTGGGAATCCAAAACATCTTCTCTAATCTATCACAATAGATACGTACTGCCAATACGTGAGATGTGTCCCTTAAATCTTTTAATGAAGAATTGCGTGAATGAACACACTTTCGTCTGCGTTTAACACTCTTACAACATCTATGTCAACTTTAGTGTTTATATTACGAACAATGCAAAAACTCCCACTGATTCTTTTGTACATTGAGATTTACATGCAATTTTGATAAAGTCAACTACTTTGACTGTCTCATGTAGTTGCATGTTCCAGCTTCGGGATACTGGTCTAGAATCATAGATTCACCTTTGGAATTACATCCAATGGTTTTGCCTCGTGGTCATACGAAGCTTCTACGGTTCAGCGTTTCTAAATGGATTATTGGAAATCCACTCAGATCACATGGCGTTTCAAGCTATGTGCCCGAATCTATGTTTTACATAGATATTTCGAAAGTTCTTGGATCACTATCCGATCGATCATATTCGTGAACGTGCTAGTTCTTTTCGAATTCGATCAAATCTTCGAAATTTGGTGTACAAAATTTTGGTTCAGTAGGTTTGAAAATATACTCCCACTATTTGTAGGGATGTGTCCAAGTCTAGGACTTCATCAAGTTCCATGGTAAAACCCCATTTCTATTAACGAGGGAACCACCCTCTAAGAATTGGGTATCCTTAAGCAACGGACTCCTTTCGTTCTTTAGGATCATGGAACAGGTATCCAATGGATTTCGTTGGATACCCTACAAATTTTCTCAATTGGATCCACTATCCAATTTTATCATTCATGGATGATATACCATACTTGAGTTAGTACGGTTTTTCGTAGGAATTGACTTAAACGGGTTACTAGTCAAAGTATCCTTCTAGAGTCATGGGGTTGAACCCCAGAATTGATTGAGGAGTTATAGCAATACTAATTTAAGGAATGAATCTAGTCTTTCATAGTTCGATTCCTTTTATTAGATTTAACTTGCTATTCAAGAATTCTATTCTTGATTTAGATAATTTGAGTAATTTAGGGCTTATGTATTAATCACTTCGATTACATCGAATGATCATACTTTAATGCCCTTAATTGCTTCGGTTTTGGAATTCCTTTGAATCCTTTCAACATTTCCATACTTGCACTTTACTTAGTGCCTTTATGAAACACTTTGAACCCTTCAACCTTTCCAAAAACTTGTACCTTCCAAAGTACTCGTATCCTAAATGCTATCAGGATACTTTATGAAGCAATTAATTACTCGCATTAATGCTTTAGTGATCCACATGTGTATCAACGATTTTTATCCATTAAACACTTGGTATTTCAAAATACCTTTAATCGATTAATTTCCTATTCAGACAGGATTCGCATGTTTTGATTTCATCAATCTTCTATTTTTCAAGAGCCATGATTGAAAATAATTCATCGATTCCCTCTTTCAGGAATTATGATCGAATGTGGATAATTATCTAATTTGTTTTTCTTTTCTTGATTTAGCATAATTGTTTAAGTTTTATCAATGCTTATTTCTTTGCTTTATTTACAACGGTAAAGCAATTATGTACGAATTTAAAGCTTTAATTAAAATAACTCCATTCATAATGGTAAAGCTAAGAAGTTTCGTACAAAGTTCAAAATAAATAGACAAAACTCTAACTAATGCCTAAATCCAGAATTTAAAGAAAAACATATGCTAATAAGAAAAATTCAGATGCTCCTTGACCCATTCCCTGAAGTATGTTTCCCTCGTGTGCAGTCAAAACCCGAACTTGGTTACATGCAGCACGTTCCAGTCATCCTCTGTAAACACTTTTACAGAAACCAGAAATGTTAGATGTTTTACATCAAAAGAAAATCTTAAGATGTTTTTCCATCAAAAGGAAATAACTTAGGTTATACCTTAATCAAGTATGTTTCGGAATTCCTCATCAGTCATGTTCCTCAGTTCCTCATCTTTCTTACATAAGGGACAATTCTTTCCTTAGATCAATCCTTGTCCTCTTTCGAGGGCTTTCTCATATTTGTCTAACAATTTATGCAAATCATTGGTCTCAATTCCTTTACTTGGAACTTCACAATGATCGATAAAATGAGAGAATGATTCAGGCAGGCCATTTGTGATGATTACCATTTTATCATCTAGAGTCAATTTAGCTCCAAGCTCATTGATTCGATTTAGCCTCTTGATCAGGTAAGTGCAATATTTACTAATATTTTTGAACCCGGTCATGCCTTTCTCGTGGAGTGATGCAATATTGTTTGTTCGCAATTGACAGTGAATATTGGCATGGCTAAATATAAATAATAGACAACAATAAGCAGACATATTTAAGATAATACTTATAATTAACTAAGATTGGTCTTTCTATCGAAAAAGTTCTCCCACTATTTTATCGAAATAATAACCCCTTGCATTGTTCGGGAGATTCTATTTCCTAGTAGGTCTTGACGTCCCGGCAGACATTAATTGCACCCACGACTCGCGGCCATACAACTAACTCCATAGGTAGGTATACTTTTACCAATTGTGTTACTCCTCAACCTTCAAGCTATTTTGCCTCGATTTTCGCATTTATCTAGCACTGCTACATCATAAATGTTACTACTCGTTTAAGTCTAACCCAGTCAATCTTGATGAGCAACGGGCCCGGTCATGAAATCCCCGTAACTGGTTATCGGTCGATTTTCACGTCCCGACCAGTCCCCACCCTTGTCGAGTTTAGTTAAAAACAAGAATCAAGGAATTTCGTGTATTGTCCCTTTCTTCGACTCGGGTGCCAGACTCTGGATCACCTCTATCGATAAGTAGACAACATACACTAGTCCCTATTGATGGAAGGCTTGGATCTATAAAACATCATTTTATAGTTTACCCAATATGACTTAATATTTTAATTCGAGAGGGGATTTTCGGTTCTAGGAAGTTTGAGGTAACTCTCCTCGAGATCTCACCGCATTAATTATGCTTTATAATTTATTTAGTGATCTAAATTCTAGCGCGCAAGCCAAAATAAATCAACAAATAAAATAAAACATTCACACCTAGCATGCATGCTACCACAGTATGTTTTCGATCGGGAGCCTCCTATGCGGACCACCATCGAGCCAAAGACAATGGTCCTATTGGTCAATCTATTAGGTTTCACAGAGACCTACTCTATTACACATTTTACCATGCATACATGGCCTTTAGTCTTCTTGGGCTCCCACCTTGCTTGTAACGGGCCTCCATCCTAAACTAATAAAACATTAAAGCCCTATCTATTACAATGGCTCAAAGTGGCCCAAAAACTTAAGGCTCGCAGGCCCCATAAAACCAATAAGATTAAAATCAACTAATCACATCTAACCTAAAGGTCAAGGCTCGGCGCGATCGAAAACCACGTAAACAATTTCACGTTGAGCAAGAAACAAACAAAATTATAATTTTCTTATTTCTTATATTATTTTAAAACTACCTTTTAAAATAACTTTAGATTCTAGTTTTAAAAACCCCTTTCTAAAACAATCTCTTAACTATCATTTTAAAACCCCCTTTTAAAATGACCCTTTGATTTTAAAACCTCCTTTTAAAAATATCTCATGGTTCTTACTTTAGTCCACTACTAATTATGAAAAATTAATCCTTCGGATAATAAAACACCTTTTAAACATAATTCAGGTTCTGGAAATTTCAAATTTTGAAAATTACAGTTTGGTCCCTCAATTTTCGAAAATTATGTTTTGACCCCAAAAGTTGCGGAAATAACAAATTAGCCCCAAAAATTCCAGAACTTGCAAATTGGCCCAGAAAATAGAAATTAGTATTTTATTTCCAGAAAGTTTTGTTAATCGCAAAAAATGCCCCTGAAGTTTTCGTAAATTGCAAAATAGACCCATAACTTACGGAAATTTCAAACAGACCCCTATCGCTTAGAAAAACAGATTTTCAGTTTCAGCCTAAAATTTCCAGAAAAATAAAATTTCAGATTCTGTCCAGATTTTATAAAAATCGTATATTGCAGTTTTAGTCCTGTAAAATTCGTAAATTGTAGATCTGGCCCAAATAAGAATTATGCTATTTACCCGAACACATAATTAATCATAATCAGCAAGATCCATGCAAAGAACACGACAAATAAACATATTCACGAAATTTGAAGTGTTCAGGCCTTTTTCATATGTGCATAATAACCTGGCTCTGATACAACTGTTGGGTTTTATGGGTATAATTGTCAACTACAACAGTGCGGAATTTAAAATTTTTATTTATACACCAAATCCCAGGGTTTCTTATTAGCACATATGAATAAAGGTTGAATTTATTTTCAGCAAGCATATACTAAAAATAAATAAGAAGGTAAAAGCTATTTTACCTCACCATAGGCAAGGTGGTGGTTTTTCTCCGGTCTTCAGTTGTTCACTAGAGCACCCCAAGTGTTGTGCCTCTAGAGAAAGTCCACACCAATTGGATTTGAGTAACTTCGCGTAATCCCCAGGCTCAGAACTAGGATTAAGGAATTGTCTCGTCAGGAATTGGATTCAGATCCGGGAAGAAAAACTTGGAGAAAAATCCTACACTGGGTGGGCGATTTTTCACAGGGTTCGACTATGCAGTAGGGGCGAGAGAGGGGACTGAAATTTTCGGCCTCCTTTGTTTTTCTTGTGTTTTGATTTTCTCAATCTTTTCTTGTTCTTAGGTTATGATTAGATTATGTGTATCTAGTATTTATAGATATCTGATTAGAAGACTCCTTCTCCTAATAGGTATCATATCTTGAAAGGATCTCTCCTTATCAAGAAACCAGATATACATAATTTTATCACTTTAGGAAGCAAGATATATCTCAATCTTTTTCCTAGTTACACAAGATAACAAATCTCTTTTAATCCCTATCATAATCAAACATGATCAATATTAATTCAAGACTTATCTCCCAAGCAAAAATCGGCCATCTCAATTAAATAAAATCGACCCATATGCTCTTAATTAATCCCAAATTAATTTGATCATTGTTCCAAAATCGGCCCATGTAAAATTTAATTAATCCTAGATTAATTTATCTTTACAATGATTGGCCCATATGCTTAAATTAATTAATCAAAGATCAATCAACTTACATATGGATCTGCCCATGTGTTTTAATTAATTAATCCACTATTAATTAATTAATCCTTTCCAATTAATACTTTAATTGAGGATTTAATCAATCAGAAATTTCAATTGATTCATTAATTAGTTACTCCTAATTAATGATTCTCCATTTTGAATTAACACTTTAATTCTTGATTAATTAATTAGTTACTTCTAATTAATTATTCTTCTTCGTGAATTAATACTTTAATTCATTTATTGATTTAATTTCTTAAATCAATTGTTTCCTTTCAGACTGTCACTGTCCAACTGTATTGTGTGTGACCCTCTAAGTTCACCATCAATTGGCAGTAGGCCCACGAATTTTGTGATTTAATTAGTGAGCAATTAATATGTAATTAATTACTCCGATCAATTAACCACTTTAACTGACCACTCCAGAACTAATTTCCTTATTAATTCAGGAGTACCCACACCTCATGGTCGATGTCTAGCCACAAGCCCATGAGCCCCAACTTTAGGTGAATTGATATTTGTGAACCTCCAACTCTTATAAATGCCATGTACATACGGTCCTTCTAGCGACTAATTTCCCGATTGAGACCTAGGGTGTGTGAATTGGTTGGCACCTCTAATCATCTCAATTCTGTACTTTCTAATTCAGGATAATAATTACAGTCTGACTGCTAAATTTGGAAACCCCTTTCCAAATCCGTCACTGACTGTGGCCGCAGATTTCTCGGATATCATTATCTAAGAACGTACAGGAAATTCTCTCATCTTATCAGGATGAGTCGATAGATCCTATATTAGTACTAACCATCCGCGCACACGTTCATACGCACCCAAAGTAGTCGCACAATGACCAAGCTATGTGATCGGCTCCTAAATCAAAGTACGTATTCCCGTGTACCAAATTCGCCCTAGTACCTCAAGTCAAAGGACTAAATCGTACACTATTATAAGTCTTGAGAGACATCCCATTACCGATATGCTTTACGCACTTCCACGATGGGTCTCTCTGTTCAGGTCGTTCGATGCGTTCGATCCCCTATCGAACCACCTAGTCATATGCACTAGCATTCAATGCCTTGTTCATGAAACGACAACAAATTCACTTCATGTGAATCATGCATAATCCTACAAGTCTTTGACGATTCATTCGATACCCCGTCTCGATATGAATCTATGACTTGGAACGTTTTTGAGATCACGACCTTTGAGACTGTTTCATGATTAATCGCACCCAATACTGAAGTGAATAGTCCCTTAGTCATGAGTGATCTTAGGGTTTCATCCAATCGCTTAGATAAGTTCGCGAGAGATGAAGTTGGCCATTGTTTAATTCACGTACTATGAATAAACGGGCGTATTATCTTATGAATCATAAGATTGCTTCTAAAGGAAGTTCCTTAACAAGCTTATATTTGTTGGCTTGCTGGGCACTATCCTATCATGATCAGCCAGAACGAGCTACGTTTTCAAACAAAAGATAATCTCCCAAGAAATTAATATCAGATAAGTCTGCTAAAATCTCCTGCTTATTTAGAAAATTTATACTTAATTATAACGATAAAATTGTGCATGACATAATTTATCAAAATATATCTACTGACTGAATTCAATCAAGGCATTAAACTGATCAAAACAGGTCGTCATTGTCATTAATTTTTACGTACAAAAAATATAGTCAGCCTAGACAACCACATGAAGATTGTGGCCTACATCGTCTAAAAAAAAAAAAGAGAGGAGCATTCCACTATAGCAACTTGATCAGAACAGGTCACTGAGGTTTGTTAACGTCACCCGGGCGACCCGAAG
Organism: Penstemon barbatus; assembly: GCA_003313485.2. NCBI lineage: Eukaryota > Viridiplantae > Streptophyta > Magnoliopsida > Lamiales > Plantaginaceae > Penstemon > Penstemon barbatus. Next base: position 66,362,956 of record CM064877.1, on the reverse strand, counting down.
AAGTACCCTTTCGAGGAGTAGCCGTATCAAGAAACGCTTTCACCTCCTCTTGTCGCTTCTGATAACCCGCATCATAGCCTTCTTCAAAGGTGCGATGACGAGATTCTTCTAAATTGGCATTTGACCGAGCAAGGTCATCCCTCTCCGTCTCAAGAGCTAGTTTTTCCTCACGTAACTTCTGAAGATCGTCGTTCAGAAGCTCAATCTGAAGAGCTTGCCCCCCAACCTTCGAAATCTCCGCATCCAGCCGAAGCCTCAGGTTGTCCCTACTGAGCCACAATTCGTCATGTTGGGCACCCAGTTGCAGGGCATAATATTTCCCCTGAGAAGAAAGAAAGCGTAAACGACAAGATAACAAAAAATAAACAAATATGAAAATAAGTAAAGAAGTACCTGCTCAAATTGCTTAAACAGGGACTGAACAAGGTGATAAGGGGAAGAGATTAGGAAAGTATGAGGACTTAATCCCGCTTTACGGAGAAAAGCCTCGCCGATAAGAAGAGCACTCTGATACTTGTCAGCACGCATATCGTTGATTTCACCGATCAATTGAGGATCGTCAGGGATAAAATGGCACGTCACCAAGCAACCGCCGGAAATCCACTCGGAATTGTTGTCCCACGAGAATGGCTCAATAGAACCATCTGCTAGACGGAGGTGAGAAGGGGGTTGTACGAAGAAAAAATGAGATTTCCAGGAAGGATTGCTGGAAACTGGGGAGTCAAAGATAGAGCGACTAGTCTTCTGGCTGGCGAAAAAGTATCCGCGATTGGAAGAACTAGAAATATTAAAATGGAATAATTGTGTAAAATTACGAAAAGAGGGCTGGAATCCTTTTGCAATCATCAAAACAGAAAAACACACCACAATGGTCACGGAATTTGGGACTAATTGTGTCAGGGATACGCTAAATATTTTCAAAATATCAAGAAATAAGGCGGACAAGGGAAGACGCAAACCGTAGTTGAAATGGGCAGTATAAAAAGCCTGACAACCCTCCGGTGGAGAAGTAACCCTATCGGAAGGAGAAGGAAGGATAATCTTAGAACCTTCCGGAAAGTATTTCGCATAATTATCCCCGACCTTGCGGAAAGTTTCATCAGTGTAGGCACAAGCGAGGTCCTCGATCGGTTCAGATATTTGAGGAACCGTACCCTTGCCTTTCTTGGCCCTGGCAGCGATGTCAGTATCGGATATAATTTGCACTTTGAAAGTGTCCTTATCCGGAATAGTGGTTTCAGATATTCCGGTTTGCTCAGTTGGAGGGCTCCGAGGTACCCCCTCCTCGATGGTGGGAGTAATGCTTTCCCTTGGAGACGAAGAAGGTTTCTTTGAAATTGAAGCCATTTTTGGGATCCTCGAAAAATATGAGTCGATAAAAGCAAGTTGGGAAAGAAATTATCGAGTAAGAAAGTTACTGCAAAAATATGGCGAGTAGAAAGTAGAAAGTGATTAAAACAACGATCACCTATTTATAAAGAGAAATGAAAAGACGTTTCGAACTTCTCGCGGCTGATCACATTCCCGCCAAACGGTAAAAGTCGAAACGCTTCCTCAAGAGACAAGTAACGATTCAAGTTCGGAACGACAAAACGACTATCTATGAGGCGTAGCACTCTTTTCCTTACTTATGATTTTTTTCCACAGGGTTTTTTCCAAGTAAGGTTTTTAACGAGGCACAAATCTTAGAAAATACAGTCGTAATCGACCATCTACTTCTATGAGCTTCTACTACGTATGCGCTCGAAGAAGTGAGGGAGTACTGATGGGGGCTATTTCGCACCCCTTATAATAACCGGAATGACTAGTCCATATACGTTCGGACCGACCAGGAAGTCAAATTCACTAAAGAGATGCCCGGTCCAATCTGTGCTATCAACCCTTGGCGACCAAGAGTGATGTCCGAGTTCCATAAGAATTGCTATACCTAGTCCTATTAGGATTATGTTTCCTTGTAAATCTAGGGCTAATGTCATATAAATACCTAGTCAAACATTGTATTACAAACAACATACAATCAGAGCTAACGCCGACATACTTTGGCAATCTGATAACATATTTAATAGAAAAGCTTTTGCTATACTATTTACATATTCATCGTCTTGCTTACTTATTGTTCTTTACGTAATTGCTTCCTTGAGATTGATCCATCTGGAATAAAGTAACAATGCCCTATAATCTATACTTAATTTGACCTCTAAAACATATCTTTATTGATTTAATCTAACCTAACGAAAAACGATTAAAGCAGAATGACGCCATCACCACCTCACTCAATCATTTAAATGCCAGTCATGATATAGCAAATCAGAACATCAAAGCTTTATGTGCGGCAATGAAGATTCAGTCTGATGCACTCAACCCTGCTATCAGACCTGCTAATGTCACCAGTTCTGATGATGACAAAAAGGGGAAAGAGAAAAGGGAAGAGGAGCCAACTCTTCAAGCTGCTGCTGCTGGAAACAGTCAAGCTGTTGAAGAAAAAAGTTGAGGAAGCTGCTGCTAGTGAAACTAAGAAGACTGATGCTGCTGAAGAGACTGAAAAGGTTGAAGGCAAAGATGAAGCTGCTGAAGAATCCAAGGATTCTGATGGAGAATAATCAGAGCCTTATACCAAGTATAAAAATGAAGAGAGAATCAAGAGAAAGATGGACGAATTAGCCAAAGAGCAAGAAATCAAAGAGAAGATGGAAGCTGCTAAGTCTAATCTACTCTTGGATGATGATGCTGATGAAGTTGAAGATGAAGATGAAGAAAAATCTTCGTATGAATATGAAGAAGTGCTTGAAGGAGATGATGAAGAAGCTGATAGTTAGTATAGGCAAATCCATTATAATCAGTTATCTTTATTTCTTTTTCAGTCATCCTATCTGAACAGAAATTGTAACTTGTAATCATTATCATATTATCAATAAAAAGTACAAGTTCTGTTTCCAACACATCTTTTCTATCTGAGAAAATTTTGAGGATCAAAACTTTAGTATAGGTAAAACAGGTACTTAGCTGAAGTTTTGTCATCATCAAAAAGGGGGAAATTGTTGGATAAGGATGAAGATGAAAAGCACTGAAGTCAATTAGTAAAGGGTGGTTTTGATGATTTCCAAAACCTAAGACCAGCTAAGTATGGAAAACTTAGTTGTAAAATCCCTTAGAAGAATTTTGACCAATTAAGAAGACTATCAGAAGGGTCAAAGATTCAAGGTCCAGAAGACTACTGATCTGCTGAATGAAAGAAATCAGACTGGTGAAGATCAGCCGACTCAAATCTGATTTGTTCAAGTTTGGGATCAGCTCTGTTCATCATCAGACTTGTACTTTCGATCAGCCAAGTGGAAACGATCAAGAAGTCTACCCAACGGTAATAAATGCCCCTGGAAGTAATAAATGCTGAAGTACAAGGTTATTAACGACAAATGATTGAAGAAAGACCTCGTATCAGCTTGGTGCATTTAATGCTGCCTGACAGAAAGGACAGTCTGCAGTACTGTTACTGTGCAGAGAGTCGTTCGCGGATTTTAAGGACCAGAAATCAAGAGATTTGAATTTTGTCTCTCTTCAACGGACATAATTCAAAGAGTGACTATAAATAGCTGAAGAGACGAAGGAAGAAAAGACACAATTTCTGAGAGATTGAATTCAAAGCCAAAATATTTTCTAAGTCTCAAAAGCTCAAGAACAGGTCACTCGTCTGCTGAAAGTCATTTGTTGACAGAAGCCGTTGAAGTTCAAGAAAACATTTTCTGAGTGAATCTGTAAGAGAAAAGAGTTGTGAGGAGTAGATATCCATCTTAGTGAGTGATATTACTTCAGAGAATAGGAGTTTCTTTGTGATTTCTATTGCGAACATGTGGCTGATCATTTGTTGTGAAGCACAAGTAGAGTATATTGTAAACTGTGTGTTTATAGTATAACCCAAGATCTAAGTGACTTGGAAGAGTGGACTAAAGGATTTCAATCCATATAACCACTATAAAAATTCTGGTGTTTATTTCTGCATAGGTTTTTCAGCATATTTTCAGATCTGCATAAAACACTTTATAAAACTGTTTGAAAATTAATTTAAAAGAGTTTACAAAACTGGGGACAAAATTTTCAAACTACTAAGTTTACTTGTGAAAAACACTTTGAAAATCCGTTGCAAGTACTCTAGTATTGAAACTGATTTTAACAAAAATCAGCTAAGTAATTATCAGATTAGTGGTCAACAAAGCTGTTAAAATATTTGTTCGCGATCAGCCTTATAAACTTACTGTTCGGTAACAACTTAGTCTGTTTAAGTTTGAGCAATAGTTTCGAAGTTTAAAATTTGATTAAAAAGTTTCAGAGGTCTATTCACCCCCCCCCCCCTCTAGACCTCATCTGACCACTTGGGACCGACAAGTGGTATCCGAGCAGGTGGTTCATTAGAATCAGCTGCCTGATCAACGAGCTTGATCCGAGTGTTTTTCAAAGGTTTTCAATCTTTTCAAAAGAGCATCTTTTTGAAAAATTAAAATTTTTGAAAAATGGATTGTACCAGCCATGTCCCCCACATAGCTGGTATGAGCTTTGAAGACTGGAATATCAGAATGGAGATCTTCTTAGCCGCCTATAATGACAATATGTACACGTGTATCATCAAAGGTCCATTCAAATTCAGCAAGACCATCAAAGTTGATAAAGTCAATATAACGGTGGAAAAAGATTTACATGAAATGACAGCTGAAGAAATAAAGCTGTTCAACCTGGACAAAGTTGGGCGTTTTATCATGACCAAGGCCCTTGACAATGACATATTTGACAAAGTCAAGCACTGCAAGACTGCCAAAGAAATGTGGGATAAGGTCCGTGATAGAGCGAAGGAAACGATGCTATCAAAGAGCATCAGCTGAGTGTTGCTCTGGAAAAGCTGGACAACTTCAAGATGAAGTCTGCGGAAACCATTGATCAGATGGATACAAGGTTTACAAGGACGCTGAATGAAGTTTTAAAGCTTGGAAAAACCTTCACTGATAAGGAGATAACCGTCAGAGTGCTGAAAGCTCTACCTCCTAAGTTCAACATGAAGGTGACAGCCATGGAAGAGTCAAGAGACTTGGGAAAGATCTCACTCACCTAGCTGTTCTCAGTACTCAAGGCGTATGAGTATAAATTGCCAAGAATGGGTGTTGAAGAAACCTCTACTTCAAGTCCCACAGCTGCCCTGGTTGCTGCTGAAAATCCTGGAAGGCCAGCCTACAAAAGCAAAGATGTGGACTCATCTGATGATGCCACACTACTCAACAAAAAGGAGTACACTGCTGGAGATGTTGCATTGCTGATGAAAAATTTCAAGAAGTTTTACAAACGAAAAATGAAGAACAAATACAACAATGCTTCTACTTGTAACCCTACTTCTTCTTCTCAAGATAAAGATTCTTATAAATCTAAAATGATGTGCTATAACTGCAGGAAATTGGGTCATTTCATCAGAGACTGCCCATATCCTAAAGCTGAAAAGTACACTGAAGAAGAAAAGAGAATCAGAAAGGAAATAAAGTATCAGAAAGGCAAAGTGCTGGTGGCAGAAGTAGAAAAGCTAGCTGCTATCTACTCATCAGATTCGGATTCAGATACTTCTGATGAAGAGTCATCTGATGAAGAGAGACCTGCTCTTCCCTGCCTGATGGCTAAGGAATCTGATGGCTCTGAGGATGATGAGGTAACTCCTCTAGATAATGAATTATTTAATTCATTTGAACAAACGATGCTTAACAATACAAGTATTGCTGAAGCATTTACAAAGCTTAAGGAAGAGATGATATTGCTAAGAGAGCAAAACAGTTCACCGAAACATAAGGCTGAAAAGCCAAAAGAATCAGATGAATATAAACAGCTTGAGCAAGAAAATGAATCTCTGAAAGCTGAATGTGAAGTTCTTAAAGGAAAAATCATGGAACTTGAGAAAACAATTGAGTCTCATGAAAATTCATATGTTGCATCCACTCATATGTCTAGTAAACAAAAGACACCTTTAGATCAGGTTAAGTTAGAACTGAACCATAATGAAAAATTTATATTAGCTGACAACAGTAAGGTCATTTTGTATGTTTAGACTACTAAACCTGCTTCACCTGAGAAAGCGTTAAAGGAGACGAAAACTCCTATGGCTAAAAAGAGCAAAGAGCCTAGTGTAGGAAAACAGACTGGTAAGTCCAAACAGAAGATTCCTACGAAGTCTTCTGATAAGGCTAAAACCAATCAGACTAGTGATAAAACTAAGTCGTCTGTTAATGAGCAAGCATCTAGTAAACCAAAGAAGCATAAAAACAAGAAAAATCAAAATGCTTGGTATGGAAATGAGTCTTATTATGTGCAATCTGCTGCATATCCCCCTATGTATCATGCACCTATAGTAAGTATGGAAATGAGTCTTATTATGTGCAATATGCTGCATATCCCCCTATGTATCATGCACCTCAATTTTCAACTTACTATGCACCATATCCTGCTCATCCAATGCATGCATATCCTGCTTATCAAGCATCTAATTCTGCTTATGAACATTATCCTTATCATGCTGATTATCAACAACATGGCAAATCTGATGAACGTAATAAAGGCAAAGTTGTTCATGCTCCTATTGAAACTCAAAAACCTAAGAAGCCTAAGACATCAACATCTTGGGTTGTCAAAGGTGGAACTAATCCTTCAGGACCCTCTCAATAAGGGTACCTAAAACAATTTTATTTTGTTTTGTAGGTTAGGATTAGGAGTAGGAGTAAAGTAGAGAAGACCTGGTACTTGGACAGTGGCTGTTCAAGACACATGTGTGGAAACATACATGAGCTGACTGATGTTCTTGATGTGGATGGTCCAAATGTGACGTTTGGAGACACCAAGGAAGGCAAGATTGTAGCAAGTGGAAAGATGATCAAAGGCAACATTAAGATTTCTGACGTCTCTTATGTTAAAGGCCTCAATTACAATTTGCTGAGCATAAGTCAATTTTGTGATAAAGGATATTCAGTCATCTTCTCAACAGATAAGTGCTACGTTGAACAGATTGGAACAAAGAAGGTTATTTTATCTGGAAGACGACAAGGGAATGTCTACACAGTGGACTGGAATTATGTTGACAAGAATTCAAGTGTTTATTTGGTGGCATCAACACCAAGTGAAGTCAGTTGGCTGTGGCACAAAAGAATGAATCATGTGAATTTCAAGACCATCAACAGACTTATCAAAAATGATCTGGTTGAAGGAATTCCAAAGACAGTCATGAGCAAAGATAAGCTTTGTGACGCATGTCAGAAGGGTAAACAAATCAAGTCATCATTCAAAAGCAAGAAGCACCAATCATCTGGAAAGATCTTGGAGCTGCTACATATGCACTTATTTGGACCCATTGATCCAATCAGGAACGGTGGAAAGAAATACTGCGCGCCTAGCTGTTGTGGATGATTATTCAAGATACACCTGGGTGATTTTCATGAAGAAGAAAAGTGAGACCAAGGAACATCTTACAAATCTGATGGAGCAAATTCAGAATAAAAAGAGTATTAAGATACTAAAGATCAGATCAGATAGAGGGACTGAATTTACAAACTCTACTGTTGAAGAGTATTGTAATGCTAGAGTAATCAGTCATGAGTACTCTGGTGCCAGAACCCCTCAACAGAATGGAGTTGCTGAAAGGAGAAACAGGACTCTGAAGGAAGCTACCAGAACCATGATAGCTGAAGCTAAGCTGCCTCAATGATTTTGGGCAGAAGCAACAAATACAGCATGCTTTACCCAAAACAGATGCATGATCAACAAGCATCAAAATAAGACTCCATATGATGTTTGGAACAACAGGAAACCAATTATTCATTACTTTAGAATTTTTGGTTGTAAATGCTTTGTTTTAAATAATGGGAAAAATTACCTTACTGCTTTTGCAGAAAAGGCTGATGAAGCAGTATTTGTAGGATATTCTACTGTTAGTAAACTTATAGAGTCTTTAACAAAAGAACGTTACTTGTAGAAGAATCCATTCATGTAGTATTTGATGAACCTAGTCAATCTTCTGAAAAGAATCAAAATACTGATCAGAATCTGTCTACTGATTTTCAGAAATTGAGTGTCGAAAAGAATGAAGAATATATTCCCATCATACTACCTAATCTCAACTCAGCTGCAAACTCAAGTGCTGTTCAAAATCACAATGTTGATTGTCTAACAGAGGAGTTGGAAACAGCTGACAGACCAGAGAATGTTCAACAGACAACTGCTGTTCAACAGACCACTACTGGAACTCCAACAGTAGTGTTGCAAGATCACAACAGAGGTCAACATTATGATTTGCAACCTGATCTTAGATGGCTCAAGAATCACCCACCTGAGCTGGTGATTGGTGATCCTTTGGATAGAGTAAAGACAAGGAGAGCTTCTGCAAGCGAAGTAATGTTTGTCAGCTTCCTATCTCAAATTGAGCCCAAACAGATTGAAGAAGCTCTTAGTGATTCAAACTGGATCGAAGCTATGCAAGAGGAGCTAAATTAATTTGAAAATAATGAAGTCTGGTACTTAGTTCCTAGACCAAGTCATCAAAGAGTTATTGGCACTAAATGGGTATTCAGGAACAAAATGAATGAAAATGATGTTGTCACCAGAAACAAAGCAAGATTAGTTGCCAAAGGCTATTGTCAAGAAGAAGGTATTGACTTTGATGAAACTTTTGCACCAGTAGCAAGATTAGAGGCTATCAGACTATTTCTTGCTTATGCTGCTCACAAGAATTTCACAGTCTATCAGATGGATGTGAAATCAGCTTTTCTCAATTGAGAATTGCAAGAAGAAGTTTATGTTGAACAACAACCTCGATTTGAAGCTTATCAAGAAGAAGACAAGGTGTATAGTCTGAAGAAAGCCCTCTATGGACTGAAACAGGCTTCAAGAGCATGGTATGATACCCTATCTGATTTTCTTTTAATTAAAGGATTTCGTAAAGGTAAGGTAGACAAGACCTTGTTCACAATTGAATGGGAAGAACATATTTTGCTTGTGCAAATATATGTGGACGACATCATTTTTGGTTCAACAAATCAATAGATGTGTGATAAGTTCTCAAAGCTGATGCAGAACAAGTTTGAAATGAGCATGATGGGAGAACTTAATTATTTTCTTGGTTAGCAAGTAAGACAGTTGTCTGATGGAATTTTCATCAGCCAAGCAAAATACACAAAGGATCTGTTCAAGAAATTTGGTATGGAAACTAGCTCTACTGCTAATATTCCAATGTCTACTAGTCTTCGTTTGGATAAAGATGAAGATGGAAAATCAGTGGACATAACCAAGTACAGAGGAATTATTGGGTCACTGTTGTACTTAACAGCTAGCAGACCTGATATTATGTACTCTGTTGGGGTTTGTGAGAGGTATCAATCAAATCCTAAGGAATCTCATCTCCTAGCTGCCAAAAGGATACTCAAATATCTTAAAGGTGCTGAAGTTTTGGGATTGTGGTATCCTAGGGAATCTGGATTTGAACTTATTGGATATTCAGATTCTGACCTTGCTGGCTGCAAGATTGACAAGAAAAGCACAACAGGTATCTGTCAGTTCTTAGGTAGTCGTCTGATCTCTTGGATGAGTAAGAAACAGACTTCAGTATCCATATCAACTGTTGAAGCTGAATATATAGCTGCTGGAGCTTGCTGTGCACAAATATTATGGTTTAAGCATCAACTTGAAGATTACAACATAAAAATCAGTGGAATACCTATCTACTGTGACAATACAAGTGCAATCAACCTTACTCAGAATACTACAAGTCATTCAAGGACTAAACATATTGAGATCAAACATGATTTCATTAGAGATCATGTGGAGAAAGGAAATGTCATGATAGAATATGTGTTTACTGAAAATCAGATTGCTGACATCTTCACAAAACCTCTAAGTGAGACAAGGTTTTCAACTCTAAGAGCTTAACTAGGTCTACTAAAATTGGATGCATAAGCTGAGGGGGAACTCATCAGAAGACTGAAGTTCAACAGCTTACTCTTCATATTATCTTCAAGGATTAACTCTCAACAGACTAGTTAACTTATGAATTCTTAAAGTCAGGGGGAACATGTAAGACTAGCGGTACTTCTGATTAAAAGATGAAATTTGTTGATGAAAGTTAGTTGAAGTTATGTTTTCTTCAGAAGATCAAAGTCTTGAAGACTGAAGATTATTCATCTAGCTGGATTGACAAACAGCCGATGAAGGTTATCAGCTATTGGCTTTCACTGATAACAACTTTGTCATCAGGACACTAGTCCCATCAGATAAGTATTTTAATTACCTGTCTGATCAACTGTGTAAAAGCTCACTGTCTAAAAACGCTTTATTTAAAATACGCTTTTACAAGTTGAACTAAGGCGGTTCAAATTCCCGCCTCTAATTTAACGCGCTCTGAATTTGAAAAGGCGTAACTGACGCCGCACGATCAGAACTGACAAGAAACGGATCTAACGGTTGACGGGTATCACGAAAACCGAAATACCCTAACTCTATAAATCCAGATCTGATCAGACTTGTCGTTCTTTACGCACCTTAAAATACTTAGAGCATTTGTGATAAATTCCTTGCATTCTATCTTCTGCAAATTCTTCTCTTTCACTAACACCCTACAGATTCAAAGATGAGTTCTGGTGTTGAAGCAAAAGTTGAGGGTATGTACTTGGTGTACGACGCGTATTATCAGTCTGTGTTGGTCCCAAGTGGTCAGATGAGGTCTAGGGGGGGTGAATAGACCTCTGAAAATTTTTAGACTTAAAAACTTTTCAGTCGTCTGTCAGCAGACTAAGCTTATAAAGAACAGTAAGCTGACTAAGCTGATCGTGAACAAATCTTGAACAGCAGAGTGACCGCTCTTCTTATAGTTACTTAGCAGATTTCAGCAAAAATAGTTTTACAAGAGTATACTTGCAGCGGATAATTTGTAAATGTTTTTCAAAAGTAAACTAAGTCTTTCAAAGATTTTGTCCCCAGTTTTAAAACTCCTTCAAAATCTTTAATAAAATGTTTCAAGGTGTTAACTTATGCAACTTTAAAAATATGCAGGAAAACTTATGCAAAAATAACACAAAGAATTTTTATAGTGGTTATATGGATAAAAATCCTTTAGTCCACTCTTCCAGATCACTCAGATTCTGGGTTATACTATAAACACAAAGTTTACAATATTTCTCCACTTACGCCAAAACAACAAATGAGAAGGCCGTAAGCTCACAATAGGAAATCACTAAGAAAACCTATCATCTGAAGTTAGATCACTCACAAAGATGGATCTACACTCCGGACAACACTCAACTATTACAAATTCACTCAGAAAATGTTTTCTGTTTGGCTTCAACTTGGCTTTCGTCAACAAATGACTCTACCAGACGAGTGAGCTGTTCTTGAGCTTCTTGAGACTTAGAGAAAATTCTGCTTCGAAAATAAAATCTCAGAGTGTTGTTGTGTATTTGCTCTTTGAAATCAGCTCTATTTATACTCAGATTTGAAAATGTGACCGTTGAAGAAAATCACAAATCAAATCCATAGCCTTAGCCCAATTTTCAGAATGGCTCCCTGCTACAGTACTTTTCTGCTGTACTTTCCTGTAGCTGCATTAAATGCACCCTGCTGATCCGAGAATAAACTTCAATCATTTGCCATTACTACCCTTCTCTTACAGCATTTATTACACTAAGTGCATTTATTACCGTTGGACTAAATCCTTGATCTCTTCTACTCTGCTGATCAAAACAACCTTGCTGATAGATACCCTGCTGATCTAACTCTGAACCCATCTGATTTGAGTCAGCTGATGGTCTACCCTTCTGATTGCTATTTCAGCATAAGATCAGTAGTCTTCTGGGCTTAGAATTTTGGACCCTTCTGATGTCTTCTTTATTTGGTCAAAATTCTTCTAAGGGACCTAAGCTTTCCATACTTAGCTGATTTTGACGTTTTGGAAATCATCAAAACTTTCCCTTATCTTCTTATCTTCATTGCACTTCATCTTCATCTTCATCCAACAGTCTGGTACTGATTTGATGAAGGAATTACTGGAAAAGTTTAAGACTGCTTCCCTGGTAAACTTCATGGAATTACACGAATGACTGGTCTGGAAGGATCAAGTTATGGAGTATTACAAGACTGCCGAAGTGGATTTTACCAAAAGGGATTTCTTTATCAGTCTTTGCTGTTTCCTTAGGATTTCCTTCAGCTTCAGGTTCATCAGCTTCTTTTTCTTCTTCTGTAATTGACTGATCTACTGGTCTGCTTGTGCCTTCATTTTCTTCATCAGCATTTTCATCTTTGGCAGATTCATCCAGTACTTCAGTTTCTTCAAAATCAGCAGTCTTTGAGAAAGATGTGCCATCTTGTCTATCTTCTTTTTCACTAAGTACCTTATCTTCCCCCTTTTTGTCATCATCAGCAGAGTTGATTGGATATTGTGGTAAGACTGGTGTGATTTGAAGCGTATCACAGAGAAGTCTGATGTTTACTTCCATTGCATTAATTTGAGCTTCTTGTCTGAGTTGTTGGGCTTCAAATGCATCCATTTTGTTAAGCACAATGTCCCCTTGTTCACCTAGCTGAATCTGAGTTGTTAGTATCATATCAGCAGATGCCTTGAAATCCTTCATCATATTTTCTAAGGTTTCATCTTGTGCTGTTAGGCCCATTTCAACAGTCTCAGTAATTTGTCTCCAACCAGCAGCAGTGCTTTGAGTTCTTGCTCTGAGTACATCCATGTCTTGTCTGATAGTCTCTACATTATGAGCAGTGTCTTCTATCAGAGAAGTAGGAACATCAGCAGCTCTTTGGGTTGGTTGAGTTTTAGCAGCCAGCAGATTGGCAATTAACCTCTCTTCTAATTCCTTCATTGAAGTTGAAATCATTCGTTGAATTGAGTTCAACAGAGATGGTTGTATGCTCTGGGAAGTAGAAGCAACCTCTATTTGAACATGAGGTAGGGCAGTGCTTTCTTTTTCTGTGATCTGTTCTGCTGGACCAGGAGTACTTTCTTTCTCCTGGGTCTGATCTGCTTGACTAGGAGTGCTTTCCTTCTCCTTAGTCTGATCAGCTGGTGGTGCTTGAACCTTTCTAGTATCTGCAACAGTAAGCACTTTACCATCATTATTTAAAATTGATCTATGAGTAATCCAGGTCATGTTATCTATTGGAATAAATGGAGAGATTGGATTCTCTGGAAGTTCCTCATAAGGCTTGATGGTAGATCCATAGACAATTTGTTTCAAACTTGGAAGAGGGAGCAATGAACTTGGATGTCCCTTCATCTTCCTAGTTCTTTTGGCCCAAGTTTCCATGGTTGTGGAAACTGCCAGCTTAATTGCACGTTCCTTTAGATCTTCATCTTCAGCATACTCTTCTAGTACGGAATTATACAACTTTTTGGCCTCAGCTTTTACCAGATGACAGATCTTCAGTCTTACCATGTCTAGAAAGAATTCTGAGTCCAATGCTTGAGATAGAGAGTTTGTTCCAAGCCACTTCATGACCCAGGCTTCTTCACTTGTAAAAGCCTTCCAGTTGGCAATCTGATCCTTACTCTTCAACAAACGATACTCTCTCCGTCTGTTATACCTAACTTTTTCTTTGATGAACATCGTCTGACAAGTAATTCTGTCATTTTCAGCTTCCAGGCGTGCAATGAATTCATCAAAAACAGCAGGATCATCTCTAACAATTTCCAATGCTAGTTTCAACTCTGCTCTTCTCTTAGGTTGCACTTCTGGTGTAGGCATGACTTGCCTAGGCTTTTTAGGATCTCTTTGTTCTCCAATAACCATGCCACCAGCTTGCATTGGACCATGAGAATCCTTAGCACTGGCTTCTATGGCAGCAGCCAACTCTGCAGCTTCAATGGCATCTCTTTCTTCTTGAGTCATCTTACTGGCTTCCTCTTCCAGTCTTTTGAGCTCAAGTGCCTTTTGACGATCCTCTTCAGCCTTTTCAGCAGCTTTCCTTTGTCTCTCAGCTTCATCCAATTTCTTCTTTTCAGCTGTAGAGAGATAAGGGATTACAATTTTGCCAGTCCTTAGTTTCTTGGCTTCAGGACTTTCCACAGCCTGTAGTGGAATGGCATCAACAGGAGCAGGATGCAGAAGGAGTGCATTTCCTTCATTTGTTGTGCCAGTCTGCTGTTCTTCTCTAACATTAGCAGACAATCCAACAGTTGAGTCTCCAGCAGGCTCATCAGCAGGCTCTTCAATAATAATTGGATTTTCTGCTGTTGCTGGTATCTCTCTTACAGTTTCAGGTGACTCTTCAGAGAATGTGACCTTCCTTTTTGCCTTTGACTTGGTCATATTTCCGGAAGGTTGAGGTTTAGGAAATCTTTTCACAGAGCTCCTTGTCCTCATTCTTTTTGTAACTTGAGGAGGAACAGCTTCATCTGATTCTGTTCTTTCAGGAGATGATTCAGACTCCATTTCTTCAAGTTCTTTAGCAAATTCACTGACTACCTTGTCAGGAACTTCAATCTCAGGCTGAGCTGATCCAGCTTCAACAGTAGTACTCACTGTTTGATCAGCAGACGCACTGGTCTGACCAGCCTTTTTTCTTTTCTTGGCAGGGGCCTTAGCAGGCTTGACAGGAGCCTTTCTTTTAGAAGTACCTTCACTTCTAACTGGCTCATACAACTTGAATTCTTTGGCAGGATGGACAGACTTTCCATTTACCACTTGAAATTTCAAGCGTAAGAACAGATGACTGAGCAGAATGCCATACCTTTTCTTCTTATCACTCAGCGGATCAAATACATGAGCAGCCCAGTTAACCTTTAAATCATAGAAAATGCAGATCATTGTGTAATATCTCCTTCTGGGTAATCCGTCCAGAGAACCAGTGCTGCAGTCCAACACCTTCGCAATTATATCAGCAAACCTCTGATACTCATCCTTCAGCTGAGTTTTCATCAGGGTCCCTGACATTTCCTCTCCCTCCTTGGCATAAATTTGCCAAAACTCCTCCTCTTTCTCAGATCCTAGATCTGTTACATCTCCTCCTTCATTTTTCAGCCCATAAATTTCACATAAAACAACAGCAGATATGCAAATCTTCTTTCTCCCAATAATGGCAATCATAGATGTCTTATCATCGTTGAATTTTCTGGTTTTGTAGAGATTAGCACCGTCGTCCAGAAATACATATTCCTCATGCGCTTCTAGAACAGGTACCAGCGATGATTTCTTGATTTTATTCATGATTTCCCTCATTAGATCAGTACCAGTAGAGAAGAATTTGTCATAGCTTAGAAACCTTCCTTCACTAATAGCCATTTCGTGATTAAGTGATGTAAATCTGCAAAAGATTGAGAGCTAAAGAACAGAGAGTTTGGAGAGTTAGAGAATTTGGGAATTTTGTGTGCGTAAGTCGACTGATCTGTTCAGATCGGAATTTATACGTTTCTTTTGTTTTGGTTACCGTGATTAATATGGACCGTAAGATTGATCTGACAGGTTTTAAATCGTATGGGTGAGAATTGCGGATTTCAAATTTATTAAATTAATGTCAGGTGAGCGGGAAACTCAATAGGCACTTATCTGTTACTTATAAAAGCGTGTTTCCAAAGATGCGATTTATGACCATGCTTATATAATGTATCAGATGAGTAGAGTTTAACTTATCTGACAGACGAGTGATCTGTTATCTGATATTACTAGAGAAAGCCAATAGCTAGTAATCTTCCTCTGCTGTTTGTCAATCCAGCAAGATAAATTTAATCTTCAATCTTCAAGAATGAATATATCTTTTAGCAGCATAACTTCAACTAACTGTTATTAACTGATTTCATCTCTAGAACATAAGTACCGCTAATCGTACACGTTCCCCCTGAATTTGAGATTTCATGAGTTAATTAGTCTATTGAGAGTTAACCTTGAAGATGATAATGGATGACTGTGCTGATGAACTTCAGTTTTCTGATAAGTTCCCCCTCAGCTTATGCATCCAAATTCAGTAGTCCTAGTTCAGCTCTTAGAGTTGAAAACCTTACTTCACTTAGAGGTTTGGTGAAAATGTCAGCTATCTGATTGTCTGTATGAACATACTCAATTATAAAATTTCCTTTCTCCACATGATCTCTAATGAAGTGATGCTTGATCTCAATATGTTTAGTCCTTGAATGACTTGTAGTGTTCTAAGTAAGAGAGATTGCACTTGTATTGTCACAGTAGATTGGAATTCCACTTATCTTAATGTTGTAATCTTCTAGTTGATGCTTCAACCAAAGTATCTCACAGCATGCTCCAGCAGCTATATACTCAGCTTCAGCAGTAGATACGGACACTGATGTATGTTTCTTACTCATCCATGATATCAGACGACTACCCAAAAATTGACAAGCACCTGTTGTGCTCTTCCTATCAATTTTGCAACCAGCAAGGTCTGAATCTGAATATTCTATAAGCTCAAATCCAGATTCTCTAGGATAGCACAATCCCAATTCTTGAGTGCCTTTGACATATTTCAGTATTCTCTTGACAGCTAAGAGATGAGATTCCTTAGGGTTTGATTAGGGCTGGGTAAATGGGATCGGGTTTCGGGTACCCGTCCCGTCCCGATCGGGTTTTCCCATTTGGGACGGAAGAAAACGGGTTTTTTCCGGGTTCGGGACATCTCGAAACCCGGTAAAAAAAAACCGGGACGGGTTTCGGGTTTTGAGCCCATCCCGATCGGGAAACCCGTCCCGATTAACTAGTTCTATTGAAGCTAAAAGGAAAAATGAAAGAAGAGATAAACCAGTTTAATTCTTTTGACATTGTGGCTTCACAAAATCTGGCTTTATCAATTAATAATTGACCTATGCCTTACTCATTGAAATCACATATAGTAGTAAATATTTTGTCTGCCACTAAGATCAAACTAAAATTTAACGGACAAGATTCATTGATTTTCAACTGGAATCCGAGAATGTTCTAAAACTTGGAATTCAAATATATATGTATTATATATAAAAAAAAAAAAAAAAAAAAAGTGAATTCCTTTTTATCTTCTCATAGTCATAGAGAACCTACCAGAGAGAATAAAGAAGACGCAGAACGTAATTAAGCATAGTAAAAGAGAATAAGATTCTTCAATTCAGCTTTTCATATCACAAATCCATCTTCTGCAGAGATTGAATTAAGGAACTCTTGCTGAGGTTTGGATCTTTTGTGACTGCAGGAGCAGGAATGTTTGGAGCTTAGAAAGGAAAGAGACGAGGAGGAGGAGCTGAAAGTTGTACATTCAAGGATTCTCGGGACACCCGAACCCGTCCCGAAATCCCGAAGTTAAATTGGGTGCCCGAAACTCACGGGACCTTGGTTGAGCTACCGGGTTTTGGGACTTAAATTTGAGATCCCGAAACCCGAAATCCCGTTCCGAAATACCCGAATTCCCGAAAACCCATCCCGATCCCACCCCTAGGTTTGATTGAAATCTCGCACAAACCCCAACAGAGTACATAATATCAGGTCTGCTAGCTGTTAAGTATAACAGTGACCCAATAATTCCTCTGTATTTGGTTATGTCCACTGATTTGCCATCTTCATCTTTATCCAAACGAAGACTAGTAGACATTGGAATAGTAGCAGTGGAGCTAGTTTCCATACCAAATTTCTTGAACAGATCCTTTGTGTATTTTGCTTGGTTGATGAATATTCCATCAGGCAACTGTCTAACTTGCAAACCAAGAAAATAATTGAGTTCACCCATCATGCTCATTTCAAACTTGTTCTGCATCAGCTTGGAAAACTTGTCACACATCTGTTGGTTAGTTGAACCAAAAATAATATCGTCTACATATATTTGCACAAGTAATATGTGATTCTCCCATTCAATTGTGAACAAGGTCTTGTCTACCTTACATTTACGAAATCCTTTAATTAAAAGAAAATCAGATAGGGTATCATAACATGCTCTTGGGGCCTGTTTCAGTCCATAGAGGGCTTTCTTCAGACGATACACCTTGTCTTCTTGTTGATAAGCTTCAAATCCAGGTGGTTGTTCAACATACACTTCTTCTTGCAATTCTCCATTTAGAAATGCTGACTTCACATTCATCTGATAGACAGTGAAATTCTTGTAAACAGCATAGGCAAGAAACAGTCTGATTGCTTCAAGTCTTGCCACTGGTGCAAATGTCTCATCAAAGTCAATTCCTTCTTCTTGACAATAAACCTTGGCCACTAATCTTGCTTTATTTCTAGTGACAATACCATCTTCATTCATTTTATTTCTGAAAACCCATTTAGTGCCAATTACTCTTTGATGACTTGGTCTTGGAACTAAGTACCATACTTCATTCCTTTCAAATTGATTTAACTCTTCTTGCATAGTTTCAATCCAGAAGGAATCACTGAGAGCTTCTTCAATTTGTTTAGGCTCTATTTGAGATAGGAAGCTGACAAACATAGCATCTTGTGCAGCAGCTCTTCTTGTCTTCACTCTATCCAAAGGATCACCAATCACCAACTATGGAGGGTGATTCTTGAGCCATCTGAGATCAGGTTGCAGGTCAGGATGTTGTCCTCTGTCTTGATCTTGCAACACTACTGTTGGAGATTCAGTAGTAGTCTGTTGAACAGTTCTTGTCTGTTGAACAGTCTCTGGTCTGTCAGATGTTTGCAAGTCGTCAGTTAGACAATCAGCACTGTGATTTTGAACAGCACTTGAGTTATCAACTGGGTTGAGATCAGGTAGTATGATGGGAACATATTCTTCATTCTTTCCAACATTCAACTTCTGTAAATCAGTAGACAGATCTTGATTAATACTTTGATTCTTTTCAGAAGATTGATTTGGTTCATCAAATACTACATGAATGGATTCCTCTATAAGTAAAGTTCTTTTGTTAAAGACTCTGTAAGCTTTACTAACAGTAGAGTATCCTACAAAAACAGCTTCGTCAGCCTTCTCTGCAAATGCAGTAAGGTGATTTTTCCCATTGTTCAATACAAAACATTTACAACCAAAAATCTTAAAGTAGTGAATGTTTTGTTTCCTGTTGTTCCAAACTTCATATGGAGTCTTGTTCTGATTTTTGTTGATCATGCATCTGTTTTGGGTAAAGCAGGCTGTATTTGTTGCTTCTGCCCAAAATCTTTGTGGAAGCTTAGCTTCAGCTATCATTGTTCTGACAGCTTCCTTCAGTGTTCTGTTTCTCCTTTCAGCAACACCATTCTGTTGAGGGGTTCTAGCAGCTGAATACTCATGATGTATTCCTTTGATATTACAATACTCTTCAACAGTAGAGTTTGTGAATTATATCCCTCTATCTGACCTGATCTTCAATATTTTTGTGCTTTTCTCATTCTGGATCAGTTCCATCAGATTAGTAAGATGTTCCTTGGTTTCACTTTTCTTCTTCATGAAGATCACCCAAGTATATCTTGAATAATCATCCACAACAGCTAGGCAGTATTTCTTTCCACCATTGCTGACTGGATCAATGGGTCCAAATAAGTCCAAGTGTAGCAGCTCCAAGATTCTGTCAGAAGATTGGTGCTTCTTGCTTTTGAATGATGACTTGATTTGTTTCCCTTTCTGACATGCGTCACAGAGCTTATCTTTGTTCATGACTGTTTTTGGAATCCCTTCTACCAAATCATTCTTTATCAGTCTGTTTATGGTCTTGAAGTTTAAATGATTCATCCTTTTGTGCCACAGCCAACTGACCTCACTTGGTGTTGATGCCACCAAACAAATACTTGAATTCTTGTCAGCAGAATTCCAGTCGACTATGTTGACATTTCCTTGTCGTCTTCCAGAGATTACCTTCTTTGTACCAATCTGTTCAACGTAGCACTTATCTGTTGAGAAGATGACTGAATATCCTTTGTCACAAAATTGACTTACGATCAGCAGGTTGTACTTTAGGCCTTTAACATATGAGACGTCAGATATCTCAATGTTTCCTTTGATTAATCTTTCTTTAGCTACAATCTTGTCTTCTTTGCTGTCTCCAAAAGTGACATTTGGACCATCCACAGCAACAGCATCAGTCTTCCACACATGTGCCTTGAACAACCATTGTCCAAGTACCATATCTTCTCTACTTTACTCCTACTCCTAATCCTAACATACAAAACAAAAATAAAATTGTTGTAGGTACCCTTATTGAGAGGGTCCTGAAGGATTAGTTCCACCTTTGACAACCCAAGACGTTGATGCCTTAGGCTTCTTAGGCTTCTGAGTTTTGACAGGAGCATGAACAGTTTTATCTTCATCATAGTCAGCAGATAAGTCAGGTTGATGATCAGTATGATAAGGAAAATGTTCATAAGCAGGGTAAGGTGCATGCTAAGCAGGGTATGCATGCATTGGATAAGCAGGGTATGGTGCATAGTAAGTTGGAAATTGAGGTGCATGATACATAGAAGGATATGCAGCAGGTTGCACATAATAAGATTCATTTCCATACCAAGCATTTTGATTTTTCTTGTTCTTATGCTTCTTTGGTTTACTAGATGCTTGCTCATTAACAGACGACTTAGTTTTACCACTAGTCTGATTCAATTTAACTTTATCAGCAGACTTCTTAGGACTCTGCTGTTTGGTCTTACCAGTCTGTTTTCCTACAATAGGCTCTTTGCTCTTTTTAGCCTTAGGAGATTTCTTCTCCTTTAACACTTTCTCAGGTGAAGCAGGTTTAGTAGTCTGAACATAAAGAATGACCTTACTGTTGTCAGCAGATATAAATTTTTCAGTATGGTTCAGTTCTAACTTATCCTGTTCTAAAGGTATCTTGTGTTTACTAGACATATGAGTGGATGCAACAGATGATTTATCATGAGACTCAATAACTTTTTCAAGTTCCATGATTTTACCCTTATAGATTTCACATTCAGCTTTCAGAGATTCATGTTCTTGCTCAAGCAGTTTATAACCATCTGATTCTTTAGGCTTTTCAGCTTTAAGTTTCAGTGAGATGTTTTGCTCTTTTAGCAATATCATCTCTTCCTTAAGCTTTTTATATGCTTCAGCAATACCAGTATTGTTAAGCATCATTTGTTCAAATGAATTAAATAATTCATTATCAAGAGGAGTTACCTCATCCTCAGAGTCATCAGATTCCTTGGCCATCGGGCAGATGAGAGCAGTGTTCTCTTCATCAGAAGACTCTTCATCAGAAGTGTCTGAGTCTGAATCAGATGAGTAGATAGCAGTCAGCTTTTCTACTTCAGCTATCATTGCCTTGCCTCTCTGATGCTTTCTTTCCTTTCTGATTCTCTTCTCTTCTTCAGTGTATTTCTCTGCTTTTGGATATGGACAGTCTCTGATGAAGTGTCCCAATTTCCTGCAGTTATAACACATTAGTTTGGATTTGTAATCATCCTTATCTTGAGAAGAAGAGTTAGGTTTAGAAGTAGAAGCATTGTTATATTTGTTCTTCATTTATCTTTTGTAGAACTTCTTGAAATTATTCATCAACAATGCTACATCTCCAGCTGTGTACTCCTTTTTGTTGAGAAATGTGGCTTCATCAGATGAGTCCACTTCTTTACTTCTTTGTACTGGTCTTCTGGGATTTTCAGCAGCAACTAAGGCAGATGTGGGTCCTGAAGTTGAGGTTTCTTCAATTCCCATTCTTGGCATTTTAAACTCAAACGCCTTGAGTACGGAGAACAGCTCTGTAAGGGAGATCTTTCCCAAGTTTCTTGATTCTTCCATTGCTGTCACCTTCATGTTGAACTTAGGAGGTAAGGCCTTTAGTACTATGACTGTGATTTCTTTGTCAGTAAAGGTCTTTCCCAACTTTAGAACTTCATTGAGTGTTCTGGTGAACCTAGTATCCATCTGATCAATGGTCTCTCCAGACTTCATTTCGAAGTTATCCAGTTTTTCCAAAGCAACAGTAAGTTGATGCTCTTTTATAGCATCATTGTCTTCGCTCATATCACGAACTTTGTCCCACATTTCTTTTGCAGTTTTGCAATGTTTGATCTTGTCAAACCGATCATTATCCAGGGCTTTAGTCATGATGAACCGGCCAACCTTGTCTAGATTGAACAGCTTTATTTCTTCTGCTGTCATCTCATTTAAGTCTTTCTCCACCACGGTATCAACTTCATTGATCTTTATCGTCTTGGTGAATCTGAATGGACCTTTGATGATACATGTGTACATGTTATCATTATAAGCAGCTAGAAAAATCTTCATTTTGATTTTCCAGTCTTCAAAAGACATACCAGCAATGTGGGGAACATGGCTGATACAATCCATTTTTCAAAAAGTTTTTATTTTTCAAAAATATGCTCTTTTGGAAAGTTTTGAAAACCTTTGAAAAACACTTGGATCAAGCTCGTTGATCAGGCAGCTGATTCTAATGAACCACATGCTCTGATACCACTTGTTGGTCCCAAGTGGACAGATGAGGTCTAGAGGGGGGGTGAATAGACCTCTGAAAATTTTTAGACTTAAAAACTTTTCAATCGTCTGTCAGCAGACTAGGCTTATAAAGAACAGTAAGCTGACTAAGCTGATCGTGAACAAATCTTGAACAGCAGAGTGACCACTCTTCTTATAGTTACTTAGCAGATTTCAACAAAAATAGTTTTACAAGAGTATACTTGCAGCGGATAATTTGTAAATGTTTTTCACAAGTAAACTAAGTCTTTCAAAGATTTTGTCCCCAGTTTTAAAACTCCTTCAAAATCTTTAATCAAATGTTTCAAGGTGTTAACTTATGCAACTTTAAAAATATGCAAGAAAACTTATGCAAAAATAACACAAAGAATTTTTATAGTGGTTATATGGATAAAAATCATTTAGTCCACTCTTCCAGATCACTCAGATTCTGGGTTATACTATAAACACAAAGTTTACAATATTTCTCCACTTACGCCAAAACAACAAATGAGAAGGCCGTAAGCTCACAATAGGAAATCACTAAGAAAATCTATCCTCTGAAGTTAGATCACTCACAATGATGGATCTACACTCCGCACAACACTCAACTATTACAAATTCACTCAGAAAATGTTTTCTGTTTGGCTTCAACTTGGCTTTCGTCAACAAATGACTCTACCAGACGAGTGAGCTGTTCTTGAGCTTCTTGAGACTTAGAGAAAATTCTGCTTCGAAAATAAAATCTCAGAGTGTTGTTGTGTATTTGCTCTTTGAAATCAGCTCTATTTATACTCAGATTTGAAAATGTGACCGTTGAAGAAAATCACAAATCAAATCCATAGCCTTAGCCCAATTTTCAGAACGGCTCCCTGCTACAGTACTTTTCTGCTGTACTTTCCTGTAGCTGCATTAAATGCACCCTGCTGATCCGAGAATAAACTTCAATCGTTTGCCATTACTACCCTTCTCTTACAGCATTTATTACACCAAGTGCATTTATTACCGTTGGACTAACTCCTTGATCTCTTCTACTCTGCTGATCAAAATAACCTTGCTGATAGATACCCTGCTGATCAAACTCTGAACCCATCTGATTTGAGTCAGCTGATGGTCTACCCTTCTGATTGTTATTTCAGCATAAGATCAGTAGTCTTCTGGGCTTAGAATTTTGGACCCTTCTGATGTCTTCTTTACTTGGTCAAAATTCTTCTAAGGGACCTAAGCTTTCCATACTTAGCTGATTTTGACGTTTTGGAAATCATCAAAACTTTCCCTTATTTTCTTATCTTCGTTGCACTTCATCTTCATCTTCATCCAACAGTCTGGTACTGATTTGATGAAGGAATTACTGGAAAAGTTTAAGACTGCTTCCCTGGTAAACTTCATGGAATTACACGAAGGACTGGTCTGGAAGGACTTCCGACCAAGTTATGGAGTATTACAAGACTGCCGAAGTGGATTTTACCAAAAGGGAGATTAAGGCAACTATTCGAGGCAAATCCATCGTCATAACCCCTGCTGTTCTTCACTAGACTTTTGGTCTGCCAAACAGTGGTCGGCATGACGTCACCACTCTTGCTGAAGAAAAGCTTCAAGATTTATGGGCAATCTGTGCCAAAAAAGGTGAGATGTTGACTGGCAACATCAAGAAAAGGCAACTGAAGGATGAATATCAGCGTATGGCTGATATGGTTGCGAAGCTGATAGAGAATTGCACATTTTCTTTGGATGCTGTCACCATGAAGAGATACAGCAGCATGCTGTCTATCTACTATGCATTGGAGGTAAATTGGTCAGTTGTTGTTTGGTACATACTGGCTAACTTTCATGAGAAGAAAGGGAAAAAGGCCACTCCTCAGGCAAATCACAGAATCACATTGAGCTATTTGCTCTACCATATGGGATGTGATATGACAAATGGGAAGGAAATTAATAATGCTAAGGCAATGTCCAAGTACGTGCCTGTTATGAAGAGGAAAGCTGATGAGGTTAAGGCTGATGAAGATGTGGAGGAACCTAAGGAAGAGGTTCCTGCCAAAAGGCAAAGGAAATTGGTGAAAACAGCTCAGCTTGCTGTTGAAAAGAAAAGGGCTGATGAGCCCAAGGAAGTGGCTCCAACGAAGATGAAAGCACCTACTCAAACAGCTGAGCCAGCTGTTCAAGCCAGAGTAGATCAGTCTGATGCACAGAGAGCTGATGCCATCATAAATCAGACTACTGCGGAGATAAAGAATATGTCTCCTGCTTCTTCTTCAAGAACTCCTTCTGCTGAACATCCTGATGAGACTGTTGCTCACAGGACTAGGAGTCAATTGAGAGATACAGGTGCCTCCCAACCTGTTCAAAGAATGAGAATGAAAAAGACAATCAGAAAGAGGATGACGTTTATTGAATCACCTACTGACTTGTCTGATATAGTCAGAACAAGCCCTCAGTCAGCAGAGAGGCCTGCTGGTGCTGAGGAAACATCTGTTGCTGAAAAGACTGATGCCCATTAGACTGCTCCAAAAGAACCAACAGCTGAGGTTTCTCAACCTCAAGATGATCCAGATGTGATGATCATCAACCCTATAGCAGCTGCACCCATTGCATCTGCTGGTCCTGCTCCTGCCCAAGCTGACAAAGGAAAAAGAAAGATTCTTATCAAAAGGAAGAAAATTTCTGCTGCTGATAAGAAAAAGAGGGAGGAAGCTGAGCAGAGAAAAAGGGACGAACAGGAAGAAAAGAGGGTCCTTAAACTCGGCAAGATTCAAGCCGAAAAGGATGAACAGAGAATGAAGATGTCTGAAGCAGAACGAAAGGCTGCTGAAGATGTTGAACTTGCTGTGGTTATTGAGCTGAGCAAGAAGGATGCTCATGGACCTGTTCATGCTGGTGGGATCAAGATTGGTGAATCTAAAGAAGCTAAGCCAAAGATGCCTGCTGGCACTGTCAAGCCAAAGGCCAAGTTTGAAGTTAGAAGATCATTTGATATTATTAATTCTGATAAATCTATCTTCAACAGGTTTGAGAAGGCCTTAGCTTATTTTGATCAGAAATTGATGCTCAAGACTTTATTCACTCATGATAAGCCAAGGTACATGAAGTGTAGAGACTATAGGATGAATAAGTCTGTTGAAGAGCTTCAAAGTTGGAAGGAGTTGGCTGATGAAGAAAGGTGGGTTCTTCAATGGCTGAAGACTGACTCCATATCGCAAGCCTTGGATCCTGACTTCATCAGAGATGCTATGCATCAGTATGCCAAGGACTTTGCTACTGATGTAGCAAAGATTATTGCCAACACTTTGCCTGGAAAAAGAAGAAAATCCGATAATCCTGTTGAAAGGGCCATTCAAATAGTTGTTATGACTGCCCTGAAGAACTGGGCTGCTAAGTCTAGATATCAGCAAGGATCTTCAAGTGAGCTGCCCTCGCTGCCAAGTATCCAACAGATCACTTTTCGCAAAGAAGTGAAAGATTACTATGAAATGCCCAAGGTAAAGGCATCTGCTCCAAAGCCATGGCCTGTTGTGAGTCAAATTCGTCAAACAACAACCTTTACTGATGACGGCAAAATCATAAGTAAAATCTTTGAAGATGTCATTGATAAGCCCAAAGCTGTTAATGAACCCTTAGCAATTGATTGGAAAGCTAAGGAGTCCAATGCTGATCAAGAGACTGAACTGAAAGATGCCCTTGTCCACCAGGAGAGTAAAGATGACCAAGTTGATGAGCCTACTGCTTCATCAGCTGATTTGCATTCATCACTAATGGAAGCTTTCCAATTGTTAATGGAAAATTCAATAAGGAAAATGGAAGAGAGGAACAGCACGCAGTTAAAGAAAATGCAGCAAGAATTGGCAGAATCTAACAGATTACAGCTTGAGCACATGCAATTACTTACTGCAAGAACAATAAAGAATGCAATTGATAATTTTCCTCTGCCTGAGGATCATACTAGGCAGATGACTCAGAGTGTTGTAGAGATGAACAGAAATATTGAAGATGTAAAGGCTGATGTCAATCATCTTCATACTGCCTTGAAAAGAGCTGAAAACAACATTGTTGATCTCACTGCATCCTTCATCAATGTCGGTGAACAAGAAAAGGCAGTAAATGTAGCACTGTTGCAAGAGGTCACTAAAGCTGGAGATACTATCCATGAAGAACTTGCCACAATGCAAATCAACATTGATTGTCTTAATGATCAGAATGTGATGGGGGCTATTTCGCACCCCTTATAATAATCGGAATGACTAGTCCATATACGTTCGGACCAACCAGGAAGTCTAATTCACTAAAGAGCTGCCCGGTCCGATCTGTGCTATCAACCCTTGGCGACCAAGAGTGATGTCCGAGTTCCATAAGAATTGCTATACCTAGTCCTATTAGGATTATGTTTCCTTGTAAAGCTAGGGCTAATGTCATATAAATACCTAGTTAAACGTTGTATTACAAACAACATACAATCAGAGCTAACGCCGACATACTTTGGCAATCTGATAACATATTTAATAGAAAAGCTTTTGCTATACTATATACATATTCATCGTCTTGCTTACTTATTGTTCTTTACGTAATTGCTTCCTTGAGATTGATCCATCCGGAATATAGTAACAAAGCCCTATAATCTATACTTAATTTGACCTCCAAAACATATATTTATTGATTTAATCTAACCTAACGAAAAACGGTTAAATCAGTTGGCGCCCACCGAGGGGCTAGGTTAATTATTCGATTGACATATGGCTCGCCCAAGGAAGAGCGTCCGTAACGGAGCAAGGAGTAGCACGACGATCCTTCTTAACACATCTGAGGATCAACCGGACGATACTAACAATAACGTCCCTATAATAAATGACAATCAGCAAGAGAACAAGCAGCTGCCGAATCAGGAGGAACCACAAGGGATAAATATCCAAAACCCGCAAGGACAACAAGGGATCCCCGCCAATGCGGTACCAGAAGACTATGTGGCTCCAGCAATCCCTGTTCCCCTGTCAGACACTCGGGAGAAGCTGCGACAGATCGCTATGCTATTTAATTCACTCTCCCCAGGGGAATTACTAGTACCCGAGCAGGTTCCTAGAAACCCTAGAGCGACTAGGGCAAATCCTATTCAAAGGACACCGAGGCAGGTCGATCAGATCTCGCAACAAGTGGACAGCCCTGCAAGCGAGCAACGATCGTTGCACAGTCTGCAAAAGAGCAATTCGAAACCCTCCAATGAACATATCCGAAGAAAAACGGATCGGACGAGGCCGCAACCTGTCCGCCCCGGATCACAGGAACATACCATAATTCCCATCGAAGATGACGTAGTCGATGCAATTCCTAATCGACCACGAACCATGCGATTCTCGAAAAGAGAAATTGAAAAGATGGTACAGGAACGTCTGGAACAACGTCTACGAACTGTTCAAAATCCATGGGCCAAAAGCACGGAGATCCAAGAGAGCCTAGCAGCGTGCTCCCCCTTCTGCAAGGAAATAAAAGAAGCACAATCGTCGGGACAGGTTTCAGGACGACTACCCAGATATGAAGGAATCACCGACTCAGATGACTATATATTCAGCTTTACAAACATAATGAACTTATATGCTCACTCGGCAGAATTCACTGCAAAGCTGATGGTCACCACATTCGAGGGACTAGCTATGGATTGGTTTGCAAAACAACCCACCAATTCCATATTCAGCTTTAGGGAATTATGCAATAAGCTAACTCAGCAGTTCGCTAGCCAGAAGAGACAGAAATTGCCAATGAGCTACCTAGGGACCATCCATCAACATGACGGAGAAACCCTTCGTTCCTGGTTGGCAAGGTTTAATGTAGAATTGCTTAAAATCGATTCCCCAAATATCGATTACATAATCTCCATTCTCTTCGATCTCACCAAAAACAGGCAATTCGGGAATGCCCTTAGTAGAAAGCAACCAAGAACGTTTGCTGATATTATGACCTTGGCATCGAAATACATGACCCAAGAGGACATGAACTCTTTTAAAGATAAGAATAAAAATAAAGCTCCCGCCTCCGGCTCCAAGCGGCAAGATAGAGTTCCTGCTCAAAAATCCATGGATTATGATCGATCCTTCAGAAGAGGCAATGTCTTCCAGCGATTAGAATATAATCAAAACAATCAAGACAGACGACCTAATGTCTATCAAAGACCTAGATCGGCCGAGCCGGCGAACAGAATCAGAATTAACCAAGTAGAATACCCCAGGCTGACCGTTCCAATAGAAGAAATCTTGGTAGCACTTGAGAGGAACAATTGGATCCCGGCAACGAAGAGAATCGCTCAGCCAAGGCCAGGTGCACAAAACTATGATTTATACTGTAGATATCACCGGGCACATGGGCATCGCACTAAAGATTGTTTTCACCTTAAAAGAGAAATTGAAAAACTGATCGAACAAGGAAAATTAGATGACTATTTAGAACGGAACAACCGCAAGAGGGGTAGAAGTCGGAGTCCTCGGAATAATAACCAAAGAGGGAGCTCTCGAAGAAGGTCCCCTAACGATGGTCCCCCACAAGAGTTGAATGATGGTCAGATTAACGGCACCATTCATACGATCTCAGGAGGACCAGCAGGCGGGGACAGTCGCAATGCTCGCCGCAGGACCACCCGGTTCCTACTTGGAAGCATCAGGTACCCAAAAGAAGTGTGGACGGTAGAAAGAAAACCACCAAAGGACCAGCTGATCAGTTTCAATGAGAGCGAGGTACCAAAGAACTTTGTTTGGGACATGAAAGAAGACAACCCTGATTTCCCGATGGTGGTATCGCTGGAAATAGCGAACTACAACGTCAAAAGAATCCTGATCGATAATGGAAGCTCAGCGAACATCATCTCTAAAGAGGTCCTAGCTCAGATGAACTTGGGAGAAATAACATTCCAAAAGGTAGCTACGCCTTTAGTAGGATTTGGAGGTTACGAAATTGTCCCCTGTGGCACAATAACTTTAAGTGTCTCACTCGGAAAGAAACCAAGTCGTAAGGTGAAGTTAATCAAATTCTTGGTAGTAGAAACTCCCTTTGACTACAACGCGATCCTAGAGTGACCCGCCCTCAACCTATTCCGAGCGGTTGTTTCAACTTACCATCAGAAGATAAAATTTCCGACTGACATGGGAATCGGAGAGATAATAAACGATCATTATATGGCATGGGACTGTTACAACACCTCCTTAACTTTGGGGAACCGCTCCAGATCATTTACCCTAGCTAAAAGAAAGCTCGATGACGACGTTGACAGAGTCGAAGTTGAAATCCCCAGCACAGATCGAATAGATAAAAAGGGAAAGTAACCGGTCGATTTAGCTTTGAAACCACCGGAACACAAAGATGTCCTACTAGTGCAAGGGGATCCAACAAAAACAACCAGAATAGGAACTGAACTCAGTAAGGAAGGGGAAGTACTGTTAGTAAACTTCCACAGAGAAAACATAGATATCTTCGCCTGGAGCGCGAACGACATCGAAGGGATTGATCCCAGAGTAATCACTCATTCGCTAAAAATCGACCCCATGGCAAAACCAGCCAGACAAAAGAAGAGGAATCATGGGCCGATAAAAGATAAAATAATCAAGGCAGAAGTAGAAAGGCTACTCAAGGCAAAACAAATTCGAGAAATACACTTCTCGGAATGGCTATGTAATGTCGTGTTAGTAGCGAAAGGGGATAAAAAGGATAATAAGTGGAGAATGTGCAATGATTTCACTGGCCTTAACAAACTATGTCCGCGTCCATATCCCCTCCCGAGGATCGACTTATTAGTCGACTCAACCGCTGGTTTTGCAATTTTCAGCATGATGGACGCCTTCCAAGGTTTTTATCAAATATACATGGATGAGCGAGACCAAGAGAAAACTGCCTTCGTAACAGAGCAGGGTGTCTACTGCTTCATAGTCATGCCATTTGGCCTGAGGAACGCCGGGGCCACTTACCAGAGGTTAGTAAACATGATGTTCAAGGAGCTGATCGGAGAAATAATGGAAGTCTACGTAGACGATATGCTGGTCAAAAGCATGAATGAAGCTGACCATGTAAAGCATCTCGATCGATGCTTCCGAATATTGAGAAAATACCAAATGAAGCTGAATCCTGCAAAATGCACTTTCGGAGTTAAATCGGGAAAGTTTTTAGGCTATTTGGTACATCAACGGGGAATTGAGGCCAATCCTGAAAAAATTCGAGCTATAACCGAAATGAAACCTCCCAAAACGATCTCCCAAGTACAAAGCTTGGTAGGAAAGATCGTAGCATTAAACAGATTCATCTCCAAGTCGGCCGACAGAAGTTTGCCTTTCTTTCAAACTCTACGAAAAGCAAAAAACTTTGTTTGGACCGAAGAATGCGACCAGGCCTTCGACCAGCTAAAGGAATACCTTATGACCTCCCCACTATTGGCCAAACCAACTGAGGGAGAACCATTATACATTTACATATCAATTTCTGATGTGGCCATTAGTTCGGTTTTAGTAAAAGTAGAAGGCGTGGAACATAAGCCTGTTTATTACTTAAGTAAGTTACTACAAGGGGCGGAGAAGAACTACTTGGAAATAGAAAAATTCGCTTTGGCCTTAGTAGTGGCGGCACGCAAGCTCCGACCTTACTTTTTAACCTACAAAATTGTGGTGTTAACCAACCAACCGCTAAGACAGGTATTAGCGAAGCCGGAAGCCCCTGGAAGATTGATCAAGTGGGCAATCGAGCTCGGTCAGTTCGAAATCGAATAAAGACCAAGAATTGCGATTAAGGCCCAAGTCCTAGCCGATTTCCTGTTTGAAACTCCGACCCAGACAACTGAACATAGTGAATCGACCAGCCATGACAATGATATCTTGATCGTAGAAAATCAAACATGGTTGATGCCTGTCGATGGTGCTTTATGCAGAGAGGGAGGATGTGCCGGAATCAACTTTACCGGACCAAATAAGGAGGATATAAATTATGCAATAACATTGGACTTCGTAGTAACAAACAACGAAGCAGAATATGAAGCGCTAATCGCAAGAATGGAAATGGCGGTTAAGGCCAACATAAAGAGTCTCAAAGTACTAACCGATTCAGAGTTAATACAAAGACAGATAGAAGGCCTATACGAGGCAAAGGAATTTAACATGGTCAAATACCTCGCCAAAGTAAAGGAATTGGCTGAGAAATTCGAAAATTTTGAGATACAGAACATTCCACGATCGAAAAATGGGCCGATCTTTCTAGATTTACAGGGTCTCATGACGGTAAAACAGAAAGAGTAATCAACTAGTTAATTTCCAATACACCGGCAATTGATATTGACGAGACACCAGTCGCTGAGATTATGGAAATCGAAGAACCTGAAAGAAACTGGATGACTCCGATGATAGACTATCTTCGAGAAGGAAAATTACCGCTTAATCCAAATGAAGCTCGGAAAATAAAATATCGAGCTCCAAAATACACATTGTTAGAAGAAAAACTTTACCGAAGATCGGTATCAGGAATTCTTCTAAAATGCGTCTCCGAATCTCAAACCAACTATGTCCTTCGAGAGGTACATGAAGGAGAAGCAGGAAATCACAGTGGAGCAAGGGCCTTAGCCTTAGAATTCCTTAGAACAGGCTATTATTGGCCTACCATCAACAATAATGCCATGCAATATGTTCAAAAATGTCATCATTGCCAAGTGTTGGGTTTTCGTGGGTATAATTGTCAACTACAACGGTGCGGAATTTAAAATTTTTATACACCACAACCCAGGGTTCTTATTAGCACATATAAATAAGTATGAATTCATTTCAGCACAAATACTAAAATGAAAAGCTGGTAAAATTAACATTTTACCTCACCACAGGCAAAGGTGGTGGTTTCTCCGGTCTTCTTTTGGGTCACTAGAGCACCCCAAATGTTGTGCCTCTAGAGAATAGTCCACACCGGCTGGATCTGCAATCACTTTAATCCTCAGGCTCAGAACTAGGAGAAAAGCAGCTCAGATTCAAGAGTTGGATTTGGATCCAACTCTAGATGCAGAACGGAAGAGGGAGAGAGTTGCTGCACGGCCGATCTACAACCAGGGGCGGCGGCGGCGGCGGTTGCTAGGCGGCGGCGGCTAGGGTTTCTTGGGGAAAGGGGCGGCGGCTAGTGAGGGAGAGAAGATTAGGGTTTTGCTTTTTCCTTGCTTAGGGTTTTGATTCTTGAAGACTCCTATTTATAGGAGAGTTCAAACCCTATCCCTAATCTTATCTCCTAGCTAATGGGCTATCAGATAAGTCTGGCCCAATCCCTCTCTATTTAATTATTCCTTTAATTAAATAGCCCAAGTCATTTAATTAACCACTTTAATTAAATGGCCCATTTATTTAATTAACACTTTAATTAAATAATCCAATAAATCTAATTAAAGATTCAATTTAATTAATTAGATAAATCTAATTAATTTCTCTCCAGGAATTATTCCTTTAATTCCTTATCTTGATTTAACTACTTTAAATCATTTCGTTCTGCCACTGACTGTCACAGTTCCAGCTTTTGTGTGTGACCCTCTAGGTTCACCATCAATTGGCCGCAGGCTCACATTTCTGTGATTTAATTAGTGAGCAATTAATTATTTAATTAATTGCTCCGATCAATCAAACTACTTTCAATTGACCACTCCAGAATTAATCCACTATTAATTCGGGAGTACCCACACCCCATGGTCGATGTCTAGCCACAAGCCCATGAGGCCCAACTTCAGGTGAATTGACTTTAGTGAACCTTAAACCTCTTATAAGTACCATGTACATACGGTCCCTCTAACGACTAATTTCCCGATCGAGACCTAGGGTGTGTGAATTGGTCGGCACCTCTAATCATCTCGATTCTGTACTTTCTAATTCAGGATAATACTTCCAGTGTGACTGCTAAATCTGGAAACCCCTTTCCAAATCCGTCACTGACCATGGCCATGGATTTCTCGGAATGTATAATCGAAGAATGTACAGGAAATTCCCTCATCCATTACAATGAGTCGGTAGATCCTATATTGATGCTAACCATCCGCGCATACGACTATACATACCCAACGTAGGCGCACAATGGACAGGCTATGTGCCCGGCTCCTAAATCAAAGTATGCACACCCGTATACCGAATTCGCCCTAGCACCTCAAGTCTAAGGACTAAATCGTACACTGTTATAAGTCTTGAGAGACATCCCACCACCGATATGCTTTTTAAGCACTTCCACAATGGGTCTCTCTGTTCGGGTCGTTCGATGCGTCCGATCCCCTATCGAACCACCTAGTCATATGCACTGACATTAACAATGTCTTGTTCATGAAACGACAACAAATTCACTTTTAGTGAATCATGCATAATCCTACAAGTCTTAACGATTCATTCGATACCCCGTCTCGATATGAATCTATGACTTGGAACATTTTTGAGATCACGACCTTTGAGACTGTTTCATGATTAATCGCACCCAATACTGAAGTGAATAGTCCCGTAGTCATGAGTGATCTCAGGGTTTCAACCAATCGCTTAAATGTGTTCGCGAAAGATGAAGATGGCCATTTGTTTATATTATGAATTCTCAATAAAATAAACAGTTCGTATTAATTGATAAATCAAAGATTCTGTCAAGATAAAATAATGTTCCTATTACAAGCTATTTTGTTGGCTTGCAGGGCACCCTATCACCAAGTTCATGCAAATATAAGTCATCAACCGGCCGAAAACATGCACCCAATACCAGTATGCTGGTCATTTGATCAATGGGGAATGGACATCGTGGGACCTTTCCCAGTAGCCAGGTCTAAGAAAGCATATGTTCTAGTCGCTGTTGAATATTTCAGTAAATGGATAGAATGCGTCGCCCTTGCTCGAATAACTCAATTCCAAGTTATCAACTTTCTATGGAAGTTCATAGTATGTCGATTTGGCATCCCGAGAATCCTGATCTCTGATAACGGAACACAATTCGCAGGTAAACAAGTAATGGAATGGTATGCCAAGATAGGAATTCAGCAAAACTTCACTTCAGTTGGGCATCCAAGAGCGAATGGACAAACTGAAGTGGCGAACCGAGAAATAATAAAATCTTTGGAGAAAAGATTAGAGTACAAAGAACTTTATACAATCTACATATCATCACAACTGTTTAGATAAAATAATCCTATTCTATAGATCAGTGGTCTTCACGACAATGTCCACGGAAACATCAATCTCCTCCCTAGTGCCTCGATGATTATGATTGACCACCTAAGAAGCATGCTGCTCGGGATGGTCGACTTCTTTAGTTCGATGGCCAGGCTCTGAAGATCAAATGTTCTTCCAGACGAAATGACCATTGTCGGCCTGAGGTCTGACAAACAGTCACTCGCCCAAAACGAGCTACTGCTTGTATGATGGGATTGATTTTTACTCTAAAGCAGCATCTCGAGAGGACCGTCGCAAAAGTTAAAATTTACCAGCACACCCCGGCGGTCTGTCACTCCAGAGGTAACATCGAAGAGCAGGGGTACCTGGTAAATATGAACCCTCCATGTGCAAACAGAAGCCACGGACCTCAAACCTGTGAAGACAAAGGTTGAGGCCACATGGGACCCATCAGTACAAGGTAGGGCATCAATGGGACCCGTCAGTACAAGGCAAATTCTGACTAAGATTTCTTGGAACGATGGATCACGATAATGTGACTTTTTGAATATTATGGGATCAGTGGGCAAAGTGAAACTCAAAGAAACTGATATCTCCATCCTTTTTGGGAATTATGAGTGAGATATGGAAATTGCGTACCTATTTATAGGCACAGATACAATTAATCCTACGGTTAGATGAAGATCTAAGAGAAAAAGAACCACGACCGTTTGACTTCCACCTTTAAATGCGAGTAAGTTGGAACGGCTCCTCTATAGTCGGAAAGACTATTCGATGGTAAAGAAGAATCAAGATCGAAGCGATCAACACGAAAATAAGGAGGATCTAAAGAGCTCCAGACTGAAAAGAGCTTGCACACTTACAAATGCTAATCGCTTGATAAAGAACAAGAGATCCTCGATGCAGACGTATAAGTTTGCACCAATATGACAAGTACTAGCTCGTTTAGAGGTGTAAAATCTCATATTCCAGCATACGAGGTCGTCACTGCCTCATATATCACAAGGCAGATTGTTAGTTAACTATATTAGACCTCTAGTGGAGTCCAAGAAATCTGACACGAAAATTAGAGGAATGATCGTCAATATTCCAGCCTACAATATCGTCACTGCCTAATATTTCAGAAAATTGCTTAAGGAGGTCTGAACCAGTTAGATCTTACTAATTACTTACACATTTCCAATTCCTCTCATACCAAGAATGCACCTTAAGGAAATAGTGGTTGCTTTATTTGAGGAACATGGAACTCACAATCAGTGCAAAGAAACATGGATTTTAAGAAGATGAATAGACCGATATTCTTTCTACGAGCTTAGACTTTTAAAAAGAAAAAGCGATGCTCAACAGAGGAAATGACAACGTCCTTATATAAGAAGTCCATGGCAAATGGACAATTTTACAAAGCATTGATCAATTATCGACAAGAGCGCTAAACGTCCTTCACAATTCTTCAATTAATTGTTTACGTGGACGACCTACAATCAACATTCTAATGTCTAAAGTGACTTCAGAAATAGCCTAAGGGACCATGCTTGATCGATCTTCATACTTATACTTGATTAAATTTTTGATTTACAAAGGAACTACTACATCATTCAGCTATTCAGGACTGATCAGCCAGAACGAGCTACTTTTTCAAACAAAAGATAATCTCCCAAGAAATTAATATCAGATAAGTCTGCTAAAATCTCCTGCTTATTTAGAAAATTTATACTTAATTATAACGATAAAATTGTGCATGACATAATTTATGAAAATATATCTACTGACTGAATTCAATCAAGGCATTAAACTGATCAAAACAGGTCGTCATTGTCATTAATTTTTACGTACAAAAAATATAGTCAGCCTTGACAACCACATGAAGATTGTCGCCTACATCGTCTAAAAAAAAAAAGAGGAGCATTCCACTATAGCAGCTTGATCAGAACAGGTCACTGAGGTTGGTTAACGTCACCCGGGCGACCCGAAGAAGCACCCTTTCGAGGAGTAGTCGTATCAAGAAATGCTTTCACCTCCTCTGGTCGCTTCTGATAACCCGCATCATAGCCTTCTTCAAAGGCGCGATGACGAGATTCTTCTAAATTGGCATTTGACCGAGCTAGGTCATCCCTCTCCGTCTCAAGAGCTAGCTTTTCCTCACGTAACTTCTGAAGATCGTCGTTCAGAAGCTCAATCTGAAGAGCTTGCCCCCCAACCTTCGAAATCTCCGCATCCAGCCGAAGCCTCAGGTTGTCCCTACTGAGCCACAATTCGTCATGTTGGGCACCCAGTTGTAGGGCATAATACTTCCCCTGAGAAGAAAGAAAGCGTAAACGACAAGATAACAAAAAATAAACAAATATGAAAATAAGTAAAGAAGTACCTGCTCAAATTGCTTAAACAGGGATTGAACAAGGTGAGAAGGGGAAGAGATTGGGAAAGTATGAGGACTCAATCCCGCTTTACGGAGAAAATCCTCGCCGATAAGAAGAGCACTCTGATACTTTTCGGCACGCATATCGTTGATTTCACAGATCAATTGAGGATCGTCAAGGATAAAATGGCCCGTCACCAAGCGACCGCCGGAAATCCACTCAGAATTGTGGTCCCACGAGAATGGCTCAGTAGAACCATCTGCTAGACGGAGGTGAGAAGGGGGTTGTACGAAGAAAAAATGAGATTTCTAGGAAGGATTGCTGGAAACTGGGGAGTCAAAGATAGAGCGACTAGTCTTCCGGCTGGCGAAAAAGTATCCGCGGTTGGAAGAACTAGAAATATTAAAACGGAATAATTGTGTAAAATTACAAAAAGAGGGCTGGAATCCTTTTGCTATCATCAAAACAGAAAAACACACCACAAAGGCCAAGGAATTTGGGACTAATTGTGTCAGGGATAAGCTAAATATTTTCAAAATATCAAGAAATAAGGTGGACAAGGGAAGACGCAAACCGTAGTTGAAATGGGCAGAAAAAGCCCAACAACCCTCCGGTGGAGAAGTAACCCTATCGGAAGGAGAATGAAGGATAATCTTAGAACCTTCCGGAAAGTATTTCGCATAATTTCCACGACCTCGCGGAAAGTTTCATCAGTGTAGGCACAAGCGAGGTCCTCGATCGGTTCAGATATTTGAGGAACCGTACCCTTGCCTTTCTTGGCCCTGGCAGCGACGTCAGTATCGGATATAATTTGCACTTTGAAAGTGTCCTTATCCGGAATAGTGATTTCAGATATTCCGGTCTGCTCAGTTGGAGGGCTCGGAGGTACCCCCTCCTCGATGGTGGGAG
Organism: Penstemon barbatus; assembly: GCA_003313485.2. Classification (NCBI taxonomy): domain Eukaryota; kingdom Viridiplantae; phylum Streptophyta; class Magnoliopsida; order Lamiales; family Plantaginaceae; genus Penstemon; species Penstemon barbatus. The sequence goes on along the minus strand of CM064877.1, from coordinate 66,325,242 downwards.
TAACTCTTTCCCTTGGAGACGAAGAAGGTTTCTTTGAAATTGAAGCCATTTTTGGGATCCTCGAAAAATATGAGTCGATAAAAGCAAGTTGGGAAAGAAATTATCGAGTAAGAAAGTTACTGCAAAAATATGGCGAGTAGAAAGTAGAAAGTGATTAAAACAACGATCACCTATTTATAAAGAGAAATGAAAAGACGTTTCAAACTTCTCGCGGCTGATCACATTCCCGCCAAACGGTAAAAGTCAAAACGCTTCCTCAAGAGAAAAGTAACGATTCAAGTTCGGAAAGACAAAACGACTATCTATGAGGCGTAGCACTCTTTTCCTTACTTAGGATTTTTTCCCACAGGGTTTTTTCCAAGTAAGGTTTTTAACGAGGCACAAATCATAGAAAATACAGTCGTAATCGACCATCTACTTCTACGAGCTTCTACTACGTATGCGCTCGAAGAAGTGAGGGAGTACTTATGGGGGCTATTCCGCACCCCTTATAATAACCGGAATGACTAGTCCATATACGTTCGGACCGACCAGTAAGTTTAATTCACTAAAGAGCTGCCCGGTCCGATCTGTGCTATCAACCCTTAGCGACCAAGAGTGATGTCCGAGTTCCATAAGAATTGCTATACCTAGTCCTATTAGGATTATGTTTCCTTGGAAATCTAGGGCTAATGTCATATAAATACCTAGTTAAACATTGTATTACAAACAACATACAATCAGAGCTAACGCCGACATACTTTGGCAATCTGATAACATATTTAATAGAAAAGCTTTTGCTATACTATTTACATATTCATCGTCTTGCTTACTTATTGTTCTTTACGTAATTGTTTCCTTGAGATTGATCCATCCGGAATAAAGTAACAAAGCCCTATAATCTATACTTAATTTGACCTCTAAAACATATCTTTATTGATTTAATCTAACCTAACGAAAAATGGTTAAAGCATAATGACACCATCAGCACCTCTCTCAATCATCTAAATGCCAGTCATGATGTAGCAAATCAGAACATCAAAGCTTTATGTGCGGCAATGAAGATTCAATCTGTTGCACTCAACCCTGCTATCAGACCTGCTAATGTCGCCAGTTCTGATGATGACAAAAAGGGGGAAGAGAAAAGGGAAGAGGAGCCAACTCTTCAAGCTGCTGCTATTGGAAACAGTCAAGCTGTTGAAGAAAAAGCTGAGGAAGTTGCTGCTAGTGAAACTAAGAAGACTGATGCTGCTAAAGAGACTGAAAAGGTTGAAGGCAAAGACGAAGCTGCTGAAGAATCCAAGGATTCTGATGGAGAAAAATCAGAGCCTTATACCAAGTATAAAAATGAAGAGAGAATCAAGAGAAAGATGGACGAATTAGCCAAAGAGCAAGAAATCAAAGAGAAGATGGAAGCTGCTAAGTCTAATCTACTCTTGGATGATGATGCTGATGAAGTTGAAGATGAAGACGAAGAAGAATCTTCGTATGAATATGAAGAAGTGCTTGAAGGAGATGATGAAGAAGCTGATAGTTAGTATAGGCAAATCCATTGTAATCAGTTATCTTTATTTCTTTTTCAGTCATCCTATCTGAACAGAAATTGTAACTTGTAATCATTATCATATTATCAATAAAAAGTACAAGTTCTGTTTCCAACACATCTTTTCTATCTGAGAAAATTTTGAGGATCAAAACTTTAGTATAGGTAAAACAGGTACTTAGCTGAAGTTTTGTCATCATCAAAAAGGGGGAAATTGTTGGATAAGGATGAAGATGAAAAGCACTGAAGTCAATTAGTAAAGGGTGGTTTTGATGATTTCCAAAACCTAAGATCAGCTAAGTATGGAAAACTTAGTTGTAAAATCCCTTAGAAGAATTTTGACCAATTAAGAAGACTATCAGAAGGGTCAAAGATTCAAGGTCCAGAAGACTACTGATCTGCTGAAGGAAAGAAATCAGACTGGTGAAGATCAGCCGACTCAAATCAGATTTGTTCAAGTTTAGGATCAGCTCTGTTCATCATCAGACTTGCACTTTCGATCAGCCAAGTGGAAAGGATCAAGAAGTCTACCCAACGATAATAAATGCTGAAGTACAAGGTTATTAAAGACAAATGATTGAAGAAAGACCTCGTATCAGCTTGGTGCATTAAATGCTGCCTGACAGAAAGGACAGTCTGCAGTACTGTTACTGTGCAGAGAGCCGTTCGCGGATTTTAAGGACCAGAAATCAAGAGATTTGAATTTTGTCTCTCTTCAACGGACATAATTCAAAGAGTGACTCTAAATAGCTGAAGAGATGAAGGAAGAAAAGACACAACTTCTGAGAGATTGAATTCAAAGCCAAAATATTTTCTAAGTCTCAAAAGCTCAAGAACAGCTCACTCGTCTGCTGAAAGTCATTTGTTGACAGAAGCCGTTGAAGTTCAAGAAAACATTTTCTGAGTGAATCTGTAAGAGAAAAGAGTTGTGAGGAGTAGATATCCATCTTAGTGAGTGATATTACTTCAGAGAATAGGAGTTTCTTTGTGATTTCCTATTGCGAACTTGTGGCTGATCATTTGTTGTGAAGCACAAACAGAGTATATTGTAAACTGTGTGTTTATAGTATAACCCAAGATCTAAGTGACTTGGAAGAGTGGACTAAAGGATTTCAATCCATATAACCACTATAAAAATTCTGGTGTTTATTTCTGCATAAGTTTTTCTGCATATTTTCAGATCTGCATAAAACACTTTATAAAACTGTTTGAAAATTAATTTAAAAGAGTTTACAAAACTGGGGACAAAATTTTCAAACTACTAAGTTTACTTGTGAAAAACACTTTGAAAATTATGGAATAGGGCTATGATCAAAAGCCTCACTGTTAAAAATAAAATAGGATTCATTGATGAATCAATCCCCAAACCAACCACTGATCCCGCTCTAATCAATTACTGGGAAAGAAACAATACTATTGTTCTTTCTTGGTTACAAAATGTTGTCACTCCAAAAATTGAATCCAGCATTCAATACCATACACTTGCTACTGGCTTATGGAATGAACTCAAGGAAAGATTCCAACAGGGCAATGGTCCTAGGTTATATCAACTAAGGAGAGATCTTCTGAAACTTACCCAAGAAAAACACACTGTCAACAGCTACTACACAAAGTTCAAAATATTTTGGGATGAGATTCTTAATTCAAGGCCTGCCTGTACTTGTGGCAAACTTGAAGAATACTTTCAAAATGAATATCTATTCATATTTTTTATGGGATTAGATGACACACTGGCACATACAAGGAGTCAAATTTTATTGATGGAACCACTACCTACTGTCAACAAGGCCTTGGCACTAATCATTCAGGAGGAGAAACAATTATCACTCCAATCCCCACCTATTGGACTAGATCCTAAAAACTTTGTGGCTTTTGCAATAAAACCTAATTCTCAACCTATATTACCCAGACCACCATCAAATTTTTCAACCAAGAGCACCCTTCTTTACATCTACCAGACCTCCTTATAATAACAGTAATCCATCCATCCCAAGACAACCATTCAACAACAATTACAGAGGCAAACAGAGACCCTATTGCACTCACTGCAACATGCAGGGTCACACCATGGAGACTTGCTTTAAAATACATGGGTTATCCACTGGATACAGACCATCTGCTTCAAGAACAGGTTCCTCTTAGGCTAATCAGCTCATATCAGCTCCTAATGTTGAGTCCAATACCAACACTGGACTCCCTCAATTCATTCAGAACATGTCTCCTGATCAATACCAGCAGCTATCTGCCCTGCTGAGTTTTAACTCATCTGGTCAGTCTACTTCTACCTCTCAGCATGACTCCATCATTAACTCTTTCAATTTACAGAACAATACAGGTACATGCTCCTCTATTACTACAATAAATCTTACTTTTTCTAAATATCAATGGATCTTAGATTCTGGTGCATCACATCATATATGCATTGATATTCATTCATCTTTACAAAATTATAAAACATCCTTACAATACTACTGTTACATTGCCTAACAATTCTACTATTCATGTCTTCTTTATTAGCTCTGTCCTTATCTCCACTTCTTTAAATCTATCTAATGTTCTGTATGTTCCTTCATTCAATTTTAATCTAATATCAGTAAGTTATTTATTACATGACCATAACCTTTTTGTTACATTCATGCACTCTACTTTTTCTATACAGGACAAGATCTCCCTCCAGATGATTGGATAGGGTAATTTGCACCATGGATTATACATCCTTGAGGCCACTGGTCCTACTCAAGACATTACTGCCACTTGTAATAAAATTGTTTCTATTAATACCTGGCACTCAAGATTAGGTCATCCCTCTTATGATAGGTTATTCCTTTTAAAGGATATTTTACAATTTCAAGATGTACCTAAATCTGTGAATTCTCATTGTGACATCTGCCTTTTGGCTAAACAAAAAAGGTTACCTTTTTCCTAATAATAATCATATGTATGTCTCTGCATTTGATTTAATTCATTGTGGTCTATGGGGTCCCTATCATATTCCTTCTTATAATGGCTTTAGATTTTATAACTTTTGTTGATGACTGCATTGGATTTATCTGGATTTACCTCATTCAACATAAAAGTGAAACCAGTATATTCATTCCAAAATTCATATCCATAACTAAAACTCAATTTCAGAAAACTATTAAAAATTTTAGATCAGATAATGCTAAGGAACTTCTTTTCACTGACCTCTTTTCTAAACTAGGCATCCTGCATCAATTTTCAAATGTTCAAACCCACAACAAAACTCTGTTGTGGAGAGAAAACATCAACATATCTTAAACATTGCAAGATCATTACTTTTTCAGTCCAAATTACCTATTAAATTTTGGTTAGAATGCATTTTAACTGTTGTTTACTTAATGAACAGAACACCTTCCCCCCTACTAAACAATAGTTGCCCTTATTCCCTTCTTTACAACAAACCTGTCAATTATTTCTTCCTAAAAACCTTTGGCTGCCTAGCCTATGCCTCTACCCTCCATGAACACATAAAGAAGTTTGATCCAAGATGTTGGTCCCAAGTGGTCAGAAGAGGTTTAGAGGGGGGGAGGGGGGTGAATAAACCTCTTTAAAAAATTTCTTCAAATTTAACTTTAAAACTTTCACTTTAACTGAACAGACTAAGCTGATCAGATTAGTTAGTTACAATTCTGTTCGCGAACAAATCTTCGAACAGCCTTGTTGACCACTCGTCTGATTGTTACTTAGCTGATTTTGCTAAAATCAGTTTTAATACTTAGAGTACTTGCAGCGGATTTTCAAAGTGTTTTTCACAAGTAATCTTAGTAGTTTGAAAAATGTTTCCCCAGTTTTATAAACTCCTTTAAATTCTTTTTCAAACAGTTAAATTAATGTGTTTTATGCAAACTGAAAATATGCAAGTAAAAGCAAATAAAAACACAAACAATTTTTATAGTGGTTATATGGATTTGAATATCCTTTAGTCCACTCTTCCAAGTTACAAAGATCTTGGGTTATACTAAAAACACACAGTAATCAGTATACTCTGCTTACGCCTTACAACAAATGAACAGGCCGTAAGTTCGCAGTAAGAAATCACAAAGAGATCCTACTTCTCTGATGTAATATCACTCACAAAGATGGATATCTACTTCTCACAACACTCAATGTTTACAAAATCACTCAGAAGATGTATTTAGCTTGATTCTTCAACTCTGCTTTCGTCAACAAATGACTCAGCTGATGAGTGAGCTGTTCTTGAGACTTAAAGAATTTTGCTTCGAAAATTTCTCAGAGATTGTGTTGCTTGTTTCTTCTTCGTCTCTTCCAGCTATTTATACTTGAGGATTGAAAAGTGTCCGTTGAAGAGAGACAAGATTCAAATTCCTCGAGTACTGGTCCTTAAAATCCGCGAACGGCTCTTTTGCAGTCTGTCCGTACTGTGAACAGTACTATTCTGCAGGCAGCATTAAATGCAGCATTAAATGCACCCAGCTGATGCGAAGCATTTCTTCAATCATTTGTCTTTAATAACCTTGTACTTCAGCATTTATTACTCCAAGGGGCATTTATTACCGTTGGGAACACTTCATGATCTTCTTCACATTGCTGATGAAAGTACGCGTCTGATGGCGAACAAAGCTGATCTCAAACTTGAACAAATCTGATTTGAGTCGGCTGATCTTCACCAGTCTGATAACTTTTCTTCAGCAGATCAGAAGTCTTGGACCTTGAAACTTTGACTCTTCTGATGTCTTCTTTACTTAGTCAAAATTCCTTGATAAGTTTATCAGCTAAGTTACTCCATACTTAGCCAAATATGAAGTTTTGGAATGCATCAAAACCTCCCTTATCAAACTTCCTTTAGAGCCTTCATCTTCATCCTTATCCAACAATTTCCCCCTTTTTGATGATGACAAAACTTCAGCTAAGTACCTGTTGAATATCTAAGCTAAAGAATGTAATCCTCAAAAAATTTCTGAGATAGAAAATAGTATGTTGGAATGAACTTGACTTTTTATTAATATGATAAGATTGTTACAAACATAAGTACAAGTTCTTCAGATGAGATGTCTGAAAGATAGATAAAAGAGAACTGATTACAAGAATTTATCAATTTTAACTGTTAGCTTCTTCATCTGATCCTTCAAGCTCTTCTACATACTCATAAGAAGACTCATCGTCGTCTTCTTCTTCTTCTTCATCAGCTTCATCATCTAGGTCCATGTTTGCTTTGGCAGCTTCCATTTTCTCTTTAAGTTTTTGTTCCTTCAAAGCTTCCATGGCCTTCCTGGCTGATTCTGTATTTTTGTACTTAGTCAAAGGCTCTGATTGATCAGCAGCAGAGTCTTTGGATTCAGCCATTACTTCATCAGTTTTGGCTTTTTCCTTGGTCTCTTCTTCAGACTTGTCTTCGCCTTGTTCCTTTCCAAGATTTTCTTCAACAGGTTTGGTCAGTTCAGTAGCTTTATCAGTCTTGTTGGCTTCAGTAGAGGTTTCCTTGGTTGATTCATCCCTTTTCTCTTCCCCCTTTTTGTCATCATCAGACTGGATGACTTCTTCAGGTTTAGCAGTAGGGTTGAGTGCAACTGTTGGAATCTTCATTCCAGCACATAAAGTCTTCAAATTCTGATTCACTACATCGTGACTTGCTGTAAGATGATGAATAGTTGTGCTGATGTCGTCAGTCTTATCATTGAAGTAGTCAATGTTCAGGTTTGTAGTTGCAATTTCATTTTGGACTGCCTGTACAACAGTTGATACTTCATGCAACATCCCTAAATTGATTTCCTTCTCCTCTTCACTGACTTTGATGAAGGTTGCAGTCAGATCAGCGATCTTGTGTTCAGCTCTTTTAAGTGCAGCATGAAGATGATTAACATCACTCTTCACATCCTCCACATTTCTGTTCATTTCATTCAAGCTGTTCACTAACTGCAAGGAATGATCTTGAGGAATAGGAATACTTGTGATTTCAGTCTTGATGATCTTTTCAGTAGACTGTTGCACAGTTTCCAGCTGAAGTTTATTTGACTCTGTCAATTCTGTTTTAAGCTCAGTCTTCAGCTCCTCCTTGACCTTCATCAGCTGCTGTTGATGCTTCTCTTCCAGTTCCTTCAGAGAATTTTCCATCAACATCTGGAAAGCTTCCATCAGTGATGAGTGTTCATCACCTGATGAAGCAGAAGCAGCAGCTTCATCCTTTTCTTCAATCTCCTGGTGGACAGGGATATCTTCCATTTTTACGTCCTGATGATCTTCAGCATCCTTAGCATTCCACTCAATGGCTAAGGGTTCTTCAGCAGCCTTTTCAGCAGACTTGTCTTCAGTCTGATCAGCAGACTTATCAGCAGTCTGATCAGCAGACTTATCAGCAATCTGATCAGCAGACTTATCAGCAATCTGATCAGCAGACTTGTCTTCAACCTGATCAGCAGACTTGACTTCAGGCTTGTCCGCAGCTTTGTGTTCATCAGTAACGTCATCATAGAACAGATTAGGTATGGTGCCATCATCATTGAAGCATGTCGTCTGACGAATTTGCCTCACAATGATCCAAGGGTTGACAAAGGCATTGTTACCCTCTGGCACTTCATAAAAATCTTTCATTTCCCTTCCAAAAATAACATGTTGAATACTTGGCAGTTGTGGGAGTTCACTTGAATGCCCTTGCTGATATCTGGACTTTTCTGCCCACTTATTCAGAGCAGTGATAACAGCAATCTTCACAGCCCTTTCTTCAACATCATCAGTCTTCTTCCTTTTCTCAGGCAAGGTACTCTGAATTAGTTTGGCTTCCTCAAGGGCAAATTCCCTGGCATAGTGATGCATGGCATCCCTAACATAATGAGGATCCAAAGCTTTTTGGATAGAATCTATTTTTAGCCACTGTAGTACCCATTTTTCTTCAGCAACTAAATCTTCCAGATTCCGAAGTTCAATGATGGACCTGTTCAGCCTATTGTCTCTCCATCTGATATATCTAGGCTTCTCTTGAGTGAACATGGTCTTCAGCATTAACTTCTGATTGTAGTAGGCTAAGGACTTCTCAAACTTCTGGAAAAGCTCTTTGTTGTTGTGTATGATCTTGAAAGCTTTCTTCACTTCAAACTTTTCCTTCGGTTTTTCTGCAGCAGCAGGCATCTTTGGTTTTGGGGGCTCTTCTCCTTCTTCAGCCTTAGCAGGTTCATTTATCTTGATGCCACCTCCATGGATAGGTCCATAGGCATCAGTCTTGCTCTTTTCAATGACCATGGCCAGTTCAGCATCCTCAGCAGCTTTTCTCTCTGCTTTAGACATTTTTCTTCTGGCCTCATCCTTAGCAGCTTGAGCTTTGCTTAGCTCAAGAGCCTTTTTCTCCTCAGCTTCATCCTGCTTTCTCTGTTCAGCTTCCTCCCTTTCTTTCTTGCAAGCTTTGGAAACTTTCTTCTTTTTCCTCAGCACTATCTTTCTTTTACCTTTATCAGCAGGGGCTGGTCCAGCAGATGAGATGGGAGCAGCAGCTATAGGATAGATGATTTGGACATCTGGGTCTTCTTGAGGTTGAGCAACATCAGCTGTTGGGGTACTTTGATTCATCTGTTGCGCATCAGCTTTGTCAGCAACAGTTGTTCCAACAGTGTCAAGGGGTCTTTCAGCAGACTCAGGACTTGATCTCACCAAATCCACCAATTCAGTGTCTTTTTCTATAAAAGTCATCTGCTTCCTTGCTGACTTCTTTGATAGACCCTGAATAGGTCTTGAAGCAGCAGTATCCCTTATTTGGCTCCTTGTCCTGTGAGAGATATTCTCAGCAGGTTTTTCAGCTGATGGAGTTCTTGATGGTGATGCAGGGGATCCAGTCCTTACATCAGCAATTATATTTTCAATAACTTTAGTGGCTTCAACAGCAGAAGTCACTTTCTCCATCTTCTTTGAAACCTTTTCCTTAGGCTTATCAGCAGCCTTCTTCTTTCTTGTCTAAACAGCCTTGTCAGCTGTTTTGACCAACCTCCGTTGCCTCTTGGCAGGAACCACTTTTGGTCCCTCATCCTCATCTTCTTCAGGCTCATCAGCCTTCCTCTTCTGAACAGCCAGGTATTTGTTCATGGCCTTGGACTTGTGAATTTCCTTGCCATTCTTCATAGGACATCCCAGTTTGAACAGTAGGTAGCTGAGCGTGATCCTGTGGTTGGTGTGAGGACCTTTTCCTTTCTTGTCATCAAGGAAATCAGCCAAGATGTACCAGATAATTATGGACCAATTGACTTCTAGCCCATAGTAGATGGCAGCCATGATGCTGAACCTCTTCATGGTAACAGCATCCAGTGAGAAAGTGCAGTTTTCAATCAGCTTAGACACCATATCAGCCATCCGCTGATATTCATCTCTCAGTTGTCTCTTCCTTATGTTGCCAGTCAACATTTCTCCTTCTTTGGCGCAGATCGCCCAGAATAGCTGGTGTTTATCTTCAGTTAATACTGTGACATCGTGTCGTCCTCTGTTTGGAAGACCAAACGTCTCGTGAAGAACAGCTGGGGTAATAGTGATAGATTTTTCTCCCACTGTAGCCTTTATCTCCAGTGTGTTGTAGTCAGCCTTCGCTGTATTGTAGTATTCCATCACTTGATCAGTCCAGATCACTCCCTCGTTGTATTCCATGAAATTTACCAAGTTTGCAGATTTAAACTTCTCCAGAAGTTCTTTCATCAAATTTGTGCCAGATTGGTAATAGGAATCATACACAAGGTACATACCTTCAGCAGTCATTTTCGATCTGTAGAAATTAGAGAGAAAAACGAAGAGATTTTGCAGAAAACTTGCTCAAATTTCTTACAAGTACTTTTGAATGTTTAGGGTGCGTAAAGAACTACACGGCTGATCAGATAGGGATTTATAGAGTTAGGGTATCTTGGATTCCGTGATACCAGCCAACCGTTAGATCCGTTTCTTGTCAGTGCTGATCGTGCGGCGTCAGTTACGACCTTTCAAATTCAAAAGATATTTAATGAGGAGCGGGAAAATGTACCGCCCTTCTGTCACTTGTAAAAGCGTGTTTTGAAGTAAAACGTTTTTAAAATATTCAGCTTTTACGTGAGCGATCAGATGAGTAACATAAATACTTATCTGATGGACTAGTGTCCTGATGACACAGTTGTTATCAGAGAATGCCAATAGCTGATAACCTTCCTCAGCTGTTTGTCAATCCAGCTAGATAGAGAATCTTCAATCTTCAAGATTTTAATCTTCTGTTGAAACCATAACTTCAACTAACTGACATTAACAGATTTCATCCTTTAATCAGAAGTACCGCTAGTCTTACACGTTCCCCCTGACTTTAAGAATTCATAAGTTAACTAGTCTGTTGAGAGTTAATCCTTGAAGATAAGTATGATGAGTAAGCTGTTGAACTCTAGTCTTCTGATGAGTTCCCCCTCAGCTTATGCATCCAATTTTAATAAACCCAGTTCAGCTCTTAGAGTTGAAAACCTTGTCTCACTTAGAGGTTTTGTGAAGATGTCAGCAATCTGATTTTCAGTAAACACATATTCTATCATGACATTTCCTTTCTCCACGTGATCTCTAATAAAATGATGTTTGATCTCAATATGTTTAGTCCTTGAATGACTTGTAGTGTTCTGAGTGAGACTGATTGCACTTGTATTGTCACAGTAGATTGGTATTCCACTGATTTTGATATTGTAGTCTTCAAGTTGATGTTTCAACCATAAGATTTGTGCACAGCAAGCTCCAGCAGCTATATATTCAGCTTCAGCAGTAGATATAGAAACTGAAGTTTGTTTCTTACTCATCCATGAGATCAGACGACTGCCTAAGAACTGACAGGCACCTGTTGTGCTTTTTCTGTCAATCTTGCAGCCTGCAAGGTCAGAATCTGAATATCCAATAAGCTCAAATCCAGATTCTCTAGGGTACCACAATCCCAATTCTTGAGTGCCCTTAATATATTTCAATATTCTCTTGGCAGCTAAGAGATGAGATTCTTTGGGGTTTGATTGAAATCTTGCACAGACCCCAACAGAGTACATGATGTCAGGTCTGCTGGCTGTTAGATATAACAGTGACCCAATAATGCCTCTGTATTTGGTTATGTCTACTGATTTGCCATCTTCATCTTTATCCAAACGAAGACTTGTAGACATTGGAATTGTAGCAGTAGAGCTAGTTTCCATACCAAATTTCTTGAACAGATCCTTTGTGTATTTTGCTTGGCTGATGAAAATTCCATCAGGCAACTGTCTAACTTGCAAACCAAGAAAATAGTTAAGTTCTCCCATCATGCTCATTTCAAACTTGTTCTGCATCAGCTTTGAGAACTTATCACACATATGTTGATTAGTTGAACCAAAAAAGATATCGTCCACATAAATTTGCACAAGCAAAATATGTTCTTCCCATTCAATAGTGAACAGGGTCTTGTCAACTTTACCTTTGCGAAATCCTTTAATTAAAAGAAAGTCAGATAAAGTATCATACCATGCTCTTGGAGCCTGTTTCAGTCCATAAAGAGCTTTCTTCAGACGATATACTTTATCCTCTTCTTGATAAACTTCAAATCCAGGAGGTTGTTCAACATAAACTTCTTCTTGCAATTCTCCATTGAGAAAAGCTGATTTCACATCCATCTGATAGACTGTGAAATTCTTGTGAGCAGCGTAGGCAAGAAAGAGTCTGATTGCCTCTAGTCTTGCTACTGGTGCAAATGTTTCATCAAAGTCAATGCCTTCTTCTTGGCAGTAACCCTTGGCCACTAATCTTGCTTTGTTTCTGGTGACATCACCATCTTCATTCATTTTATTTCTGAATACCCACTTAGTGCCAATGACTCTTTGATGACTTGGTCTAGGAACTAAGTACCAGACTTCATTCCTTTCAAATTGATTTAGCTCCTCCTGCATAGCTTCAATCCAGTTGGAGTCACTGAGAGCTTCTTCAATTTGTTTAGGCCCAATTTGAGATAGAAAACTAGCAAACATAGCATCTTGTGCAGCAGCTCTTCTTGTTTTCACTCTGTCTAATGGATCACCAATCACTAACTCTGGTGGGTGATTTCTGAGCCATCTGAGATCAGGTTGCAAATCATAATGTTGTCCTTTGTCTTGATCTTGCAACACTACTGTTGGAGGTCCAGTAGTAGTCTGTTGAACATTTGTTGTCTGTTGAACAGTCTCTGGTCTGTCAGCTGTTTGCAACTCGTCTGTTAGACAATCAGCACTGTGATTTTGAACAGCACTTGAGTTATCAGCTGGGTTGAGATCAGGTAGTATGATGGGAACATATTCTTCATTCTTTCCAACATTCATCTTCTGTAAATCAGTAGACAGATTTTGATTAACATTTTGATTCTTTTCAGAAGATTGACTTGGCTCATCAAATACTACATGAATGGATTCTTCTATTAGTAATGTTCTTTTATTGAAAACTCTATAGGCTTTACTAACAGTTGAGTATCCTACAAAGACAGCTTCATCAGCCTTTTCTGCAAATGCAGTAAGGTGATTTTTACCATTATTTAAAACATAGCATTTACAACCAAAAATCTTAAAGTAATGAATGTTTGGCTTCATGTTGTTCCAAACTTCATATGGAGTCTTGTTTTGGTGCTTGTTGATCATGCATCTGTTTTGGGTAAAACATGCTGTATTTGTTGCTTCTGCCCAAAATCTTTGTGGCAGCTTTGCTTCAGCTATCATGGTCCTGACAGCTTCTTTTAGTGTTCTGTTTCTCCTTTCAGCAACACCATTCTGTTGAGGGGTTCTAGCAGCTGAATACTCATGATGTATTCCTTTGACATTACAATACTCTTCAACAGTAGAGTTTGTGAACTATGTCCCTCTATCTGATCTGATCTTCAATATTTTGATACTCTTCTCATTCTGGATCAGTTCCATCAGATTGGTAAGATGTTCCTTGGTTTCACTTTTCTTCTTCATGAAAATCACCCAAGTATATCTTGAATAATCATCCACAACAGCTAGGCAGTATTTCTTTCCACCATTGCTGACTGGATCAATGGGTCCAAATAAGTCCATATGTAGTAGCTCCAATATCCTTCCAGAAGATTGATGCTTCTTGCTTTTGAACGATGACTTGATTTGTTTACCCTTCTGACAGGCGTCACAGAGCTTATCTTTGCTCATGACTGTTTTAGGAATCCCTTCTACCAAATCATTTTTGATTAATCTGTTGATGGTCTTGAAGTTTAAATGATTCATTCTCTTGTGCCATAGCCAACTAACTTCACTTGGTGTAGAAGCCACCAAACAAACGCTTGAATTCTTGTCAGCAGAATTCCAGTCGACTATGTAGATATTTCCTTGTCTTCTTCCAGATAAAATTACCTTCTTCGTACCAATTTGTTCAACGTAGCACTTATCTGTTGAGAAGATGACTGAATATCCCTTGTCACAAAATTGACTTATGCTCAGCAGGTTGTACTTTAGGCCTTTAACATATGAGACGTCAGATATCTCTATGTTTCCTTTGATAACTCTTCCTTTAGCTACAATCTTGCCTTCTTTGCTGTCTCCAAATGTAACACTTGGACCATCCACAGCAACTGCATCAGTCAGCTCATGTATGTTTCCACACATGTGTCTTGAACATCCACTGTCCAAGTACCAAATCTTCTCTACTTTACTCCTACTCCTAATCCTAACCTACAAAACAAAAATAAAATTGTTTTAGGTACCCTTATTGAGAGGGTCCTGAAGGATTAGTTCCACCTTTGACAACCCAAGATGTTGATGTCTTAGGCTTCTTAGGTTTCTGAGTTTTGACAGGAGCATGAACAGTTTTATTTTCATCATAGTTATCAGATAAGTCATGTTGATGATCATTATGATAAGGAAAATGTTCATAAGCAGGGTAAGGTGCATGATAAGCAGGATATGCATGCATTGGATGAGCAGGATAAGGTGCATAGTAACTAGGAAATTGAGGTGCATGATACATAGGATGATATGCAGCAGGTTGCACATAATATGACTCATTTCCATACCAAGCATTTTGATTTTTCTTATTCTTATGCTTCTTTGGTTTACTTACAGCTTGCTCATTAACAGACGACTTAGTTTTCTTACTAGTCTGATTTGTCTTAACCTTATCAGAAGACTTCCTAGGACTCTTCTGTTTGGGTTTACTAGTCTGTTTTTCTACACTAGGCTCTTTGCTCTTTTTAGCCTTAGGAGATTTCTTCTCCTTTACCACTTTCTCAGATGAGGTAGGTTTAGAAGTTTGAACATACAAAATGACCTTACTATTGTCAGCAGAAATGAATTTTTCAGTATGGTTCAATTCTAGTTTATCCTTTTCTAAAGGTGTCTCCTGTTTACTAGATGTATGCATGGATGCAACAGTTGACTTATCATGAGACTCAATTATTTTCTCAAGTTCCATGATTTTTCCTTTATAGACCTCGCATTCAGCTTTCAGAGATTCATGCTCTTGCTCAAGCTGTTTATACTCAGCTGATTCTTTAGGCTTTTCAGCTTTAAGTTTCAGTGAGTTATTTTGCTCTTTTAGCAAGCTCATCTCTTCCTTAAGCTTAACAAATTCTCCAGCAATAGTAGTATTATTTAACATCATTTGCTCTAGAGAATCAAATAGTTCATTATTTGGAGGAGTTACCTCATCCTCGGAGTCATCAGATTCCTTAGCCATCAGGCATAGGAGAGCAGGTTTCTCTTCATCAGAAGATTCTTCATCAGACGTGTCTGAATCTGAATCAGATGAGTGGACAGCAGCAAGCTTTTCTGCTTCAGCTACCATTGCTTTCCCTCTTTGATGCTTTCTTTCCTTTCTGATTCTCTTTTCTTCCTCAGTGTATTTTTCTGCTTTTGGATATAGACAGTCTCTAATGAAATGTCCCAATTTCCTGCAGTTATAACACATTAGTTTTGCTTTATAATCATCTTTCTCTTGAGAAGAATAGTTAGGTTTAGAAGTAGAAGCAGCATGATTGTATTTGTTTTTCATCTTTCTCTTATAGAACTTCTTGAAGTTGTTCATCAATAATGCTACATCTCCAGCAGTGTACTCCTTCTTGTTGAGTAGAGATGCTTCATCAGATGAGTCCACATCTTTGCTTTTGTGAGCTGGTCTTCTTGGATTTTCAGCAGCAACAAGTGCAGCTGTGGGACTTGAAGTTGAGGTTTCTTCAACACCCATTCTAGGCAGTTTATACTCATACGCCTTGAGTACGGAGAACAGCTCTGTAAGAGAGATTTTTCCCAAATCTCTTGATTCTTCCATAGCTGTCACCTTCATGTTAAACTTAGGGGGTAGGGCCTTCAGAACTCTGACAGTGATCTCCTTGTCAGTAAAGGTCTTTCCCAGCTTTAGGACTTCATTCAATGTTCTGGTAAACCTGGTATCCATCTGATCAATGGTCTCTCCAGATTTCATCTTGAAGTTGTCCAGCTTTTCCAAAGCAACACTGAGCTGATGCTCTTTGATGGCGTCGTTTCCTTCACTCATGTCACGAACCTTGTCCCACATCTCCTTTGCAGTTTTGCAATGTTTGACCTTGTCAAACCGATCATTATCCAGGGCTTTGGACATGATGAAACGGCCAACTTTATCCGGGTTGAACAGCTTTATTTCTTCGGCTGTCATCTCTGTCAGATCTTTTTCCACCACCAGTTCAGCTTCATCAACTATAATGGTCTTGGTGAATTTGAATGGACCTTTAATGATACATGTGTACATGTTGTCATTATAGGCTGCTAGAAAGATTTCCATTCTAATCTTCCAGTCCTCAAAGGACATACCAGCAATGTGGGGAACATGACTGATACAATCCATTTATCAAAAAGTTTTGATTTTTCAAAAATATGCTCTTTTGAAAAAGTTTGAAAACCTTTGAAAAACACTTGGATCAAGCTCGTTGATCAGGCAGCTGATTCAAATGAACCACCTGCTCTGATACCACTTGTTGGTCCCAAGTGGTCAGAAGAGGTTTAGAGGGGGGGTGAATAAACCTCTTTAAAAATTTTCTTCAAATTTAACTTTAAAACTTTCACTTTAACTGAACAGACTAAGCTGATCAGATTAGTTAGTTACAATTCTGTTCGCGAACAAATCTTTGAACAGCCTTGTTGACCACTCGTCTTATTGTTACTTAGCTGATTTTGCTAAAATCAGTTTTAATACTTAGAGTACTTGCAGCGGATTTTCAAAGTTTTTTTCACAAGTAATCTTAGTAGTTTGAAAAATGTTTCCCCAGTTTTATAAACTCCTTTAAATTCTTTTTCAAACAGTTAAATTAATGTGTTTTATGCAAACTGAAAATATGCAAGTAAAAGCAAATAAAAACACAAACAATTTTTATAGTGGTTATATGGATTTGAATATCCTTTAGTCCACTCTTCCAAGTCACAAAAATCTTGGGTTATACTAAAAACACACAGTAATCAGTATACTCTGCTTACGCCTTACAACAAATGAACAGGCCGTAAGTTCGCAGTAAGAAATCACAAAGAGATCCTACTTCTCTGAAGTAATATCACTCACAAAGATGGATATCTACTTCTCACAACACTCAATGTTTACAAAATCACTCAGAAGATGTATTTAGCTTGATTCTTCAACTCTGCTTTCGTCAACAAATGACTCAGCTGATGAGTGAGTTGTTCTTGAGACTTAAAGAATTTTGCTTCGAAAATTTCTCAGAGATTGTGTTGCTTGTTTCTTCTTCGTCTCTTCCAGCTATTTATACTTGAGGATTGAAAAGTGTCTGTTGAAGAGAGACAAGATTCAAATTCCTCGAGTACTGGTCCTTAAAATCCGCGAACGGCTCTTTTGCAGTCTGTCCGTACTGTGAACAGTACTATTCTGCAGGCAGCATTAAATGCAGCATTAAATGCACCCAGCTGATGCGAAGCATTTCTTCAATCATTTGTCTTTAATAACCTTGTACTTCAGCATTTATTACTCCAAGGGGCATTTATTACCGTTGGGAACACTTCATGATCTTCTTCACTTGGCTGACGAAAGTACGCGTCTGATGGCGAACGGCTGATCTCAAACTTGAACAAATCTGATTTGAGTCGGCTGATCTTCATCAGTCTGATAACTTTCTTCAGCAGATCAGAAGTCTTGGACCTTGAAACTTTGACTCTTCTGATGTCTTCTTTACTTAGTCAAAATTCTTGATAAGTTTATCAGCTAAGTTACTCCATACTTAGCCAATTGAAGTTTTGGAATGCATCAAAACCTCCCTTATCAAACTTCCTTTAGAGCCTTCATCTTCATCTTATCACACAAGAGCATATATGTACTTTCATT